>CAJQUW010003371.1:0-538166 GCA_907163375.1 Prostheceraeus crozeri | reverse complement strand
CGAATTTTGTCTGGAATCTGGGGAGGCGGTGGGGGGTTTCCTGCCTGAAAGTCTTGTTTGGAAGATTTTGCCGTTCGAGAAGTTTGAATTCTCTCTTCTCTCTCGGAAAAATCATCTGCCCTGGAATTCTGATGAGACTGAAAATTTGACCGTCTGTTAAGGTTTTGGTTGTTATATCCATAAACTTCTTTAAGCATGATATACATTTTTTCTTCTAAGAATGCCATGACGAGGATAGCATACGATGGGGCCACCTTGGCACCCATCGCCGTACCAGAAATCTGCAAGTACGTACTGTCTTCAAATGTAAAAAAGTTGTTCTCAAGGATGATAAGAAGTGCATCCAGGATAAATTGCTTATCAAACCTTTCAGATATTATTGCATTTTCACTAACCAGCCAGAAGTTAACCGCCTCCATGCCTAAGGAAGTGGGTATGTTAGTATATAAAGAGACCACATCAAATGTAGCTAAAATGACATTCACATGATTCGAAGTTGTTTCATGTAAACGCGAAAGGAAATGAAAGGTGTCTCTGCAGTAACTGCGGGTTAATGGTACAAGGGGTTTCAAAATTTCATCCATAAAGGAACTAAGGTAAGAGGTCGGTGAAAAGGAACATGAAATAATCGGGCGAAATCTCAGATTAGTAGGTGCTGCGGTCGTAATAAATCCAAAATCATCAGGTTTCATGTTATTAAAGTACTGAGCATGTTTGTCGATTTTTGGTAATCCATACACAAAAGGCACCTCCAAGAATGTTATTTCTTTCGTTGTTACTTCCCTTCGTTGTAAGTCTTGTTACCAATTTTATATTGGGCAAACCGGGGATATGTTCCGTAATCGGCTGACTGTTCATAGACAACAGATGGATAATGCCAATTACATGACTTTAGGAGTGACTAAACATATTGCTGCATGTGCTAAAGATCTACCGTCAAAATTTGAGGCTGCTCCATTCTTTCAGCTTCGGCCGAATTCTTCACGCATAGAAAGAGAGCGCAAGGAATCCATTTGTATTTCTATGCTTAAACCAACATTGAACCAGACCTCAACCACCTGAACTATGACACGTCTAGCAAATTTTTGATTTGGAAGTCTATGCTTCCAATTTTGTATTTTGCTTTCCAATAAATTCATTCCCATGAGTAGCCTGTCCTAGACCAGGCGAAACCGGTCGGGAATAATTGCTGACTTTTCTTCCGGGTCAAAACTGTATTATTATTCATTTTGATTTCAATCGTTTTATTCATTTATATACATGTATATATTCACGTATCAGAATTATGGTCTGGCTTAAGCATAGTAATGAAATATTTTTCTTTCTTCTCCCTAGCAATCCTATTGCAACTTGATGGCATCTGGTAAAAGGGAGCTGCTCTGAACTTAATAGCGAGATCATTGTCGCAATTTGCAATGTGTTTACTTACTGTTAAGACGGCATAATGTCTGTTGTTAATATGTTGCCGGTGTACGGTTAATCGGTTTCTGAAAATGGTTAATCATTTCTTATATTATTGCCATTTTTGATTCTATTTATTTGTTATATATATATATATATATATATATAACAAGAAAAATATTAATAATTATACTCAGCAACCAAAGAAAAATATAATGAAATTAAAATAAAAAACACGACTTTTACTTATAAGCATAAGCGCTTTCTTTTCTTCAGATGCTTTATAAGTAAAACGTATAATATATGTAAATATATATATATTATGAATATTATACTTATAAAGCATCTGAAGAAAAGAAAGCGCTTATGCTTATATGTAAAAGTCGTGTTTTCAATTTTAATTTCATTACATATATATACATATATATATACAGGGTGATTTTAAAATCCTTTCCTGGTTTTAAATCAATGTCACGGACGCTGCATTTATCGGATCGCCAATTATTTTACACCAAAATGTACCTGAGGCTCCAAAGTTTTATATGGTATATTGATTATTATGTATACGCGTTGTTATATGGAAGACTATTGTCACAAATCAAAAATGACAATTTGAGTATATTAAGTTTATAAGCCTCGACTAGGAAATCTGGTACAACGTCACTTCACTCTATTCTAACATTAGAATTCAACATTCAAATTGATGTGCGTCTGAAAAAAATTTGACTGTAAAGAATTCAAATAATTTACTTCATTGTGTATGGTATCACACCATTGCTAAATGACAATAGAACTCACACATCTTAACTCATAAATCTCATTATCAATTGAAAATTCAAACATCGTCAACTTAAGCATTTTAAAATACATACGGCTGTTGTCAAAACACAACGTGATTGCATGTTAACAGAATGGCGACTGTCGAAGGCCATATTAAAGTTGTTCTTCTTATGGCAAAGTTTGATTCAGTGACATTAGTTGAAAGACATCTTAGAAACGAAGGGGTATCGAGCATTCCGACTCATAGGACATGAGATCAGTCTTCAACAAGTTTAAGGAGACTTGTTCAGTTTTGGACGCACCCCGATGTGGTAGACCTCGTCGCTCTGACGACAAGATCGACGAAATTAAAGACATCTTCGAAGAAGATCCTTCTACGTCGATCCGGCAAGCAGCTGCAATTGCTGAGACTTCCTTCTCTACGGTTCGGAATGTGTTGCGGGACGATTTGAAGATGAAACCGTATAGACTGTTCGCCGATGATAAAGCCGCGAGAGTAACCATGTGCAGTGAATTCCAACAACAGATTGCCGCCGATGAGAATTTTTGAACAGACTATATATGTTTCTCTGACGAGGCTACGTTCCACCTAAGGGGACGAGTCAACCATCATAACTGTGTGATATGAAATTCGAGCAATCTTCATATTGTTCAGCAAGTACTGATCAAGTCTTCCGGAATTACCGCTTGGTGCAGTTTATTCTGTAATGAAGTCATAGGCCCTTTCTTCTTTGATTCGACTGTGACCTCCAAGTCCTGCAAGGCAAAGGCAATGTTGGTGGACTTCTTCATTCCGCAACTGAAGAGTAGAAGAAAATTTTCTACGACCATCTTTCAGCAGGATGGGGTCCTTCCCCATTGGTCCCTCGAGGCGAGATCTCTATTGCACCAAAAGTTCTCTGGAAGGTGGATCGGAAGAGACGGTCCGGTCCGTTCCACTGGGCTTCTCGCAGTCCTGATTTGACTCCCTTTGCCTTTTTCTTTTGGGGAACTGTCAAACAGAGTGTATCACAGACAACCAGCAAGTCTTATGGTACAATTACGAAATTTTATCATCGAAGAAGTCTCTCAGATTTAATCACAAGAAATTTCTACTACGTTCAATAGTTTTAAAAGCCGCCTTTCTTTATGTTTGCGTGAAGAAGGTGGCCATTTTAAGCAGATTCGTCAAGTCCTTCACGATATAATATTAACAAATGTATTGATTCAAATTTTGTAATGACTTCATTTCAATGATAAAAATTATTAGAAGACAATTGACGCTTTTTGCATAATTAATACAAATATAATTCTATGTCAATTATTGCGGAAATACATAATAATCAATATACCATACAAAACTTTGAAGCCTCAGACATTTTGGTGTAAAATAATTGGCGATCCGATTAATGTAGCGTCCGTGACATTGATTTAAAACCAGGTAAGGACTTCAAAATCACCCGGTATACATACTTAGATATTCAGAGGTCACACAAAGGGTCCCGTCTATTTGAAGAGCGTGTCAGAAGTGCCCCTGACTTATTGGTCACCGTAGTGATTTCAAAGAGCTTTAAGAAATATAACAAATAAACGTCAAGCCCCCAAATCAACATAATATTTATTAATTGCAATAACCTATACCAGGGCCCACACCAACCTATGCAATTTGCCAGTAATGTGTTCAAGATGATACTTAATGAATGGCCATCGAAATTTCAATTACTGGCTACACGATTTTCTGAGATCACTGTGACTCTTCATTTTATTGTGAGAAAAATAGCAACAAATTTTTGATATCGAATCTTACAGGATTAAATATTTATTATAATGAAAAGTGCTTACAATTGAGCGCCTTACACTATTCATAGACATCTAAATAGCCGCAGATCACGCATGAAATACCCACATTGACTAACTTCATGTGCTAGACGGTCTTACATGCATTAAGTTTTCAAGTGCAGATAGTATATAGGTATATACCAGAAAATCGCAAAAAAATGAGAGTCACTTGAAAGCATTGGCAAAATAAAATTAAAAGAAGTGTAGTTAAAAGAAGATTAGATTGTCGAATATTCCTACTACTTCCTAGTACTTGCTTTCTAAGTATTATGCAACTTTTGACAGAAGGATAATCAATTTGGGACAATACTTTTGTCGTGAGAGTCATTTTAAGATTTGAATGCTTGGAATATTTTGGCTGATTTCGGTAGATTTTCATCACCAATGAATATTGCCGCATCATTTCTTGATGAAATAAGTTGAGATTGCACAAAGGACTCTTCTTATTTATATAGAGATATTCACAATGCAAAATCCTTGAATTTGAAATTATACGTGTTCGAAATTTGAAGTTCAAAATTTAAAAAGGATTTTCTATCATTCGCATGCTTTTTAGTTCTGCATCTGATCAGCAAATATTGAAAATTTTCAGAATCATATTGCCATTAGCCTCAGTCAAATAACGAAAACATTCAAATATCTTTTCTGCAAAGTTCCTATCAGCAAACCCTCTTCAAAACGTGCATGCTGACTGAAGCATATAAATGATGATGCTCATCCGAGAAGACACAGCAAGAAGAAATCATCAGAGTGTCTATCAAAGACTTGCATGACTTAATACATGCAGGCCTTCATATAGTATGTAGGCATTCGTACTACATGTAATTGTTGTCGTCATGATTGGATGACCATACACGGAAAGATTCTAATTGACGCAAAATTTATTCAAAACTTAAACAAATTCCTATTACTTTCAGGTCAATAGGAAGATTGCATCACGTGATAAGTGATATTGTCAGACAATGTTCATGAGCTCAGTCCTTGTTCTCCTTTCCAGAACCTCCAAAAGGAACCGATGGATGGAATGGTACAATGGTGACAAAAAAAGGTAATGTGATTCACTTTTGCATCACCGATGAGCAGTCTGAACTCTCGGAAAATCTCACTACGGGATAAAATCTTGGCCTTGAAGAGAATTGTAAATTTGCTATTGATATCAATTATCAATTAGGTCATCCCTCATCAATTTATCTCTACCCAGTCAATATCACATTATTAGTCACCTCCCTTTTTTCTCTCATTTTCCATTTGGACGGAAGCATATCCTAACGGCAAATATACAAATCATACTAGAATCAATGGACCATTATTCTAGGCATTTTAGACGCTATGTTTAGTTTCCAGTGTCAATTGATGAACTTTTTCATTTAACAGCGGTTTCATATTAATAGTCATCCCTTGGAGCATTTTTTGGAAAGTGTGTTTAAATCACACATATAGAAATAATTTCCGTTCTCTTCACACTATAATCAGTTGAAAATGTCTCTATGACAATTCTGGTGTTATGCTATTTCATATCTGCCATTCGTAAGTGTCTTTGAAGTCATGATGGCTTACCTAACTTCTTAACTTATCGAATTTTTATAGGTATTTCATATTTTTTAACTTTGCTACTTTGTTTTGCCTGGCAGCTATATGTAGCATTGTTTTCATTAGTTCCATATTTTTATAGGGGTATTTATGTATCAATAGAGCGTCCTGTTCATACAACAAAAGAGTCGTTTGCCTCTATGCTATACAAATAGTATAGGTAGCTACCTGTAATTCAAAATGATTCAGAAAAAATCTTAGTGAAAACGAATCACAAACACTGTCAGTACTTTGTATGTCCGCCTTTTGCCGCAACGAGGGCCGCGACACGACTAGGCATGGAATCACTAAGACGTTGACAAGTTGTTGTCAATGAGTCGTCGCGCTGCCCAGCGTTTATTAAAGCTGCAATAAACTCCTGCTTTGTCTTGATAGTTTAGCCACTAAGACGTGCTTTAATGATGCCCAGGGCGTTTCTATGGGGTTCATATCCGGGCTATTTCCCGGCCATGGGAGAACTTGTATGTCATGGGATCGCAAGAAGTTCATAGAAGTCTTCGCCGTATGGCAGGGTGCACCATCTTGCATAAATACCCAATTATCCTCAGTATGCCATTCATGTAGTTGAGGTAGAAGACGATGTTCCAGGACTCCTATATACTTCTTGGCATTCATTGTTTCCTCGACAACATGAAGTCGGCCAGGTCCATAGTATGAAATGACTGACCATACCATCACCTTTGTAGGGAATTTAACAGTTGGAAATGTAGGTTTTTCGGTCCAGGGTTGTTGCCATAAACGTCGATGTCCCGCATCCTTACATTGGAACGAAGATTCATCTGAGAAACAAACTTTTCTCTAGTCTTCAACTGACCAATTTAAATGATCCTTGCATGGTCCACTGAAGTCTGGATTTTCTCATTTTCGCAGTCAGTCGAGGTTTTCGGACTGGTACGACAGACTTGAATCCATTTTCAATAAGTCTTCGAAAAATCGTACTCCTCGAAACCGCAAAACCTGAAGTGGCCATAATTTCATATTGTTCCGATAGTGAAGCATTTGGGTTACAGGCTACAAAGCGACAGAAACGACGATCAGCTGACGCACTAGTTTTGCGTTTTGGTCCACATTTTCCGAGTCTATTGCTTTTCTTCATTCCATTCTTCTTTATTCTCTGCACTGTCCGCCTCGAAATGCCATAAACACGGGCAATCACATTAATAGTCCATCGTCCAGCAGCCAGAACCCTCAAATTTCGTCTTTGGTGAACATTGAAATGTCACTTTTACGACCCATGTTCAGTGTGACAGAGTACGCCGCGCTGAGAAATGGAGAAGTGACTGTTAGGGAGAGTTTGATAAGCGTTGTTGTCAGTGCATTGTTATTTAATGGACCAATCAGCAAGCAGTTCTTCAAATATTGACACAGCATATGATGTCATCCTCAAGTAGTGACGTCAGCATTATTTTGCTAGCCATTACAACCCAATCCTCACTTACAAGCAGGGGTGTAGTGGAGGGGTAACGCGGTATAACGCCGTTGTACTTCCTAAGATTCTGGCCGAATCAGCGTTATACTTCCTAAGGTCATCAAATTAACGTCAAAAGATGGTAAACATTTAATGTAAAAATGTTCATACTTGATGTGCATTATTGATGAAGATCTTATTCAACTTCCTATTTTTTGCATTTTGTCATGAGCATGCATGCTTTCATTATTACTTGGATTCATGCGGAAGTCCTTCAATGATAAAGTAATCGCCGAAAGGGGATGAGAGCGGTTGAAAATTCTGAAAGGGCGATTATGTAGCTCTCGAACAGTCCGTTATGGACAATAGTGGCACGAATATGCGTTTTTCAGATGATACACTAAAAGTCAAAAGACTTGTCACCCTTGCGCATTAGTTAACATTTCATGTGCGACAAGTCTTTTGGCTTTTAGTGTATATACATGTCAAATTTAGGAGTTATACTTCCCAAACTTTAGCAGAATTTTTAGCTCTTAGCGTTATACTTTCTAAGAATTTACAACTACACCCCTGTTTACAGGTGACAGATATGAAACAGTGCAGGGACACAGAATGTCATAAGAGACATTCTCAACTGATTTTTGTACGAGGAAAATATAAATTCTTTCAATGTTTGCGACTGAGGCATGTATTCCAAAAATGTATCAAGGGGTGACTAATAACATGAAACGGCTGGTAAATGAAGAAGTTCATCAATTGAAAAATATAATATCACTGGAAACTAAACATAGCGTCTAAAATGCCTAGAATAATGGTCCATTGATTCTAGTATGATTTTTTTATTTGCCGCTAGGATATACTTCCGTCCAAATCGAAAATGAGAGAAAAAAGGGGGGTGACCAATAATGTGATATTGACTGTACATTTTCTGACGTATTCAATCACTTGTTTCTTCAACTATCAATGAAAGGAAGGCAACTCTTTGTGACTGTCTCCCCTAGGTCACCTGTATGCATGGTCAAGAAAATAGCAACGAATAATTCATGGATTTCGCTCAACATACCACGTACATAGCAAAGGCACCTCATCGGCATGTTGTAACATGTAGTTGTAGCCTATCAGTACTGTTCACCATCATTTACTGTCTGCTTTTAAGATATGAGCCCAATGAAGATGAAGTTAATTGTGCTTGTAGATTTAGCAGCAATTAAGCCTGCTACATGCATGCAACTGATAAGCTCCAATAGCAAGGTTGGGGGCAATCTTGGGCTTCGGTACCCAAAGACCAAGATTAATACTAGGTCTAATCTTTGCTTGGGTGCCCCCAAGATTGGATCCAACAGTGCCTATCTCTCTACAACAACAACTTCCACAATATGTTTGCAATTTTGATTGAGATTTAAAATTGCACGATGATATTTTGAATCGTATAATATCAAGATGTCGAAGATGAAATGTGGTCAGAAATTGATAGAGAAACGAAATACTTCAATTTGGGACATCCGCAAAACAGTCATTATAAGCTCTTCGGACAGCAATTGCCTCTTGAAATGTGATCGTAGCAAAACAGTTCTAGAACTTCAACGTGATTCAAATGTGCAATTCATTGTGTCAACTGAAAAAGAGCATCACTCGGTGACATGCCACGCGTAATTACGAAACACCCCAATTATCCGTGGTTAAGGGCATTCTATTCTTCTACCCGCGTACGCATGAATTATTCTTATACACGCTGCACTAAGAGTCAGAAATCACTTGATCTGATGCTGTTAAAACATGGAGAATGTTTTTGAATACGCGCGGGCGAGCGTTTATAGCTTGCGTGTCGTCTACGGTTGTCTGCGTTGCCGCTTGAACCAGGGATGAACCTCTAAGCATGTTCTGTCTTCGCTGAGCATGAAATTGAGGTCCAATCACATTGTTTAGCCTCTGATACATGCAGACAATAAATTGACACGCAAAGTCTATATAACAGGACTGCTGACAGATATAGTCCGGCAGCCAGAGCGAGTTTCTGCAGGGAACGAGGCCGAAAGTGAGATTTTCACAGAATGATGCACACCCTTTGCCTACTACGAATCGTCACGTCTGCCGAGTTCTAGTGAGTTCCTCTTCTTGTCAGACAGAATCAAAGAAAAACACATGTAAATCCAATGGGACGCAGATTGCAGTTTTTGGCTAAAATGAATTTTGCTATGTTTTCTCTGATTAAACGAAAAGTACTAAGCCCAGAGTCATAATTTTTGGCATGGAATGTCTTCAGGTCATTTCCTTTCATGTTCATGCACTACTGTCTATGAAGCTAAACACATTTAGATTTGGCGAGCCTCTTAATGTCGGCAAACTCAAGCATTTTTAGCAACTTTATCCACATTCAACCACATTCTCATATACATTTCCGATTAGATGCATGATAAAAGCACATGCCCATCATAGGAAATGACCTGAAGACATTCTATGCCAAAAATTATGACTCTGGGCTTAGTACTTTTCGTTTAATCAGAGAAAACATCGCAAAATTCATTTTAGCCAAAAACTGCAATCTGCGTCCCATTGGATTTACATGTGTTTTTCTTTGATTCTGTCTGACAAGAAGAGGAACTCACTAGAACTCGGCAGACGTGACGATTCGTAGTAGGCAAAGGGTGTGCATCATTCTGTGAAAATCTCACTTTCGGCCTCGTTCCCTGTAGAAACTCGCTCTGGCTGCCGGACTAATATTGCAGCAATGTCTACGATAGCCACGGATTTTTTGCATCGTGTGTAATTACGCGTAGTTAGCGATTGAATTGCGCGTAATTGAGCGTGGCATGTCAACCAGGGATGTACCATACCGGCCTCTGCCTCTCTTTGTCACTCACCTCTTTTGTGAGTCTGAGATGGAGAATATATTGCCGAAAATTGATCCGAAGAAGTCGCCTTCAGTCGCATGGCATTAAGTCAGTTTTGTGGTTCAAAATGGCTCATTCGCTGGCGAAACCCTTGACTATTATTTTCAATGAATGCCTAAAAGCCGCAGCAGATATACCGCGCGTGTACAGAAATGCGCAGACATTTAGCCAGTCCCAAAAGCAAATCCTCCTAAGCTTTCTGCCGTTAGGCCCATTTCTTTCTTGCTATTACCTGCCCGTTTATTAGAGAAAGAGATTTTAAAGAGATACCGACCCCAATTCTCCAATAGGCAAGACCCTTCACAATACGGTTATAGGGGAAAGGGTTCAACAAAACAATGTGTTAATTGATTTAGCTACATATGTCAGTGAGGCTTTGTCTATTCCTACGAATCTGTGCTGTCATGTTCTAACAATTAATCTTGAAGAGAGATTTGACAGCTTGTCGCATAAACTGATCATCGACAAAATGCTTTCTGACAGTCTCAATCCCTTTTTCGCATCCTTCATCCGAAATTATTTGAGTGACCGCAGTTACAGAACGAGATGGGAAAGGTCGCAGAAGTGAACTGCATATCACGTTTATTCAATTGTGCTTCAAGGTGGTGCTGATCCATTGGTCCTGTCATTTTTAATGATTTTATTTCAGACCTTCAAGTCAATAGGCAAATGTTTTGTTGATTTCTGGTCTTAGTTGCCGGATACTGTTCATTTCAGACTTTTCTATGTGTGGAGTCAACAAAACTAGCTCTTCGTTTTCCGTCATATTCATTCTATTTCTACAACATCGTTTACTGGCGTTTCCTCTTCAGTTCTAAGAGCTGGTTTCGTTGATTATTTGTATTGATTATATTAAATGATGATGCTCCTCCAAGAAGACACAGCAAGAAGAAATCATCAGAGTGTCTATCAAAGACTTGCATGACTTAATACATGCAGGCCTTCATATAGTATGTAGGCATTCGTACTACATGAGAGAGAGAGAAGAGAGAGAAAATTATATAATTATAAATAGAAATCAAAAATTACAAAGATAATTTTACAAAAATAGTTCAAGTCAAAGGCGTCAAGTTATTAGATAACACAGCTGAAAAAATCACAGAGCAGTTGTGTCTACGTTTCGTTCGGGAGAAAAAGACAGGGTAACGTTCATTTGTCCTATGTGGTACAATGTCAAAAAGAGGATGATCTGGACTTTGACAATTTTGAAGAAAGTCATCAAATAGTTTGCGTCTTCTTACTAAAAAGTTTTCAATATTGTTTTGACAAGGACATGATGGCATACAAACAATTTTCTTCGCACGCTTAACGATCTTTCTTACAGTGCTATAACAAAATGAATCAAATCTACCAAATAACTGTGTAACGTACAATAATAATGATTCAAGATTGGCAGTGTAAACTTGCCACAGTTCATCATGATTTAGACAGCTCTTCAAAATCTTCAATAAATACAGTCGTCTTGAACAACGAAGCTCGATCTCCTTAAAATGTTCCGTCCATGTTAAATTATTATTCCAAGTAACGCCTAATATTTTCATATCGTCAACAAGACTAAAAGGAAATGAGACATCAATACTACTACATTTCTTATGAAAAACAATGCCCTTAGTTTTTGATTCATTGAGTACAAATGAATTAGAGAGTGCCCAATCTTTCACATGATAATATTCAAAATTGATAGTAGAGATACATTGGGAAATACAACTTTTATATATTGGACAAATTTCATAGATATCGTCGGCATATTGAGCAATGTTAGTAGTAGCGGAAAAAGGTTTCAAGTCATGACAGTACAATATAAAGAGAAAAGGCCCTAATAATGACCCTTGAGGGGTCCACTAGTAACATGGGAGAAGGAGCTGTAACTATCTTGAAATTTCACACACTGAAATCGACTTTCTAAGTATGAGTGCATGATCTTAACAAAACCATTTGGAAAATGTAATTTCAAAAGTTTTTCGAGGAGCAACTTATGACAAAATGGTATCAAAAGCTTTTGATATATCATAGTTCAGCAATAAACATGCACAAACATCATCAATATCTAGAAGGGCAGTAATATAGTCGTGTACAGAAACGAGGCAGCAAGTATTATTAGATTTTGGTCTGTAAGCAAATTGAAAATGAGGAACATGACGGTAAAACATAATACGGATATCATTAAGCAACGTGAGTTCAAGCAATTTTCATGGGACACTCAACAAAGTTATAGGTCTTAGTTGCTCAATAGTTGGATTAGAAATTTTCGGAACAGGTGAAACAGTACACATTTTAAAAATTCTAGGAACGTATCTTTGAATGATGCTACAGTTGATGATATTGCACAATGGTTCACTAAGGAATGGTGCAGCGAGTTTGTAGAAGATGTTTTGTATACCATCTGACCCAGTGGCTTTCGACGTTGATAACTTCTCAAGATATTGAAATATAACAAATGGCTCAGAAAGAGGACACCAACTCTCATCATCAACAATAGAGGAGATATCAAAAACTTCTCTCTGCTTGAATACAGAAACAAACTTGTTATTAATGGCATCAGCAACATCTTCTGAATTATCAAAATGTCTAGCAATCGATGAAAGAGGGTCTTTAATGTTCTTCCCGTTTATGTCACTAACAATATTCCAAATATTTCGTTTAGACGATTTGCATCTATTACCCAATTCTTTTTACATTTTTCAATCAGAACTTTACACTTCTCACGTAAAACATTGTAGGCTTGAAAGTTCCCTGATCTGTAAGCAGACCATCTACGATTTATCAAATCTTTTAATTGCGGAGTCATCCAAGGTTTGTCAGAATTCGATAATGTAACTAAAGTATACGGGATAGAGGATATACAGTTTGTAAACACACGATAAAAAATATCAACTTTGGTATCAAGATTCTGTTCAAAATATATCTCACGAAAAGCACCATTGTTGAGAGATTTATAGAAAACGGCTAATGATGATGGGCTTAAGTCGTAAACTGGAAGTGTACGCAAATTATCAGAGTAATTCTTGGAACAACTCGGACTTAGAAAAACTTGCCCATGTGAGCCACGACGCCTGCTAGTCATAGCAGGACCAACAATTGCATCATTATATGATGAGCTAAGGGAATTGCTCATAAGAATTCTGTCCAAGAAGGAATCACCTCGGGTAGGAGCAAACACTTTGTCTGTGAGATCATGAGATCTCTCGAGAGAACCGGTTTCAAGATGGTTGAAATCACCACATACTAGGATTTCAATATTCGGATAATAAGAAGTCCATTGATCAAGTTCGTCTATCAAAAAATCAGAAATATCATTTTGTAGATGGACGGGTAAATTAGGAGGAGGATAGATAGAAACAAGGACAAATCGTTGGTTTCTAAATGTAAAATGCAGAATGATGGATTCGACGGTATCACAAATGCGAATAGACTTGGTATTCTTAACATTAACAAGAGAATCAGTCCATATTGCCACTCCACCCCCTATACGACCGCACCGATCGCAACGAAACATATTGTAATCAGGTATGCGGAAGAATGAGTCTCCGTGCAAATCGTTTAACCACATGTCAGTGACTATAATGCAGTTAGGTCGAAGGGAGGCACAAGATAAGCGTAAATCATCCATTTTACCAATCGAGGCTATGGAGCAAGCATTAGTCAAAAGAAAACTTGGAAGAACCTTGTCATTTTGTCATTGAGAGCTTCTCGTCTGAATAATTCTACCGCGGCGTAGCATTATATCTTCCTCCCCAGCATCTCTACGAGCCTTGAATTCATATCTCAATGCTTTCTCCTGCTCCAGTTGTTCATTGATAAGATCATGTTTTATGAAAACTCGCTCGTAATCATCATTGCTCAAATTCTTAAAATTACGAGCATTTTTCAATATTCGTAAATTATCATCAAAAGAACTCATTCCAACTTTAATTGGTCTGTCCGTGACACCTTTCCTACCAATCCTGAAACATCGGTTAAACTTCAAATCAGCATTACCAATTGAGGAAAAAATTGGATTAACCGACAGTCTGTCATCATCACAATTGTTGGTAGTGGATTCTGGAATACCAAAAATTATCAAATTGTTTTTTCGATATTCTCTGTCTTCCATCTCTTTCATAATCTCGCTCCTGATTTCATGCTTTATATCATGGAATTTTGTCGAAATATCTTCAAACTTCTTTTGAAAAGAAGACACTGTTTCCTCGAATTATTTTGTTGAAGGAAGACACAATTTCCATAATTATGCTTCTACTTTCTTTCAGCAGCTCACTTTTCAATTCAGAAACCGCATTGCGAATAACTGATTTCATCACATTCTCATCAAAAGCCTAAGAATTAGTCTCTCCTTCATTCACAACCGCAACTGCGTCTTTCAACGCTCTCAGCAATTGTTGTTTGGACAGCTTATTAACTTGAGATGTAGACATTCTACAAACATGAGAGAAAGAAAAGGAATCAGAATCTGCCATCGAAAAAATTAAGTGAAATATCCACAAAACGAATTGCTTGAAAGGGGTTCGAACTCTGTACCTTCCACAAGCACAAACAGCTTGTTAACCGATATACCATGCAAACAACGATGCCGTTTGGGAATGTAGCAGTTAGATAAATGCAAGTCAACACAATAGCGCGATGATATGGCGCGATATTATGACGTAATCTTCCAGCTGATACAGTCGCAGTACAGAGAACAGTTCCAGAAGAAAGGATAAAATCACTTATAATTTGATCCACAGGAATTCTGCATAAATAACGATGGCAGAAAATGACTATCGATGAGATGAGGATCACGATGATATGAAATTCCACAAATAATGATAGCAAAATCACAATGGACGATGGAAAACGAAGATGGACGACGAGAGACAAATTCAGACACAACCGCACACGATCACGATCAGTGTTAATGGCGTACATGTAATTGTTGTCGTCATGATTGGATGACCGTACACGGAAAGATTCTAATTGACGCAAAATTTATTCAAAACTTAAGCAAATTCTTATTGCTTGCAGGTCAATAGGAAGATTGCATCACGTGATAAGTGATATTGTCAGACAATGTTCATGAGCTCAGTCCTTGTTCTCCTTTCCAGTACCTCCAAAAGGAACCGATGGATCGAATGGTGCAATGGTGACAAAAAAAGGTAATGTGATTCACTTTTGCATCACCGATGAGCAGTCTGAACTCTCGGAAAATCTCACTCCGGGATAAAATCTTGGCCTTGAAGAGAATTGTAAATTTGCTATTGATATCAATTAGGTCATCCCTCATCAATTTATCTCTACATTTTCTGACGTATTCAATCACTTGTTTTTTCAACTATCAATGATAGGAAGGCAATTCTTTGTGGCTGTCTCCCTTCGGTCACCTGTATGCATGGTCAAGAAAATTGCAACGAATAATTCATGGATTTCGCTCAACATACCTCGTACATAGCAAAGGCACCTCATCGGCATGTTGTAACATGAAGTTGTAGCCTAGCAGTACTGTTTACCATCATTTACTGTCTGCTTTTAAGATATGAGCCCAATGAAGATGAAGTTGATTGTGCTTGTAGATTTTGCAGCAATTAAGCCTGCTACATGTATGCAACTGATAAGCTCCAATAGCAAGGTTGGGTGCAATCTTGGGCTTCGGTACCCAAAGACCAAGATTAATACTGGGTCTAATCTTTGCTTGGGTACCCCCAAGAGTGGACCCAAGAGTGGCTACCTCTCTAAGAAAGTGGAACAACAATTTCCACAATATGTTTGCAATTTTGATTGAGATTTAAGATTGCACGATGATATTTTGAATCGTATAATATCAATATGTCGAAGATGAAATGTGGTCAGAAATTGATAGAGAAACGAAATACTTCAATTTGGGACATCCACAAAACAGTTATTACAAGCTCTTCGGACAGCAATTGGCTCTTGAAATGTGATCGTAGCAAAACAGTTCTAGAACTTCAACGTGATTCAAATGTGCAGTTCATTGTGTCAACTGAAAAAGAGCATCACGCGTAATTACGGAATTCTATTCTTCTACCCGCGTACACATGAAATATTCTTGTACACGCTGCACTAAGGCCTTTCCGAGTTGCGAAACCGATGTGACCTTGGCAACTCGAAAATGTGATTATATGTAAAAATTTGCACTTTTTGCATGAGCTTCGTCAAGGTCTCTCGAAATGTTTAGTCGGTCAGAGATGTATTATTTTGGGAAAATCGGCAATTCTAAGTTTCATAACAATTTAGTAAATTACAATTGCGTGTAATTTGTGATTACGTTTCATCCCAGTTATTTTGATAAAACCAAAAGTATAGATTTCTTTGTTTTACTGTTTGGTCATGCACAGGCAAATTTAAAATATCGAAAAGTCCATGCATCACCGTGCTATGAATTTAGCTGAAAATGATGAGTGGACATTAACAGAAAGACTACACTAGAGATAGGAAAAAAATTGGACATCAACATCAAAAGAATTAAGTGCGTGCATGGACTTTTCGACATTTTAAATTTACCTGTGCATGACCAAACAGTAAAACAAAGAAATCTATACTTTTGGTTT
Organism: Prostheceraeus crozeri; assembly: GCA_907163375.1. Taxonomy (NCBI): domain Eukaryota; kingdom Metazoa; phylum Platyhelminthes; order Polycladida; family Euryleptidae; genus Prostheceraeus; species Prostheceraeus crozeri. The sequence goes on along the minus strand of CAJQUW010003371.1, from coordinate 521,739 downwards.
TATCAAAAAACTGGGATGAAACGTAATAACAAATTACACGCAATTGCAATTTGCTAAATTGTTATGATACTTAGAATTGCCGATTTTCCCAAAATAATCCATCTCTGACCGACTAAAAGTTTCGAGAGACCTTGACGAAGCTCATGTAAAACGTGCAAACATTTGCAAATAATCACCTTTTCGAGTTGCTAAGGTCACATCGGTTTCGCAACTCGAACTCGAAAAGGGCCTTAGAGTCAGAAAACACATCATCTGATGCTGTTAAAACATGAAGAATGTTTATGAATACGAGCGAGCGAGCGTTTATAGTTTGCGTGTCGTCTACGGTTGTCTGCGTTGCCGCTTGAACCACGGATGAACCGCTAAGCATGTTCTGTCTTCGCTGAGCATGAAATTAAGGTCCAATCACATTGTTTAGCCTCTGATACATGCAGACAATAAATTGACACGCAAAGTCTATATAACAGGACTGCCGACAGATATTGCAGCAATGTCTACCATAGCCACGGATGTTTTGCATCATGTGTAATTACGCGTAGTTAGCGATTGAATTGCGCGTAATTGAGTGTGGCATGTCACCCAGGGATGTACCATACCGGCCTCTGCCTCTCTTTGTCACTCACCTCTTTTGTGAGTCTGAGATGGAGAATTTATTGATGAAATTTGATCCGAAAATGTCGTCGTGGTCGCATGGCATTCCGTCAGTTTTGTGGTTCAAAATGGCTCATTCTCTGGCGAAACCCTTGACTATTATTTTCAATGAATGCCTAAAAGCCGCAGATATGCCGAGTGTATGGAAATGCGCAGACATTTCACCAGTCACAATAACAAATCCTCCTAAGCTTTCTGCCGTTAGGCCCATTTCTTTCTTGCTATTACCTGCCCGGTTATTAGAGAAAGAGATTTTAAAGAGATACCGACCCCAATTCTCCAATAGGCAAGACCCTTCACAATACGGTTATAGGGGAAAGGGTTCAACAAAACAATGTGTTAATTGATTTAGCTACATATGTCAGTGAGGCTTTGTCTATTCCTACGAATCTGTGCTGTCATGTTCTAACAATTAATCTTGAAGAGGGATTTGACAGCTTGTCGCATAAACTGATCATCGACAAAATGCTTTCTGACAGTCTCAATCCTTTTTTCGCATCCTTCATCCAAAATTATTTGAGTGACCGCAGTTACAGAACGAGATGGGAAAGGTCGCAGAAGTGAACTGCATATCACGTTTATTCAATTGTGCTTCAAGGTGGTGCTGATCCATTGGTCCTGTCATTTTTAATGATTTTATTTCAGACCTTCAAGTCAATAGGCAAATGTTTTGTTGATTTCTGGTCTTAGTTGCCGGATACTGTTCATTTCAGACTTTTCTATGTGTGGAGTCAACAAAACTAGCTCTTCGTTTTCCGTCATATTCATTCTATTTCTACAACATCGTTTACTGGCGTTTCCTCTTCAGTTCTAAGAGCTGGTTTCGTTGATTATTTGTATTGATTATATTAAATGATGATGCTCCTCCAAGAAGACACAGCAAGAAGAAATCATCAGAGTGTCTATCAAAGACTTGCATGACTTAATACATGCAGGCCTTCATATAGTATGTAGGCATTCGTACTACATGAGAGAGAGAGAAGAGAGAGAAAATTATATAATTATAAATAGAAATCAAAAATTACAAAGATAATTTTACAAAAATAGTTCAAGTCAAAGGCGTCAAGTTATTAGATAACACAGCTGAAAAAATCACAGAGCAGTTGTGTCTACGTTTCGTTCGGGAGAAAAAGACAGGGTAACGTTCATTTGTCCTATGTGGTACAATGTCAAAAAGAGGATGATCTGGACTTTGACAATTTTGAAGAAAGTCATCAAATAGTTTGCGTCTTCTTACTAAAAAGTTTTCAATATTGTTTTGACAAGGACATGATGGCATACAAACAATTTTCTTCGCACGCTTAACGATCTTTCTTGCAGTGCTATAACAAAATGAATCAAATCTACCAAATAACTGTGTAGCGTACAATAATAATGATTCAAGATTGGCAGTGTAAACTTGCCACAGTTCATCATGATTTAGACAGCTCTTCAAAATCTTCAATAAATACAGACGTCTTGAACAACGAAGCTCGATCTCCTTAAAATGTTCCGTCCATGTTAAATTATTATTCCAAGTAACGCCTAATATTTTCATATCGTCAACAAGACTAAAAGGAAATGAGACATCAATACTACTACATTTCTTATGAAAAGCAATGCCCTTAGTTTTTGATTCATTGAGTACAAATGAATTAGAGAGTGCCCAATCTTTCACATGATAATATTCAAAATTGATAGTAGAGATACATTAGGAAACACAACTTTTATATATTGGACAAATTTCATAGATATCGTCGGCATATTGAGCAATGTTAGTAGTAGCGGAAAAAGGTTTCAAGTCATGACAGTACAATATAAAGAGAAAAGGCCCTAATAATGACCATTGAGGGGTCCACTAGTAACATGGGAGAAGGAGCTGTAACTATCTTGAAATTTCACACACTGAAATCGACTTTCTAAGTATGAGTGCAGGATCTTAACAAAACCATTTGGAAAATGTAATTTCAAAAGTTTTTCGAGGAGCAACTTATGACAAAATGGTATCAAAAGCCTTTGATATATCATAGTTCAGCAATAAACATGCACAAACATCATCAATATCTAGAAGGGCAGTAACATAGTCGTGTACAGGAACGAGGCAGCAAGTACAGTCAGTTTCATAAAAAGTGGATCATCCTTAAATTTGACTAAATAAAACATAAGTATGATGCAGAAAGCATTTTTCATGTTATTTCATGTCCCTTATATATTTAAATGTCCTTATATAATCTGATAAGCTATGATACAGTAACGGTTCTTAAGAAACTGATATTTTGTGGCCCTACCCTTATTGTCAATGACATTACCAATTCGTCTAGGCATTGATTCGATGATATCGTTGATTTTTGACTGATCTAACTTTCTCCACTCTCTTTTTAACAGTGACGTAGGTTGTGATACGCCATCTGAAGGTAGCAGTGAACGACGAACGTTACGTTTTAGAATACTCCATACATTTTCTATGGGATTCAGATCAGGAGAACGAGCTGGCCAAGATAATGTCCTAAGCCCTAATTGAGACTTGCACAAGTTGACTCTACTACTCCTGTGACACGTTTTGCGTGGACGGCCAGAGCCCTCTTTACGACAGAGTCGAAAATCATCATTATGCCATCGATGCACATTTGTGTAAGGGACATTTAGTCGCTTGCTTGTAGCTCGCAAAGGAAACCCTAGTTTTAGCAAGGCTGACACTTTGCCTTTTGTGAATGCGATCTCGTTATTGTTTATTTGTGCTTTGTATTGTTTACAACCGGTAAGAGATAGATTTCTAGCTGAAAGCAATCAGGAGTGCTGCCAACACCACCGCAACGAAGTCAGGAAGCTATGGAACATGAAGTCCAGTTAATCACATGTAGCAGTTACATTATTGTTGATGAATAATGGTGCTATACTGGCTCTGATTGACCGATTCTTCTTATCTTTGTTTTGCTTGATAGCTTTTGGTTTGTAGAACATATTGCATAACAAAGGAAACAAACGTAATTTTATAAGAGTGAGGTATGATTTTGTGTAACATTGCTAAATGAAGATCAAATTATCTACTACTTTTTATCTATAACAGGAAAACAACTCAATATTCATGCTTGAAATTTCCAACAATGATATTAGTAAGCACAACATATCTTCCAAATTTCAGAGAAATTCGTTCAAGTTTGGCGGAGTTAGACAAAGTTGAAGTTAAGGCGATGTTTAAGGGTGATCCATTTTTTATGAAACAATCGTAGTATTAGATTTTGGTCTGTAAGCAAATTGAAAATGAGGAACATGACGGTAAAACATAATACGGATATCATTAAGCAACGTGAGTTCAAGCAATTTTCATGGGACACTCAACAAAGTTATAGGTCTTAGTTGCTCAATAGTTGGATTAGAAATTTTCGGAACAGGTGACACAGTACACATTTTAAAAATTCTAGGAACGTATCTTTGAATGATGCTACAGTTGATGATATTGCACAATGGTTCACTAAGGAATGGTGCAGCGAGTTTGTAGAAGATGTTTTGTATACCATCTGACCCAGTGGCTTTCGACGTTGATAACTTCTCAAGATATTGAAATATAACAAATGGCTCAGAAAGAGGACACCAACTCTCATCATCAACAATAGAGGAGATATCAAAAACTTCTCTCTGCTTGAATACAGAAACAAACTTGTTATTAATGGCATCAGCAACATCTTCTGAATTATCAAAATGTCTAGCAATCGATGAAAGAGGGTCTTTAATGTTCTTCCCGTTTATGTCACTAACAATATTCCAAATATTTCGTTTAGACGATTTGCATCTATTTACCCAATTCTTTTTACATTTTTCAATCAGAACTTTACACTTCTCACGTAAAACATTGTAGGCTTGAAAGTTCCCTGATCTGTAAGCAGACCATCTACGATTTATCAAATCTTTTAATTGCGGAGTCATCCAAGGTTTGTCAGAATTCGATAATGCAACTAAAGTACACGGGATAGAGGATATACAGTTTGTAAACACACGATAAAAAATATCAACTTTGGTATCAAAATTCTGTTCAAAATTCTACGCAAATTATCAGAGTAATTCTTGGAACAACTCGGACGGAGAAAAACTTGCCCATGTGAGCCACGTCGCCTGCTAGTCATAGCAGGACCAACAATTGCATCATTATATGATGAGCTAAGGGAATTGCTCATAAGAATTCTGTCCAAGAAGGAATCACCTCGGGTAGGAGCAAACACTTTGTCTGTGAGATCATGAGATCTCTCGAGAGAACCGGTTTCAAGATGGTTGAAATCACCACATACTAGGATTTCAATATTCGGATAATAAGAAGTCCATTGATCAAGTTCGTCTATCAAAAAATCAGAAATATCATTTTGTAGATGGACGGGTAAATTAGGAGGAGGATAGATAGAAACAAGGACAAATCGTTGGTTTCTAAATGTAAAATGCAGAATGATGGATTCGACGGTATCACAAATGCGAATAGACTTGGTATTCTTAACATTAACAAGAGAATCAGTCCATATTGCCACTCCACCCCCTATACGACCGCACCGATCGCAACGAAACATATTGTAATCAGGTATGCGGAAGAATGAGTCTCCGTGCAAATCGTTTAACCACATGTCAGTGACTATAATGCAGTTAGGTCGAAGGGAGGCACAAGATAAGCGTAAATCATCCATTTTACCAATCGAGGCTATGGAGCAAGCATTAGTCAAAAGAAAACTTGGAAGAACCTTGTCATTTTGTCATTGAGAGCTTCTCGTCTGAATAATTCTACCGCGGCGTAGCATTATATCTTCCTCCCCAGCATCTCTACGAGCCTTGAATTCATATCTCAATGCTTTCTCCTGCTCCAGTTGTTCATTGATAAGATCATGTTTTATGAAAACTCGCTCGTAATCATCATTGCTCAAATTCTTAAAATTACGAGCATTTTTCAATATTCGTAAATTATCATCAAAAGAACTCATTCCAACTTTAATTGGTCTGTCCGTGACACCTTTCCTACCAATCCTGAAACATCGGTTAAACTTCAAATCAGCATTAGCAATTGAGGAAAAAATTGAATTAACCGACAGTCTGTCATCATCACAATTGTTGGTAGTGGATTCTGGAATACCAAAAATTATCAAATTGTTTTTTCGATATTCTCTGTCTTCCATCTCTTTCATAATCTCGCTCCTGATTTCATGCTTTATATCATGGAATTTTGTCGAAATATCTTCAAACTTCTTTTGAAAAGAAGACACTGTTTCCTCGAATTATTTTGTTGAAGGAAGACACAATTTCCATAATTATGCTTCTACTTTCTTTCAGCAGCTCACTTTTCAATTCAGAAACCGCATTGCGAATAACTGATTTCATCACATTCTCATCAAAAGCCTAAGAATTAGTCTCTCCTTCATTCACAACAGCAACTGCGTCCTTCAACGCACTCAGCAATTGTTGTTTGGACAGCTTATTAACTTGAGATGTAGACATTCTTCGAACATGAGAGAAAGAAAAGGAATCAGAATCTGCCATCGAAAAAATTAAGTGAAATATCCACAAAACGAATTGCTTGACAGGGGTTCGAACTCTGTACCTTCCACATGCACAAACAGCTTGTTAACCGATATACCATGCAAACAATGATGACCTTGGGAATGTAACAGTTAGATAAATGCAAGTCAACACAATAGCGCGATGATATGGCTCGATATTATGACGTAATCTTCCAGCTGATACAGTCGCAGTACAGAGAACAGTTCCAGAAGAAAGGATAAAATCACTTATAATTTGATCCACAGGAATTCTGCATAAATAACGATGGCAGAAAATGACTATCGATGAGATGAGGATCACAATGAACGATGAAATTCCACAAATAATGATAGCAAAATCACAATGAACGATGGACAACGAAGATGGACGACGAGAGACAAATTCAGACACAACCGCACACGATCACGATCAGTGTTAATGGCGTACATGTAATTGTTGTCGTCATGATTGGATGACCGTACACGGAAAGATTCTAATTGACGCAAAATTTATTCAAAACTTAAACAAATTCCTATTACTTGCAGGTCAATAGGAAGATTGAATCACGTGATAAGTGATATTGTCAGACAATGTTCATGAGCTCAGTCCTTGTTCTCCTTTCCAGTACCTCCAAAAGGAACCGATGGATCGAATGGTGCAATGGTGACAGAAAAAGGTAATGTGATTCACTTTTGTATCACCGATGAGCAGTCTGAACTCTCGGAAAATCTCACTCCGGGATAAAATCTTGGCCTTGAAGAGAATTGTAAATTTGCTATTGATATCAATTAGGTCATCCCTCATCAATTTATCTCTACATTTTCTGACGTATTCAATCACTTGTTTCTTCAACTATCAATGATAGGAAGGCAATTCTTTGTGGCTGTCTCCCCTAGGTCACCTGTATGCATGGTCAAGAAAATAGCAACGAATAATTCATGGATTTCGCTCAACATACCTCGTACATAGCAAAGGCACCTCATCGGCATGTTGTAACATGAAGTTGTAGCCTAGCAGTACTGTTTACCATCATTTACTGTCTGCTTTTAAGATATGAGCCCAATGAAGATGAAGTTGATTGTGCTTGTAGATTTTGCAGCAATTAAGCCTGCTACATGCATGCAACTGATAAGCTCCAATAGCAAGGTTGGGTGCAATCTTGGGCTTCGGTACCCAAAGACCAAGCTTAATACTGGGTCTAATTTTGCTTGGGTGCCCCCAAGATTGGATCCAACAGTGGCTATCTCTCTCTAAGAAAGTGGAACAACAATTTCCACAATATGTTTGCAATTTTGATTGAGATTTAAAATTGCACGATGATATTTTGAATGGTATAATATCAATATGTCGAAGTTGAACTGTGGTCAGAAATTGATAGAGAAACGAAATACTTCAATTTGGGACATCCACAAAACAGTTATTACAAGCTCTTCGGACAGCAATTGGCTCTTGAAATGTGATCGTAGCAAAACAGTTCTAGAACTTCAACGTGATTCAAATGTGCAATTCATTGTGTCAACTGAAAAAGAGCATCACGCGTAATTACGGAACACCCCAAGCATCCGTGGTTAAGGACATTCTATTCTTCTACCCGCGTACACATGAAATATTCTTGTACACGCTGCACTAAGGCCCTTTTCGAGTTGATAAAACCGATGTGACCTTGGCAACTCGAAAAGGTGATTATATGTAAAAATTTGCACTTTTTGCCTGAACTTCGTCAAGGTCTCTTCGAAATTTTTAGTTGGTCAGAGATGGATTATTTTGGGAAAATCGGCAATTCTAAGTTTCATAACGATTTAGTAAATTGCAATTGCGTGTAATTTGTGATTACGTTTCATCCCAGTTATTTTGATAAAACCAAAAGTATAGATTTCTTTGTTTTACTGTTTGGTCATGCACAGGCAAATTTAAAATATCGAAAAGTCCATGCATCACCGTGCTATGAATTTAGCTGAAAATGATGAGTGGACATTAACAGAAAGACTACACTAGAGATAGGGAAAAAATTGGACATCAACATCAAAAGAATTAAGTGCGTGCATGGACTTTTCGACATTTTAAATTTACCTGTGCATGACCAAACAGTAAAACAAAGAAATCTATACTTTTAGTTTTATCAAAATAACTGGGATGAAACGCAATCACAAATTACACGCAATTGCAATTTATTAAATTGTTTTCAAACTTAGAATTGCCGATTTTCCCAAAATAATCCATCTCTGACTGACTAAAAATTTCGAGAGACCTTGACGAAGCTCATGTAAAACGTGCAAACATTTGCAAATAATCACCTTTTCGAGTTGCCAAGGTCACATCGGTTTCGCAACTCGAAAAGGGCCTTAGAGTCAGAAAACACTTGGGGCCTGTTTTATAAAATTAAGCAGTCTGATATGTATCAGTAACATTTTCAGCAGTGAAATATATAGCCCTGCTTTAAATTGCGTTTCATAAAAATTAATTTTCCGACTGAAGATTAAGCAGTCTAAATTAATCAGTGATACATATAGCGTTTCATAAAGATTTCGGACTGATGAAAACACTGATATATATCAGTGTGATTGAGTGATTAAAACAATTGTGGATAATTATTCGTAAATAACATAATTTTTGACAGCATAGAGTAAATATGTAGGTAGTGTGTCGACTTAAAAAAGTATCTGTATACAGTGAAAATTTTTATATGAAAAGATTCAGTTTTTTTCGGAGATTACGTTCCTGCGGTCCAAAACATTATTTGAGCAGCTTTGAAAAACCTCTATATTTGCCAATTTAATTACTACCGACATGACTCCCGTTGTAAAAAGTATGAAACAAGTTGGATATCAAAAGGAATGAATATTCGCTAACAAGCATGGCAACTAAGCGGAAATTGTGCTGATGATCAAGAAAATGTAATGAACGGCATTATAATGGAAGTCTTCATAAAAAGTTGAGATTTTATTGTGCTGTCGTGGCTGAAATTTCATATTTTTGATTCAATTTTCATCGGCATGAATTTATGATTGAGTAAATTCATGATTCACTTCTTGAATCTGAATAGTGATGTGCACCCATTTACATCTTTCAAAGTTAATGAAAATCATTGTCTTTGATTCTGTTATTTTGCTCTACCAGCTGCTTGAGATAAGATCGCGCTTAAAAAGATTCTCTTGTGGTTCAGCATGAAAGCAATGGGGTCATCGAGCTGCTAATTTAACAAACATTACCGCTCCGAGGCTGTCATGACACGGACAATCTGTAAAATAATCTCATTTCCATCTGCTTTATACTGTCATAATCAGTCAATTCCGTTGTAATTTCTTCAAACTGCACAAATGCGCATATCTCACATTTGGAGACAATTCCAACTGTATTCACCTCGAGTTCATTTAATAAAATCGAAAGTGTATATACATTGGGGATTTAATAAATGCGGAGTTTCCACTCTACCTAATATACCTACTCTATGTTTGACAGTAATTGAAATAATAATTAGAGAAGTCAATCTGAGGCAAATGGTGGAATATTTGAGAATCTTTTTTTCTAGCTGTCATCGATGTATGTAAAAGTCAATACCTCAACGTCTTTTAATATTGAAATGATTTCATGACATGCCGTACCTCATTACACGAAAGAAATCGAAGCCCTCAAAGCAACCCTTTATAATTTTGCTGTTACCGGACGTTTTATCGTCACAGCATTGCCACTTTTCAAAGGAAGAATTTTTCAATCAACAGTATCCAAACTTACCATTCTGACAAATAGTTTGTTACTGACAGTAAAATTGAAAATCAAAAGCCGTTTTCCCATTTTTAAGTTGTATTTGCAATCAGTTCTCCGATATTTTAAGTTTCTATAACTTTCTCGATGATCATTCACAGATTTATCAACCTCAAGATGTTGATAGAAATTTTCACATTTCTATCAGTGAATTTCCATATTTTCAATTTTCGCGCGCTACTGATACTTCTTTGTGAAACGCAATTCTTTTCCAGACTGCTTAAAATACTGATTTTAAGCAGTGTGGAACAGATATAAATCACTGCTTAATATTTGGTTTTGTGAAACGCTGTTAATTTCGACTGCTTTCAATCACTGATTAAATCACTGCTTTATATTTATTTTATGAAACGCAGAAAATTTTCCACACTGACAAAACCACTGATATAAAGGACTGATTTATTTTATGAAACAGGCCCTTGATCTGATGCTGTTGACACATGGGGAATGTTTATGAATACGAGCGAGCGAGCGTTTATAGTTTGCATGTCGTCTACGGTTGTCTGCGTTGCCGCTTGAACCACGGATGAACCGCTAAGCATGTTCTGTCTTCGCTGAGCATGAAATTGAGGTCCAATCACATTGTTTAGCCTCTGATACATGCGGACAATAAATTGACACGTAAAGTCTATGTAACAGGACTGCTGACAGATATTGCAGCAATGTCTACCATAGCCACGGATGTTTTGCATCATGTGTAATTACGCGTAGTTAGCGATTGAATTGCGCGTAATTGAGTGTGGCATGTCACCCAGGGATGTACCATACCGGCCTCTGCCTCTCTTTGTCACTCACCTCTTTTGTGAGTCTGAGATGGAGAATTTATTGATGAAATTTGATCCGAAAATGTCGTCGTGGTCGCATGGCATCCTTTCAGTTTTGTGGTTCAAATTGGCTCATTCGCTGGCGAAACTCTTGACTATTATTTTCAATGAATGCCTAAAATCCGCAGATATGCCGAGTGTATGGAAATGCGCAGACATTTCACCAGTCCCAATAACGAATCCTCCTAAGCTTTCTGCCGTTAGACCCATTTCTTTCTTGTTATTACCTGCCCGGTTATTAGAGAAAGAGATTTTAAAGAGATATCGACGCCAATTCTCCAATAGGCAAGACCCTTCACAACACGGTTATAGGGGAAAGGGTTCAACAAAACAATGTGTTAATTGATTTAGCTACATATGTCAGTGAGGCTTTTTCTATTCCTACGAATCTGTGCTGTCATGTTCTAACAATTAATCTTGAAGAGGGATTTGACAGCTTGTCGCATTAACTGATCATCGACAAAATGCTTTCTGACAGTCTCAATCCTTTTTTCGCATCCTTCATCCAAAATTATTTGAGAAACCGCAGTTACAGAACGAGATGTAAAGGTCGCAGAAGTGAACTGCATCACGTTTATTCAGGTGTGCCTCAAGGTGGTGCCTATCCATTGGTCCTGTCACTTTTTATGATATTATTTCAGACCTTCAAGTTAATAAGCAAATGTTTTGTTGATTTCTGGTCTTAGTTGCCGGATACTGTTCATTTCAGACTTTTCTATGTGTGGAGTCAACAAAACCAGCTCTTCGTTTTCCGTCATATTCATTCTATTTATACAACATCGTTTACTGGCGTTTCCTCTTCACTTCTAAGAGCTGGTTTTGTTGATTATTTGTATTGACTATATTAAATGATGATGCTCCTCCAAGAAGACACAGCAAGAAGAAATCATCAGAGTGTCTATCAAAGACTTGCATGACTTAATACATGCAGGCCTTCATATACATGTAGTATGTAGGCATTCGCATTACATGTAATTGTTGTCGTCATGATTGGATGACCGTACACGGAAAGATTCTAATTGACGCAAAATTTATTCAAAACTTAAACAAATTCCTATTACTTACTTGTCAATAGGAAGATTGCATCACGTGATAAGTGATATTGTCAGACAATGTTCATGAGCTCAGTCCATGTTCTCCTTTCCAGTACCTCCAAAAGGAACGGACGGATTGAATGGTGCAATGGTGACAAAAAAAGGTAATGTGATTGATTACTGCCAATTATAAGCTCCAGTAGTAACTAAACCATTCTGCTACGCTGACTGCTTCACACTGTTGATGTTAACTGAAACCTGTATCAAACTATCAAACCTATCAAGATTAAAAGTCATTTTTTCTCAATGAAAGTTCAAAGTATTTCTTTCCTGTAAATTTTCATCGGCATTAAAGTATTTATTCTGAAAGACGTAGCTTGGGGAGAGGAAAGCTGCGGAGTTATAGCCATCAGTCATCGTCCGAAGCCTTCTTATCAGTTGAAACATCGGCAGAAGCTCAAGCGTTCAAATCGAATGATTATCCGTGAGTACCCGTGCGTCTGTATTTTCTGCTTGCACTTGACATGTGTGGATGTTTTCCAGTATTCAAAAATGAAATGCAATTTTCATGTAAAATGAATTATTGCTGCGCATTAATTAAAAAGTTGTTTGAGTACTCCTCAAGAATCAACTGATGCTGTAGACAGAAGATTTTCTCTCTAAAATGTTGTTCCGAAATTCCAGAATATTGATTGACAAGTGTTGACTATGAAAAGATGAAAGTTTTATTGCTATTTCTGACAACACGTTTGTCATGTAGCACTAAGTGACTGAGGAGCAGAATGAAGGAGAATGGAAGGTGTCCGACAGTACATCATCTGTGGAGGAAATAGGACGACATCATCCACTGCACGTGAGGCGGACAAAGCTGTTGAAGATGTAGCAAGCTCTGAAGTATCGAACAAGAATGTCAAATGGGAAAGTAAAGCAAAAAAGAATGAGGAGACGGACGTTGCTGATTTTCACAGGTAAATCACCCACATCGTGCTGAGTTGTGTGTATCTCTGTGAAATGTCCTCCGTATTTATATGTTGAATAACTTCTTAATGCTCACAAACATCAGTCAATTCAGCACCAATCAGCACTCATCCGGGCGGAGATACCTTGTGCACTTTCCGCTGTCCGATGAATATCTTTCCCGCCTTAATATGTTGATGACTAACTTGACAATGCATTACATACGACCTTGATTCTGCATCACGCCTATCGGACTGACTGCCCGCATCGGTGAATGAAATGATGAAAATGTCTTGGTATTACAATATTATTGGGATTCACTCGTAAGTCAAAAAATTAATATATTGGAAGACGGACTCACAGAATACAATGCGACATTTTGAACTCGCATGCCGCACCTAAATGCAAATGAAATACCGTACCAAACTGCACGCAGCTCGATAAGAATTCGCCGCACACTGAGTGATGATGTGATGTATAGATATCATTGTGCACATGACATAGCTTTTCATATTGCTTGTCGCAGGCGGCTAGGACTTGATATTGTGCACAATTTAGCTATGACACAATGTGGATAAGAGAAGGCAACAGTGCAATACTACAACTCAAACATCTGAACCGCAATATGTAAGGCTGAGGGTCGTTCCGATCTACTTACTAGCTTCAGCCATTTCGAGCCGTACTGATAAGTCAGTTGTAGGGCAAAACGCAGCGTCGACGGCCCTGTCAGTAAATTTTTCTGCTGGAATTGTTCAAGTCTGAGGAAATCTTTACTTTATTTGAGCCTCATCTTTCTTTTATTGTAACCGAAAATTATCAGCAGCTCCCTATCTTCACTATCACGCTATGGGTGAAATGTTAAGGAGAAATCCCTGTGCAGTTAAATTGGCTATGTTGCGCTTGATGCCAACAGGAAAGTTGATGCCAACAAAAGTTGTCGTCATAACAAATAGACAAATAAGCAGTCGTTGAATGGGTTAATCGTCACATACTTCACTTCAGTTCAATACGTTTTACGTCGCTTAGCTATCATGGTTTCCAGTTTTCACCATTGTAATTCCCAACGACAGTTGGGATGCCGTTCATAATGACAAGTTGCTGTCGCATAATAGCGATCTGCGAAGACATCTTGTCCTATAGACCTATCCATGCCAAGCAGATGCAACAAGATTAGGCCTACTTCATCACTATAGCATGATTGCAATGTCATTAGACTGCTGATAGTATTCTCATATCAAGTAGCGCGCTGCCTCCAAAAGCTTTGCAAATCGCAAAACCAGGAGAATCTAATATTGTATCACACGGCTTCTTTCACAAATGAGACTCCATGTACTTGACCCATGTATTCTACAAGTTGTTCAATAACCTTAAATGGCTCTTTTGGGAGAAGATTTGGCAATCATTTGAGTTGAACGACTCTAGCACTCTAGCAAGTCTGTGCAGGTACTTCACTCGACGACGACAAAGACAATGGCGTCTCCAATCAGCATTAATGGATGAACAAGAGCTGCAGTAATATCTAAAATGATCAATTTGTCGCTAAAACACACCGGCTCATCACAATCTCAACATACTGTAAAATTTGAAGACTGCAATTCGACGCACAGGTGTGATACATTCAATATCTCATAAAATAGCAATACAACATACACTGTAAACTCCAGGGCACGAAATTTCGCTTGAATCAGGCACGAAATGTAGGCATCAATCTAACCAACACAAGGCACGAGTAGGCACGAAGTTCATAGTGCCGAGTTCGTGCCCATTGATTTTTCCTTCGATTTCATTGGATAAACAAATATTTGGTTTGGTGCCTATTAGTGCCTAGTTGCGCCTGCTGGTGCCTCGAAGCACTAGAAAGGCACTAACTCGTCTGCTTCGTACACCCAGGACACTCTTCTTGGCTTTTGCCTCGCGACGGACGTAAACTGGCCTTCGGCTTCCGCCTCCGACAACGCAGGGACGGACGGGGCTCTCGCTACCTTCCTGAAGGCTCAACCGACTTAGCCGTCCCTCCGCTCCCGCCAACGATGCTGTCGCTTCACTGTCGGGATCCACTGTAACGCAAGTTCAGGTTCAATATTTGCTTGATTTAGCCCACCTATTCGTATGCGTGCGCACAGGTCCAATCTTCGCAAAAACAGGCCGAGTAGCCCTCATGTTTTTTAAAAACTGCGAGCATAAAAAGTTCATGGAATAATGATCCAGCCCTTGGAAAATGTGCGAGATTCATAGAGTAGGGATATATAGGTAGAGTGTCGACTCAAGAAAGTATCTGTATACAGTGAAAATTTTTATATCAAAAGATTCAGTTTTTTGCGGAGATTACGTTCCCCTGGTCCAAAAACATATTTGAGCAGTTTTAAAAATGTCAAAATTTTGCCTATTTAAATACTACCGAGATGACTCTCCGTTCTAAGTAGTATAAAGCAAGTTGGACATCAAAAGGAATGAATATTTGCTAATAAGCATCCTAACTAAGCGGAAATTAAGCTGATTATCAAGGGAATTTCATGCTCTGTATTATAATGGAAATCTTCATGAAAAAGTCGCGATATTATTCGTGCTTTATTGGCTGAAATTTCAAGTTTTTAATTCAATTTCCACCGGCTTGATTTTATGATTCACTAAATTCATGTTTCATTTCTTGAATCTGAATAGCGATGTGGACCCATTTACATATTTCAAAGTTAATTGAAATCATTGTCTTTGATTACGTGACTTCGCTCTGCCAGTGGCAGGTTGCAGCTGTGATATAATCACGCTTAAGAAAATAATCTTAAGGTTGATCATGAAAGTAATAGCAGCCTATCGAATTGTTTATTTAACAAACATTACCTATCCAAGGCTGTCATGACACTGAGAATCTGTAAAATATAACATCATTCCTTCTGCATTACAATCATGATCAGTCAATTCCGCTGTAATTTCTGAAAAAATGCAAAAATTGTATATCTCACATTTGGAAACAATTCCGACTGTATCTCCCTTGACTTCATTTAATAAAATCGAAAGTGTATACACATTGGAGATTTAATAAATGCGGAGTTACCACTACCTAATATATCTACTCTATGGGTCCAGGGTTCGAGTCTGTCCACCTCTGGAGACATCACCGCTCTCACTGTGAGTGGTAGGATAGTTCAGTTGGTTAAAGGCCGCGCTTCGGTGCAGAAATGCAGAGGGTCCAGGGTTCGAGTCTGTCTACCTCAGGAGACATCACCGCTCTCACTGTGGGTGGTAGGATAGTTCAGTTGGGTAAAGGCCGCGCGGGGCTAAAAGTTTGCGATGGAGTCTGTCAATGAGATTAGCTCTAATTCCGTCGGATGCGACCGCTTCCACGCCCTCTTCACTCACTGAAATATGAGAGTGAGGGGAAATATAAAGTCGAATGAAGAGTGACTTCAAAATGTACAATTGGTAATTTTAGCAACTTTGGAGCAAACAAATTCAGCATACAGACTCCATCGCAAACCCATATCCCCAAGTATATGAGATAAGAAGTCCCCATATCCCCAAGTGTTTCACAAAAGAAGAGACCACTACCTCCCAGAATTCCTACATTTCTGAAAGTGATGTTCCAACACCAGCACTACCAACTTAGCTGTTTGATATATCATCAAACAAAACTATAACCGAGCTTTGGACATTGTGAGATGAAAATTGATAGCAGCGCACGAGATGTAGTCTAATATCGCCTTTTTTCCATCTTCTCCATTTTTAAGACCAAAAGATAAAATATATCGAAACTGACATATGATTGACATACAAAAAGGCAACGCTTCGGTCTTCTTGACTTTTATCAAGGGCTACAACATAATTATGTGAAAGATCGCGAATAGATGACAGAGTTTTAAATATGAAATTGCATAATACGATGAATGACGGCTCACTTGTTCGTGTATTCTGTTCAATGCTGGTCTCAGGAATGAATTTCTGAAGCAAACTTCATTGATTTACTGAAACCAACATCGAAGTGAAAGCACAAAACGGTCAGTCATTCACAGCAGTCAGTCTAACTATTGAGGCTCAATGTCGTTATAATCGACGTCGATCACAGCAAAATCCTGTAGGCCAACCGGTAGATGTGTATCACATGTCGAATAAACAGCGATATCTGTTGATTTAGGTAAGATTGTTTAATGAACACGTTGGCTCGCTATGATCGACGCAGACTTCGCTATGATCGACGCACACTTCGCTATGATCGACGCAGACTTCCCTGTGATCGACGCAGACTTCGCTATGATCAATTCAACGTAGCAAAGTGCGTCAAGGTAACAAAATTTAAAAAAAACAAGCTAATGACTAGTTAATTTTCAAAAGGTACAAAATATGATTTAAAAGAAAATTTTTATATCCTAAAAAGTCTAAAAATTTTAAAAAATGCTTACTAGAACGACAAACAACGCTTCTCCTCTCCTCATATGTAATGAATTGGCGAGTAAGTCGTTCTGTTCAAAATTATGTTTATCACTTATATATTGAAAAGATCCTATTTAACAGTCTGCCCAATCAGATGATAAGAGGACAGGTCTGTTTCCAATCAAAATACCAGATCTAGCTAACACAGCGGGATTACGCTATCTAAAATCTACCACGTGTGTAAGAGAATTAATGTCAGTTCCTTTAGCCAAAACGTGAAATAAAATTCTACAAAATATGCATACAAATTATTTGACTATTTTTAATGAGGTCATCAACAAGAACTTGGTCAGGACGATCGCGTTTCGACCGCTTCATCCTGGACGCTCAAACCCTACCAAGCGCGGTCCTGTACATTTAAGATGCACAGCCTCATAAAGTTAAATTTATAATAGGGAAAGATTAGCATCTATCAACGCAGACTTCGCTATGATTGACGTCGGCTTCCCTATGGAAATCGTAGGCTCCAATCGACAATCACAGACAAAAACATAGACTTCTGGTGCTTTCTGCTGTGGTTTTCGTGATCAGCATGTCTAGCTAGTTTCGCAGTTCAGCAGAATTAGTAAAACCACATCATATTGGCTCAGACAATGTTAGATTTTAGTCTATTTGCCTCATTAATCATTAGACAATTTAAACCAGAAATTCAGTATATTTGAGGTATACCAAGGCTCAATTTGTATAGGTTGGATTGATCAATCATCCAATTTCTAAAACACGCATGATCTTAAGGCGAATGCATAGAATATGAACAAAAAAAACAATTGATCACTAAAAGCATCGTTGTATAGAAGATATTATAATAATAATATAGTACAATATGGTATAAAAATATATAAAATTACAATGAATCTAAAATATTTGTCAATATCATATAATCTAAAATGTTGCATTAAAAACTAATTTGTCACTATAATTAATTAATTATGAGACATTAATGTATACAATAGCTATAAGACATAATATATAAATATTATATAATCATCGTAAGACGTGATTACTATCTACAACCAATCCGACGCGTTAATAGACGATGCATTCATGGCATAAGTATGTACATATTCAATGAAAGAGCTCGGATGCTTTCCGTAATTAGTCCGGGCTTTCAGTTAGTTTAGAAGTCATTTTAGTTAGTAGTCATTAGGAATATAATTAGTAGTCAGCTTCAAGAATCAATTGTTCGACCGGACAAGTTAAAACTGTGAATTAAAAGTTACTAATTAGACATAAATATCAAGCGAACTGCTAATCTATCATTCAATTCAATTAAAATTTCTTTTCAAACTGTAGACACAACATGGAATTGATATCTGCTGTCACATTTTGGTCTTCAAGTTATCTTTTATACACAATTGAATTTTTGCAAATTCTTGTCTGTTGTGGTAGCGCATTTCTATCCTTGACATTTCAGAATTCGCTTATACAAAAGGCATCGCGCTCTGATGGTTATATTCACAAGTTTTACATTAATTGCACATTATGCTTTGTTGAAATTGCTGTTATATAAAATATTCAATTTTATCACGTGTAATATGTCATGAAAAAAAAAGATTTCTTGTCTGATACCAATCTAATAACTTCTAGGCTATACTCGTAGCTTTACATTTTGGGCGTTATGGTTTTTTTACATGCATCCTTGAAAATGACATGAATTGAGAAAAGCGTTACTGAAATAGCCCTATTTCTATATTTCAGATGCCGTTAGAAACGACATTGCATGGAGCGCAAAGTGGTGAAGATACTATCAAAGGACAACAAGATAAATCGAAAACGCTACTGCTTCAGCAACTTCCGAGCAGAAATATATTGCTGATTTATGAACACTTAGCTGTTTTATTCTTCCCGATCAAAGTAAAACACAAAGTTGGCACAGTTAAGGGGTCAATTTGTGTTCGGGAAATGCAAAGCAATCAAAATGATGACTATAAAGAAAGAGAAATCCACAAAATAATGACATTTTAAAAGATATATACATAGATCATTCTTCATTTCTTTCAATTAAGAAATATAGCTTCCTCTGTACCATCCCTTAAGTACAATGATAACAAGGACTATTATGTACATGTGGCTAATTGTTTAAAGAATATATCTAACAAATCCTTCGGCAGGCAAAAAGGTTGTGATTTTAAACACCTATACGAAGTCACAAAAAATATTATTTCGCTGCGAATTTTTTTCCATTAGTGTTTTTATGGTAAATCGGATGTATTTCGTGTTAAATAAAAGCAAAATCTTTAACGCATCAATCATTATTCTTCAATTTAACCTAGAATATGAAAACACAAGACTCTGCATTTCAAATCTATTGCCATAGAAAGGTACTAACACAACTTTCATACAAAATTCCCGCAGTGTAAGACTTACAACAGGCAATTTTACAAACGTGGCATCTTTGGCCGGTTTTGTTAACATCTCGAGCAGATTTTGCAAGCTTGCCTTGAATGACTCCAAATCAAACTGAACGGTCAAACGTCTACGATTCGGAGAAGTTCATCAGGGAAGAACAATTGCTATGTCTGTAGAATAGCTTCTTAGAATGCCCGACGAGTAGGACGAATGATGATACAGGCTCTCGTTCTACCTACTGCAGTAAGCCTGCTTGGCTCTTGTTTCCAAGCATAGCCATTGTTGACCTTTCTAATCCAAGGACACTAAGAATTTAACTTCAATTATCATTAAGTAATTGAAGACTTGAATTCAAAAAAGTACTTTTCTCAAGTACCCCTATACCCCATTTGCATAACTCGAAAATGCACCATTGCTCCCGTAGTATGTACAGAATGCCAAAAAAATAAAGCCACGAAATTTGGCGGTCATTGAAGCAGTTTACGCAAAATTAATAAAAAAATCAAGTGGGTGGTTAAAATATCCACCCTTGACCCTCCGAGGGTGAATCCTTAATGACCACGAATGCATAGCGTCAAGGATTTCGCAGGCGAAATCTAAAACTCCTGCCGGACTTGACCTTTAACATCAAAGTTTTGCCAGATTTATGAAAAATTCCTTTAGCAAGGTTTTCATAATACTACAAGAACTGGTCTACAAGAATCTCGTCTGATCAGTTTTGTTCATAAAGCAAATGCTGCGGTCTAAGAGGCCAGCATTTCAAATTGGTATGAAGATGATAGTCATTTGGTGCAAAGTCGGGGTCATTGGGTGGATGATCGAAAATTTACTTCTAATTCAATTGATTTGAATTCAAAATGCTTCAACCAAAATTTCAAATGCCCATTGCATCTGGAGCAGAGAAGTTGCTCGCTTATAAAGTTAAATTATATGAAATCAAGATTGCTGACTTGATGCAAGAACAAATCGGCCCTGGTGTAAGTGTAGGAATGTATACACAGGTCTGTTTAAAATATTTTGTCGCCTTATCATCAATTTTACACCACATGTATTTTAGTCATCAGGCCATCTATTGTTATTCCCCATGCCGTAATATATATTATTATATTGCATTTGAATCACATTTCATCATATCCACAAGTGTGTTTCCTCGTTCATGAGCATTTGCCAAATTAGGTTGTCCCTCCGACAATGACATTGTCCTCAGGGAGATGTCTTATTAGGGTGGATCGAATAAATCAAAAAGTTGAAAATCGGAAATAAGGTGGTCA
Source organism: Prostheceraeus crozeri (assembly GCA_907163375.1). Taxonomy (NCBI): domain Eukaryota; kingdom Metazoa; phylum Platyhelminthes; order Polycladida; family Euryleptidae; genus Prostheceraeus; species Prostheceraeus crozeri. Next base: position 500,976 of record CAJQUW010003371.1, on the reverse strand, counting down.
ATTGTTTGGTCTACACTGTATATCATGAGGCTCAATTTAATTTCCAGATGATTCATCCTGCTGCCCTTGATGAAGAATACCGAAATATTGGGTATTACAGAGATATTTTTTGATTCCTGAGAAACCCAGTGGCAATTGAAGATATCATAAATGCAAACTTACATTTGATGATGCATATCCTGGACAGATCGTCACCTTCTCATCGGTGATACAACGGTCAATGTAGACGATTTGTTTGAAGTTGATCGAAATCTCTGATTCAAGATCTAAAGTGAATGGTTCGTCTCCAATCCAAACGCCGACTTGGTCTGTTTCTGACCCTGAAATACAGAAAGAGCATGGACTACAGACTTTGTCGATCAACAGCGGCACCTACCAGAATAATAGCGACAAAAATAGACTGATTCAATTTGTAGCACTTTCAAGCCAATTTATGGTAGCTCTCGCACCATTTTGTTGTGTTGGAATTTTAGTCAACAAGCTTGCTGACTGATGGCATCATAGAAATTGAATGCAATACAACTTGATGCATTAAATACAGTCACAAAAGTCGCATGCGTTTTCACTTAGACACACTCGTCAACGACAGATTCACGTTGGGGTATTCACGTGTGCAATTCTTTTCTTTAGTCATTCATGCATCACCACAGTTGTCCGGCTGTATCACAATCTTTCTCCATTCTGTAGTATGGATTCAAGCTGAGTGATTAGCCACGGATTCAAAGGTTATTCGCAGTAAAATCTAGCTAATAGAGCGCGAGTTCGCCTACTAGTTATTGTAATTATGGATTTCAAGATGGCGTTGCTTAATACTGATGTTCACGGCCATAACTAGCGCAAGACTAAGTATATTAGGTAGAGTGGTAACTCCGCATTTATTGAATTCCCAATGTGTATACACTTTCGATTTTATTGAATGAACTCGTGGGGAATGAATACTAAGTGTTATTGTCACCAAATGTTAGATATGCACGTTTTTGCAGAAATTACAACGGCCGGTCATATATACTCATAAGTAAGGAATTTTCTATTAACCCTTTCACCACCGCCTCGAATTGATGAGCTGGTGTCGCAGTATTCGACACCCACTTCCACCCAGTGGCGGGAGCGATAAAACGATTCCGCTGGATTAATCGTGCGACGGAATCAATGGAGTGATTCTTGAATGACTAGGAATAGCGCGGTTTTTTGGAATGTGATTTCTCAATGGAATTTGCTTGATGAGGTAGAAATAATGTTTCTATTCACTCTTTTAACGCTTGATATAATTGAATGCGAGGATGCTCGTGCATGAGATCATGCATAGCTATAAACAGAGTTGCCGTGTGACGCGATTTTTTGTTCCCATGAAACAGTAAATCTCTGTCGGAGGTACCTCACACCGCAGAATGCAATAATTTATACAATAGCAAGCACGTTCGTATAGGTCAGGTACATGATTCATGTTTATTTAAATGAAAATCATCATCCTCTAGGAATCTCAGTTAACTACATAAAATAAATTAAGATTAAGCCTACTGTACAAAATACTCGTATAACTGTAATGAATAAATTTGTAATGAACTTCGAAGAAAAGAAAAACATGCGAAACTACAGTGTTGGTACTGATCCTGCTAGAATCGACCTGCAACGTCTCATCTGGAATTACTCTATGAAGAAAATGAAATAGGGAACTAGACTTCTTATAAATGGACCAATTGGTGACTAACTATTCATGAAATTTATTCTACTTCTGAAGAGGACCGGTCTGAGTATCATCATATCTAGCCTTCATTCGCAAACAATTATGACAAGCGGCGGGAGATGCTATACACGAGAACTATACACGACGGGAGATGCTATCAATCACCTATTTCACTGCAGATGGGAAAGGAGATAATTATTCACGTTGTTACCTAACTTGATATAGAAAATAAGCTAACCAAGTATTTATCAAAGTGTAGATCATGCCAACAATTTTTTTAAAAAAAGTGAAGAGCAATAAATTCTGAAAGATTAACTGCTGAAAATGATTAGTGAAGTACGACTGTAATGGAATATTAACATTATTATTGCAACGAAAGAAAAAATATTAATAAGGAAAAAATTGAATGAATAAATTAATTCAAAAAAAGGAAAAAATAAACAGCACAAATGAAAATTATTAGGTGTAAATCAAAATTAAAATATATAATAAATAAAATAAATATCCTCAAGAAACTAGCATAAAATAAATGAGTAGACTGCAACAAAAAAATTAGTGCAAACGAAAAATGTAATACATACTGAAAATGAAATGAAATTAGTCATTAAAAGGACTGGCTTCGGGTTCCCTTTACCAGCTAGGAAGTCATCAGTAGGAACTCAGGTAGGATTCGTGTTTCGGCCCCAATTCCTGAACACTCAAACCCACTTGAGCGGGGCCCTACACAGAAAAACTGTACAGCTTCCACAAAGCCAAAAGTTGGGTTAGTCAAAATCGGCAATGCACAGTTTAAGTATTAGCTCCCTATAACATTACGCCTTCGTATTGAAATTAAAACATTGATAACAATAAATGCCTGATTTGCATTTACCATACACAATGAACATACTGCATGCGGCAACAATTCACTCTCATACTATACATGTTGATAATATGCAGATTTGCTAATCATGAACATTGCAGAGTAACTGTTCCCCTGGGCATAGAATAGGAAAATGTCCTCGGATTTGAACAATTTAAGTACAAAGCTTCCTTGACAGCAGTAGACCCTGCGTTTTTCTTCCTACAAGGGCTCATTAGCACGACTTGGAATGGCTCAAACTAGCTTAAGATACCTGTAATGGCTGAAAAAGCTGAAGGACTGCACAGCGTACTGTTCTGTTTATTTATTTTGGCTTTCCAGTGTGGCTGATTAGCATAAGGATTGTAAAGTGACAGTTCTAGATGTCTGAAGCAAGTTTGGACCACTCCTAACTGTGCTGACGAGCCCTTGCAGAGTTAAACGGAGCATCAACGTCTGCCAGGTGCTTAAATTGTTCACGTCAAAGGACATTTTTCTATTGTAGATTTGCTACGTTTTGCAAATTATACATGGTAATTCAACATGATAATGCTGATTCAACTTGTTCACTGCCATAGCGGTCATAGCTCGTTAATATCAAGTCCTTGCCGCGTGTGCCAAGCAATTATTGAAAAGCTATGTCATGTGAACAATGATATCTACATCACATCACTCAGTGTGCGGCGAATTCTTATCGAACTGCGCGTGGTTTGGTACAGATTGTTTCATAAAAAATGATCACCCTTAAACATCGCCTTAACTTCAACTTTGTCTAACTCCGCCAAACTTGAACGAATTTCTCTGAAATTTGGAAGATAGTTCAGTTGTGCTTACTAATATCATTGTTGGAAATTTCAAGCATGAATATTGAGTTGTTTTCCTGTTATAGATAAAAAAAGTAGTAGATAATTTGATCTTCATTTAGCAATGTTACACAAAATCATACCTCACTCTTATAAAATTACATTTGTTTCCTTTGTTATGTAATATGTTGTTCTACAAGCCAAAAGCTATCAAGCAAAACAAAAATAAAGAAAATCGGTCAATCAGAGCCAGTATAGCACCATAATTCATCAACAATAATGTAACTGCTACATATGATTAACTGGACTTCATGTTCCATAGCTTCCTGACTTCGTTGCGGTGGTGTTGGCAGCACTCCTGATTGCTTTCAGCTAGAAATCTATCTGTTACCGGTTGAAAACAATACAAAGCACAAATGAACAATAACGAGATCGCATTCACAAAAGGCAAAGTGTCAGCCTTGCTAGAACTAGGATTTTCTTTGCGAGCTACAAGCAAGCGACTAAATGTCCCTTACACAAATGTGCATCGATGGCATAATGATGATTTTCGACTCTGTCGTAAAGAGGGCTCTGGCCGTCCACGCAAAACATCCAAACGTAGAGACCGCCTAATTTTGAGATTGGTTAAAGTTGACCCAAGTCTCTCGTTAACTGAGATGGCTGCACTAGACTCGTCTATTTCTAAGTCCACTATTCGTAGAAGACTTATTGAGTCGAATTTCACGAGCTGTAAGAGGCCCTCTCAGATCGAATTATCAGATCAGCATACAAAAAGACGTCTCAAATGGGCAATGAGTCATTGTCACTGGCGAAATCAATGGGATCAGGTTGTCTGGTCTGATGAGGCATCAGTCCGTCTGAAGGATAGTGATGGTCGATTGAGATTATGGATAAAATCTGATCAGGAAATTCCGAGACATTTACATCGTCCCAGGGTACAAGGTGGTGCGACTCTACTGATTTGGGCTGGCATTTGGACCAATGGCCGCTCTGAAATTCACATACAGCAAGGAACCATGAATTCTGAACGCTATGTGAATGTTTTACGAATGAACATTGGCCAAATGACAGATCAACTTGGTGATCCATCGACTTGGTTATTTATGGATGATAATGCTACGTGTCACAGGAGTAGTATAGTCAACTTATGCAAGTCTCAATTAGGGCTTAGGACATTATCTTGGCCAGCTCGTTCTCCTGATCTGAATCCCATAGAAAATGTATGGAGTATTCTAAAACGTAGCGTTCGTCGTTCACTGCTACCTACAGATGGCGTATCACAACTTACGTCACTGTTAAAAAGAGAGTGGAGAAAGTTAGATCAGTCAAAAATCAACGATATCATCGAATCAATGCCTAGACGAATTGGTAATGTCATTGACAAAAAGAGTAGGGCCACAAAGTATTAGCTTCTTAAGAACCGTTACTGTATCATAGCTTATCAGATTATATAAGGACACTTAAATATATTAGGGAATATATTCATGAAATAACATGAAAAATGCTTTCTGTATCATACTTATGTTTTATTTAGTCAAATTTTAGGATGATCCACTTTTTATAAAGCGGACTGTATTTCATTTGCATTCAGGTGCGACATGCGAGCTGAAAATGTCGCATTGTATTTTGTGAGTCCGTCGTCCAATAAATAAATTTCTGACTTACGAGTGAATCCCAATAATATTGTAATACCAAGACATTTTCATCATTTCATTCACCGATGCGGGCAGTGAGTCCGATAGGCGTGATGCAGAATCAAGGTCGTATGGAATGATTTCTCGAGTCAGTCATCAACATATTAAGGCGGGAAGATATTCATCGGACAGCGGAAAGTGCACAAGATATCTCCGCTCGGATGAGTGCTGATTGGTGCTGAATTGACTGATGTTTGTGAGCATTATGAAGTTATTCAACATATAAATACGGAGGATATTTCACAGACACACACAACTCAGCACGATGTGGGTGATTTACCTGTGAAAATCAGCAACGTCCGTCTCCTCATTCTTTTTTGCTTTACTTTCCCATTTGACATTCTTGTTCGATACTTCAGAGCTTGCTACATCTTCAACAGCTTTGTCCGCCTCACGTGCAGTGGATGATGTCGTCCTATTTCCTCCACAGATGACGTGCTGTCGGACACCTTCCATTCCCCTTCATTCTGCTCCTCAGTCACTTAGTGCTATATGACAAACGTGTTGTCAGAAATAGCAATAAAACTTTCACCTTTTCATAGTCAACACTTGTCAATCAATATTCTGGAATTTCGGAACAACATTTAAGAGAGAAAATCTTCTGTCTTCAGCATCAGTCGATTCTTGAGGAATATTCAAACAACTTTTTAATTAATGCGCAGCAATAATTCATTTTGCATGAAAATTTGCATTTCATTTTTAAATATTGGCAAACATCCACACATGTCAAGTGCAAGCAGACAATACAGACGCACAGATACTCACGGATAATCATTCGATTTGAACGTTGGACATCTGTCGATGTTTCAACTGATATAAGAAGGCTTCGGACGATGATTGATGGCTATAACTCCGCAGCTTTCCTCTCTCCAAGCTACTTCTGTCTAAATAAATGGTATAGTGCCCATGAAAAGTTACAGAGAAAGAATAATTCGAATTTTCATTGCGAAAAATTGACTTTCAATCTCAATAGATGTACACGTTTCAATGAACTTGAACAGTGGGAAGCAGTCAGCGTAGCAGAATGGTTTAGTTACTATTGGAGTCTATAATTTACATTCATAGACATAAGAAGGCTTAATTACTACTAAATCTATTAGTACGTTACGTTACGTTAGTCAATGAAGTAAATAGTAAATGAGAGTATGAAGCAATGCCAAGGTAAACGTGCATGTTACAAAATATAAGTGTTTATGACGCTTCTGCCAAAGAGGTACCTTTGCTATGTATGGAGCAAAGGCCATGAATTATTCATTGGAGCACATACGCAGGTAGACCTAAGGAAGACAGTCACAAGGAATTGGCCAAGATTTTATCCCGGAGTGAGAATATCCGGGGACTCCTCAGCGGTGATGCACAACGGAATCACATTACCTTTTTCTGTCACCGTTACACCATTCCATCCGTCCGTTCCCTTTGAAGGTTCTGGAAAGGAAAACATGGACTAATCTCATGAACATTGTCTGACAACATCATTTATGACGTAGATCTTTGAAGAATTCTCGCCCTTTCCATACTTTATAGACTTTTATAGATAATAAACAAAGCGATGTTCATACTGTGTTGTCAGATTGAATTTCTAGATTGAAAGCCGTGGAGGCTATTAGCATTAAAACTTTCAAGCCAGGTCTGTGTAACCACAAAGAGCATGTCAAGACGTTGCAACTGCCCTGGTTGTGGCTTCTTCCTCTTCTCTTATTTGCTGTTACTTTGTTACTTCATAGATTCGTTCATTTTACAAGTAATCGATCATTCCAGCGTACACGATTGATGAGGGCTGGTGAAAGATACCTCGCGTTGACAATATGCGCACAGTATGAACATCGCTTTGTTTTTTAATCTACAAAACATCATTTATCACGTGATGTAATCTTCCTATTGACCTGCAAGTAATAAGAAATTGCTGAAATTTTGAAAAGACACCATTTTGAAGTAACAAGGATATCTTTGCTTTGATTAGAATCTTTCAGCATGTGGTTATCCAATCATGACACCAATTACATGTAGTGCGAGTGCCTACATGCTATATGAAGGTCTACATGTATTTAGTCATGCTAGTCTTTCATAAACACTGATCGGCTATCGATCATGATGATTTCTTCTTGGTGTGTCTTTTCGGAGGACCATCATCATTTGTATGCTTCAGCCAGCATTTACGTTTTGAAGACGATTTGCAAGTTTGCAAACAGGAACATTACAGAAAGGACATTTGAAAGCTGTCGTTATTCGATGACTCTCATGGTGTCCGTATCGACAACTGTAACATGGCTTTGAGGAAGATAAAGAAGTAGGGCGATGAGAAATTTCAATTAGGATGCTTGAGTCACTTACTGAGATATTAGCAGATCGTCTAGGATTCGTTTTGGCCTTTAGTTTGGCGTTTTGAATTGTCGGTGTTGCAAATTCGATTGATTGTGTTTGAATGATCCATAAGCGGGATAATCCCACAAGCTTGTCGGAGAGCATAAATACATGTACATACTCGTACATCGTTTAACATCGTCTAGACCTTAAGATTATTTTCTCTCATTTTCTATTTGCCTTCATTCAATTCGATTCGAACAGCTATGTCAGAACGAGCGTCAGGCTTTTGCATAATTTTCACCTTCCCTGTTAAGTTTTTGTGAGAAGATTTGATCATACTTTCGTCGAGACATAGATGATCTCCAGGGCATTTAGCTTTCTGAAAGCTTTCATTCACTGACTCAATAAAGTCGAGGATTTGCTTGTCCGGGTCATCTGAACTTGAAAACTTCATCATGTGATGCAATGAGAACACTGAGATAAGTTGCACTGGGAAAGAATGCGGAAAGCTCGGCTTCACATACAAAAAAATTACACTTAAGTTGCTTATGAATTCAAGTCGGCCTGAATTCGATTTTCATCTCAAACATTTCTGGAAAAACTGCCAACAGCTTGCTTGTGAACTTATAAAGTCAGGCAGTTCAAAAATGTAAATCTTCAAAAAAATTCATTCTTGAGAGCTGTTTTTGAGAAAATTTTGAATTTTGCAAGAAGTATGGAAAAATATGTTTTCTTAATTTTTAAATTTCATATACAAGTTTCTCCATGCAAACTGTTTGCATTTCGAGGTAGATTTTGTGTTTTGATTTACAATTCTATGCAGAGCAGTATGACCATACTAATTCTTCAAAGCTCACATGAGCTTTGATGAATAGAAAAATTTAGATATCATTTATTTTCAGTTTCTAAATAGACCATGTTGAAATTAGTGGAATATTATGAAGAAGTAAATTATAGGTTTGTATAAGTCTCGTAGTGCACCATAGATATATATATATATATATATATATATATAGGCTATATGATTTCAAATAAATTTCTATTTTGTTACATATTGAATCATAAAAAGATATCAATAAAGACAAAGCTCGTTCAAAATAAATTCCAGTTCACTTAAGTCATATGCTGTTGAGGAAACACGATATGATACTCATTGCATTTCCTCTTTCAACTGCCTGGCTAAGCCGTTGGCGGAGAAATGAAGTGGCTCGCAGCTCGCCAGTAGCGTCCGTTATCCTCTGTCAGACGATTCTCATACATTACTGGGAATCAAAACCCCAAGTACCAAGGGTTTCTGTGGCGATAGGGGTGCATCGAGTGTCCCCGCACTTCAGACGCTTCTTCTCCTCAGCTGTGGACGTCAATTTTTCTGATCCTTGCCTTGAGACTTGAAGGTTGCCAGTAGTCAGTCTCGCCGCATGTGAAGTCCCACACAATTTGCTTGTTTTTATTCCAAGGTCCCAGAGTTGAACTCGGCTCGAGATAGGCCTAGCGGCTCAAGAATGGAGGGTAAGCCTGCCCGAGACCAGCGCTCTTCGTATCAAGTCATTTGTCTCTGCATAACGCGCGGAGCGACTTCTGTTGAAGCGACAGCTCAGTCCATGGGTCCCTGAACTGTCGACCTGTGATCCACATTTGCACGCACAGTATATGGGGGCCACTCTGCCGAAAAAGAAAGCTTCGCAAGTATGGTCACTCGAAAATTAGAGGAGACAGTCTGGTGCTGACAACTACCGAAGGAAAAATATTTCGGAAAAGCAGACCTGAAAAAGGATGTGGATTTCCAACATTCTTAACTAGAGAGGAGGAATCGACCGAGCGAGAAGGACTGCGTTGGAGAGAAGTGCCAACGGCTCCCCTCAGGGCAACTGCTTGCTAAACTGAACTGCGCATTTTGATAGGACTCCGACTCCGAGTGGCAATTATATGAAGCCTAGCTTTTTTAAAAAAGCTGGCAACCTGCATCATAGATCGTTATAGGCTTGCTTACCTGAACCGATTTTTTAGTGATCATTGTTATGTATCAATTATCAATAATTTTCGATGAAAGTTTATCTAATGTCGCTTTAAGTTGGATGCATACAACTGGGCTCCTCCCATCTTGCTGATGTGTTTTTCACGGTTTTTCTCCAGTCTTAAAACAGGCAGGAAAGTCCCCCATCCTTCTCCAAAAATTATGAGTACGTAGTCTCTTGATTTTAATATGCACTTTGGAGGAGCCATCGCATATGATTAACGTGAGGGTAGGAGGTAATGTTCTCAAACAAACTAGTATTTCATTTTTGTCTCTGATGTGACCTTTGGTGCGTAGTTGTGATCGAGGCTAGGAAGGCTTGTCTTCTCTACTAAATCACCGACTGAAAAGACAATCCTTTTCCACTATCACGGTTAATTCCCTCAAGTATTAGGCTACAAGCTTTGCATGCACTGGTGTCTCTGTACTTTTGTTTGACGGAGAAAGTTGACATCAAGACAGCAACAGCTATGAACGAGGATAAATAATTTGTTTGCATCATATTTCGGGTCTAGTTATGGGCCGGAGTCCGGAGTCCTATCATTTGCAAAAAATAGGAATCCGGGACTCCTACTCCCTACGGCTTATAATCATGAACTATGAAAAGAAAAAGCATAAAGTAAGCAAAGCTAAAATACCAAATTCAAGTGTAAAAGCTATCATAGAGGTGAAAGTGCTTGGAAATGCATAAAAGACCACATAGAAATATTGCAAGATCATAGATATAAAAAGACCGCTTAACGGAACCCGCCCAACCTCCCACAAAGTATCAAACAAATTGTTTATTGATTTTTGGGCTTAGTTGACGGATGCTGTTCATTTCAGACTTTTTCCTATGTGTGGAATCAGCAAAACCAACTCGTAGAACTGAAAAGAAAACGTCAGTAAACGATGGGGTAGAAGTAGAATGAAGATGAGGAAGATGACGGAACACTAAGAGACTTAAGAAGAGAGAACACTAAGTCTTTTATTCATTTCCAAGCACTTTTACATCTATGATAGCTTTTGCACTTGAATTTTGTATTTTTGCTTTGCTTACTTTATGCTGTTTCTTTACATAGTTCATGATTAATGCGCATGCCGAAATATTGGACATTTTCACGGACAATATACTTTTATTGGTGTTCGTCAGTTTTTTTATCTTCACAAAGCTCACACCAATGGCGTGCAATTTAAATAGAATCTACAAACATGTTACACAATTTTTCGTTAAAAGTAGAGCAATAAGTGGAGATCCAAAAAGGGCATCAGCAGAAAAACTGCATGTAATCTGTAAGAACTACTTTGTATTGACTACTCACATTCATTCAAATTAAGCATCTCGGCGCCTTACCCTACTCGATTGGCGACGACGCACACATTGAAGTTACCTAAAACTTGTTGAGCACGAGCAGCTTCCTTTATCCAATGCAGTGAAGGCTTTAGGTCTTTTGAGATAATAGCACCAAGGTCATTATGAGAGTCACTAGATTTGATATCAACAACACCAAAGGATTACTGTAGCCGAAATGAACACATTCGCACTTGTCGATGTTGATCTTTAAGCACCAAGTATTGCACCAGCGAATAAAGTACCTTCAAGCGATCACCAGTTGCTGATGATCGTTTGAAGGTAAAGGAAAAACATTATGCAAATTATGTAGATGAAAAACAGCACCAAGTTTCTCATGATGATCGAATATTTTCGCCGGTTCTATTCATGATCAACACCGGAATGAATCAGATACAGAATTACAACACTGTTTGAACATCATTAACGCAATCGTTGCATAGATCAATACACACTTACAGGACAACTGTCAAAGAAAATTCAGCACAAGAATAATACTGAAGACCAAATATAAGCATACAATGAATAAAGTAAATTTAAGGATGAGAAAAAGAAAATCGAGTAAGATAAGAAATAATTACCATGGTAAAATTAAATTTACAACTTTCTCTTTCTGAGTACATAAGTCAGGTTGAGTACGCTTTATTAAAATGGCCTCATACACACTCAGGTGCACCTTACTTCTGCAATTCGAAGAATCCGAAAGCAGGATCTGGCAGGCTTCGTTGGGACACAATCGATCAGATGTCTTGTAATAGCACTCTGTGCCTTAAAGTTACGGCGGGAATCTCCATTTAATAGCCAGCGTGGGACATGCTCTGCTATTCGTTGAGACAGCCGGCGCTCCGTCCTACCTCACATGTGAGTTAGAGAAGGACAATTGCCTCGCATTCCTCGATGTACATGTAAAACGTGATGTTGGCGGTACGTCCCTGTCTGTACCCGGGACAAAAATTCTTGCTAATATTACGAAGACTTGTACGGCTTGTTCAATACTTTTATCTGCATTCAAGCGTTGTACAACGATTATTCAATTATGCAAAAAAATGAAATGTCAGTTATAAGCATTCAATTACTTGATAAAGTTCAGGTATGCTTTCAAGTGCTTAATAAGTGCCCAAATATTCTTAACATGATGTAGAACAATTTTGGAAAGTTTATCGCGTTTGGAAAGAAAATCCTTTATATTCCTCTGCACACTAATGTTACTTTTAGATGAATTTCAACACATATATTGTTTGATTTGCACATTTGAACAGACAGTTCTGTGCATTTTCATGCAAGCATGTTTTACTTTAAATAGTATATAATAGTATCAAAATATCAGCAGAGTATTAACCCTTTGACTGCGGCAGGGAAATTCAGCGATGTCCTTCCATATGCGGATGACCAGTGGACCTGTGCATAGGAAGATAAGATGATAAAGCCATTATTGAGATGACTGAAGTAGCCACTTCAGTCTGTTATTAAGATCTCATCTATGTGAATGGGTCAGTGGAAAAGTGTCAATTCCCCACCTATTCAGTGCCCGTAGTGTCCACGTACCGGTCAGTGACGAGATGTGATGTAACAATAGGAAGACCGAAAGACTGATGAATGCTATTTAAAGTGACAGAGGGCGGTGCGACCATAATGTAGTATGAATGCATGTGCAACACATATTACCGGTTATGTAGAAAATAGTATAGAGTACACTACATGGCCACATCATCCACACCCTTTTATTTGTAAACTAATCCATATTAAAAAAAACATTGGTATTACTCGTATGTACAGTGGTTTAGACGTGTCTGGAATCCAAATGAAATGCAAATTAAATCCAAGCTGTCTGACTCAGTGTAGAATTTCTCACCTTTAAGACATTTCGCATTGAGAAACCCTACAGGTGAAGCGATATAGTGATAATAAATTGATTTGTGTCCGCAAGAGTAACTTTCTTTGTATTTCTTGGCATCGCATATTTATATCGGGTGATGAATATGTCCATCTACATTTTAGAAATGCGTCTGTAGACAGTTACCTATCTTTTAGTGAAACTAAATATATAACTTTTCAACATGGCAAATTTTTGAAGGCATTATTGTCAGTTGAAATCTGTTGAAAGTATGAAAATATTACTGAAAATATAGCATGTTAAATAGAGAGCACCAGTTGTTTATGAGAATCATTCTTGAAATTTTGTCACTTCTGTCAGCAGTTTTGTTTATTTACGACAATTTTTCCATTATTCTCTATGGTCATCGAAACTTTTGTATCTGTGCGATTTACACGCTCATCGTATTCTAACAATTGTGTAATGAACAAATACCAAATGATTGAAGTAGCTCCTATCGAAACAGCTTAGCAACGAAGACAATCAAAAGACTGTGGAATTAGTTGTTATTACAAGTCAGCACAATCTTTTCAAAAGTTTCTAAAGAACAAGATTTGGGGATAACTCACATTAGAGAGACTGTCACATTGCGATTTCTTTCAACTTCTGCCTGAAATATATGCTTTTGCTAGCTATTTATCTTTTATTGACTTATTATTACTAACAACCTTACAAGTGAACCATTATAATAGAATGATTTGAACCTAGTGCTCAATTGAACTGTTTAGATTTATTTTCAACAAATGCAATATTGACAACAATAGTTGTCATTCTCTTCAGATATTCAAGCCCAATATTCTTCCATTTTCATTTCATCGCGCGAAAAGGCAGTAGCAAAGCAGGAGAATCCATATAAGGAACTACACGAGAAAGTAGAGCATATATTTTATTGCGGATAAGTTAAGGGTGTCTTTTCTGCTGAGGAATGTCATCAAGAAGAATAGACTACTCACTGCAGATCAAATCGCAGAAATGGTTTGTTTGACGGATGACGATGATGATTTGAAAGTTTCGAACTCTGACTGTATCAGCGACGACGACGATGATTCTGAAGCGGACTTGATGGAAACGTCTTTCCCGACAAGTTCCTTATCGACGAAACGCCAATCAGCACGCGTGAGCTCCAAGTCACAACATCAACGTGAACCACCTTCAACACTTCCTCCTCTAGACTCATCTTTTACATCAAGTGATCGACCTGAATGGCAGTTTGTCACCGAAGGAAATGATGCCAAAATAGAGGATTCTGCCCTATTTCTAGGTTCTTCTGGTCTGTCGACGGATGCTGAAGAATCTATCAATATGGCTACCAGTGATGAAGATCTGATCTCAAGGATCTTGGACATGTAGACATCATCGACGAACTGATCGATATGCTGGTTCGATTTACGAACACAAGAGAATTATTTCTCGAAAAAGAGTCTGAGCATTTGAAGCCGCATTCTCGCTTTCAAGCATGGACGAACACGAATCCTTCGGAGATGAGGAAATTTGTTGGACTTCTACTGCATGTAATCTCCAAAGATGAATAGAACTTTCTGCATGCCAACAAATTCCTCAAATTCAATATTCAAACGATTCAACCTAATTATGAAATTGCTATGTTCGTGGGACGCCGAAGTTACACAGGCTCAACCTGTGTCTTTGTTTGTACTGATTTAATAGAAATTCGACCTTCAATCACAGGAGAGTTGCCTTTTTGCCTTTATCAATATGAAATTACTGTAGTAGGATATTTGCAGCAGGCATGCTTAAGAAGTAGTGTTCGGCACTCGTTCCATTTGTCTACAGAATCGACAAGATGCAGTCATTCCTTTTCTTACTGTCCTGTTTATAAATGCGTCATTGCGCTTTTTGTTGCCTTCTGGATGAACCTGCACACGCATAAACCTGAATGAAGCAGGGATGAGTTAACTTGCCGACCACGCTAACATGATAATTTGCCCTTTGTTCTCTTATGACTCTTATCGAAAGATCTGCTCGAGGAAGGTTCCCGTTATGCAAACAAATTAGTTTGGACTTCCACTTAACAAGTTGCCGCAATATTTGCACATATCACTTCAATGGTGGGCTCTCGGATCAAGATTATCTGAAAATCTCCCGCATACGGAGGGAAGGTTGAAAATTTCCAAACCGCACACAGGAGGAACATAGTCATGACTTGAATACCTGGTCATCCGCAGTCAAAGGGTTAAACGAATTTATCTGTACAGTTGGGGCAACATGTGATCCGAGCCCATCGTACTTTATTTTCTTTATTTTGCGAGGAGCTTATCATTGATTGTGAGTTATCTTTCTTATTGAGCAAGTATGTAGAATGTGCTAGAAATGTGCACCGCTATATTGAAATAAGTAAATGAAAAGGTATTACAAATGAACTTAAATTGTGGAAAGGGTGTGTCTTCGGAAAGGGTTCTTTGCTCTTTCCATTCTAGGAATATGAGAGAAAGTGCAGTTCTTGATTGTCTGTGTGGTTGTCTACCAAATAGATAAGGAAAGTCTGATCTACCAATGATCGTGTTAAATGACCATTCCATGTATAAACTGTTACATATTCTTACAAATATCCCTTCCAAAACATGGTTTTCATACTATAAAGCTCGCAAAATTGTTTATTGCATTGTTTTGGGAGGAGCTTCTCAGCTATGAAAAATTATGTTTATAGAATACAATTCATCAATTTATCAGCTGAAAAATTTGTTTTTAAAATTTGGTAATTTTAAAACAAACAGTTTTTTGATTATGTAGTAAAAGTCTAATCATTATTACATAAAACTATCTGCAAGCATTTTCAATATATATCTTGCTAGGCTCAACCTCTGCCTCAACTAAATTTCTATTTACGAGAACGTAGTATTCTCGGGTTACATTTTTCATTTCTACGCTCTGAATTTAACAAAATCTTGTTCTTGAAAATAATGTCAGCTAACGATGTCAAGCATTAAATAAAAATTGCTACTATCGAATCATGTAGAAGTGCTTTTGTCTTTAGTCATCAAGTCATTGCTTGCATTGGGTCATCAATGAAAAATTGAAGAACATTTTAGCCAGAGTATGATTCTATCTAGCTGCTATTAGTTAACCGCTTCATTTATCCGATTGTATGATTTCACCGTGGTCAGGTATGGTTGCCATTGACACCGGAACTATTGTGGTTGAGCTACTTGCAAGGTCAATGTACTTTAAGTGTTCAACCATAGACATCAGATTTAACAATATTAGGACTAGTATTGTTAAATCTGTTACGTGTTCCGCTAATTATTGCATTAATTCAAAAGTGGTATTTGTTATTTAAGAAAACATGTATCGGAATACAGGTTTGCTTTAAAACACGATAAATTCTGAACTGAACAGCACTATAATGAACTGAACTGAATTTTCAGCAGTGTGATATGTATTGTTATACCGAAGTACCGATATTTATGTATATCAATACTCTGCATTAAAATAATCATCAGTTTCGAATATTCACATGCTTGCCATGAGTTCAATCTTTTCAACTGCTGTAATGTGTTAAACAATTCATTGATTCATCATTAAACGATAGCAGATTGGCGTCACTAGCAGAATATTACATACGGCATATTGTGACTGTCTTATTATGCAACAATTGATTTTTGATATTCCTACATTAACCATTAGGTATTTATTACACTTCACAGTGCAATATGGCGTTAACATTGAGCCGTCCAAGCCCGCGCTTCAAACAGCGTACCTAACATTCCCTGGACGAGAGGCGAATAAGTTAGTTAAGGACCTTGCTTATCCAAAAAAACCCCGAATTTATCAATTTCAGAAATCCGTACATTAATCGTCAATCAGAATAGGCCTCAAACTTACGAATTGAGCGAGAGAGCCAAGTTTTCCTCCATGGTTCGTCGCAGGGACCAGAATATAAGGGATTTTATTCTACAACTAGACCGCCAAGCGGCTAGGTGCGAATTCAAGGTTCTAGAATTCCAATTAAGAGACAGATTACTTTCAGGCATTAACGATGCGGAACATTCTGGTGAATTTATAGTTCACTCATTTCAGTTTCAACTGAATTCACTCATTTCAGTTCTTCAGTAAAGAAACCCTGATATTTACGTATTTTAGAGACAAATCATGTTATTTTTGTTAAAAGATGATGAATATATATATATGTTAATTCGCTGCGATCTCTATTCTATACATGTATATTGTTACGTGCGACAATTTAGCGATTTAGTAGGGAAATTCAATAACCATGAAGTTCGAATTGAACCTTTAACTCCTGATGCTCTGCTACAAGTATCTAATAGTCAAAACTATTTCGACTGGAAATAAATCCTATTCTAATCGACTATTCTAAACTCACTAAATATATGCAATTGAGTTGTGGCATTTGTAGAATTGCGGTTGCTATTGTGAGATTGTTAGGTACTATATGCGCTACTATCGCAAGAAAGAATATAGCCTATTTGGATAGAAACACATCCAGATTTGATTATTTTGACGTACTCCCTTGATAGATCTGTCTTAAGCAACGTTACGTTCAATTGGGACTTGCTAAGTTAATTGAACGTTTAGTAACACATGGACTTGTTGCATGCCTTGCTGTAAGAAAAAAGCAATCAAAATATACTTTTACTCATCCAGCTATTTTATTAAACTAGGACAAATGAAACCCTTCGCAACTGATCAAGTTATGGCTATCAACCAAAGAGAACGATGGTGCCTCCAGAAGCGTATTGACTCGAACACTGGACGTTCCTCACCTTGACAGCGACCCTTTACCAACTGACCTATCCTACCGTCAATGTTGCCAATTTTGCATTATTCCAATTGTCGACGAAATGAATGTTTTTCTCAAATTTGGTTGCCGACGAAAAAGACTAGATCCTAAAATATACGACTGTGCGATATAAAAAACCCTTTAAAAAGAATTTATTTAAGTATTTTAGTTGATGCTAGTGTCAAACTTTTCCATTCAGCTTAGAATAATGCCATGCATCCCCTCGTTGTAGACATTTGTACATCGAATTTTCTATGACTTCGTCGTCAAGTCTGTTTCCCACAGAATATTGCTATTAATATGACGTTAATATATAGTTCATTAATATGACGTTTCTTGCATACTAATGCTACTCTATGCATGATATTTTCCATGTTTCTTTACTGTATCTGACCCGTTATGATTTTTATTGATATTGAATAAAGAAAATAAAAAAAAATAAAATTGAATATTTATTGAATGAAGATTGTCTTGTCTTGACATAACTACCAGGTCATTGACAAATGATTGGGGAAGATTGATTCATTGTGAAAGGAATCTGAAGCTTAGCACTTCCACTAAACGGCGATTTCTTCTACAAAATGTGTCCATGACTTATTTAAGGAGATTCTATTCGACTTTCAACATAACTCTTGTATGTGGGACGGGGCCCAATGAGATAGTGCGTAATCTTTTCATTGAAAAGGAGCACCGGTAGCACTTTTTGCAGACGTCTTAGCAAGACGTTATGCAGAATAATGCTGAAGTAGCCTATATAACAAGCGACTATTTGATTCTGAAAACGTCTATGTTTGTCCCATAAATCTATCATTTCAATATACAGGCCTTGCCTATTGATGCATGATATTTTCCTTCAGTAAAAATTAACTTATATCAACTACAGATGATTTATGAATAATCGAATAACGACGGCCATTATATAGCAGCAGAAACTACAGTAGATAGGATTTCGGCACCCATGCCCACTATTTGTAATTTTGTCTTAAATAGTAGACATACACGGGAAGTGACCGCTACTTTTCTTTTCAGGGTGACATGCTGAAGCGAAAAATTGAGCCTCCAAGGACATCGTTCTCTCCAGCTATGCATATGTGCGATTTTATCTACCGGATGAAAACCTTTACACAGTGATAACTTCATCTTCTACACTCTTTCCGAAAGGTGTTGATTTTGGTTCCATACAGCCATTGACTGAAATTCAACTATGTGATAAGATTACGAAATTTCCCGGATTATATGTCGCTCATTCTCAATTTGAAAATGAAATTATAGCGAAGCAGCGTCAGTTGCAACGTAAAATTGATACCGGGACACACATTGATGCGAACACAAGCATCCGCTTTTTGAATGAGAGTTTCGGCGCTTCAGAAAATGCACATAGGGCTGCCGAGTTAAACAGTCAAATGGAACAGCCAGGGTCATTATCATCTTGTGAATATAGTCGATGTGAAAATTCAGCTAATCTGGAAAAGAAGAGCAATTCATATGACCAAGAGGAGCCTAGCAGCATTACCCTTGAATTACATGATACCTCAGCAACGACTAGTACTCATTTGAATTCAGCAGAAACTTTCCAGATAATTGATTTGGACACCGGCAATGCTAGTGACACATATATCCGAGCTAGTTTTGCGAATTACTTCACACAAGTTGTTGGTGAACTGAAGGATATTAAACAACTTTTGTCACGAGTTAGCAAAGAACAGATTAGAACACGTCGACAGCTGAATCGACCGCGTACTTGCGAACCGTCATCAGTGGAGGATGCTGAGTTGGTCGAGAGACGTCCCGTTGTATTTCGGGATATCGATTTGACAAAGTTGGGCCCGAAAAATTTGGCCATAACTGGATTCGCGCTGCTTATAGCTCTAAAGCTTTGGACTGACGACGAGTTGCGGTGTGGTCGCATTTGTCCTAAACGTAGGAAAGGTAGACAGTCGTTATCCCCGACGAGAAACAACGTTTTTATTGATGCAATTTGTTCCCGCTTCCAAATCTCACCACTTGACGATGATGAGTTAGCACCAGCCATAGCAGATGCGAACCAATTAGGAAATGACTTGAAATCAGGCAAACGTCTGCGAGTCTGAGATACCGCAAATCCGAAACTTAAAAGTGAATAAACACAGTAAGTTTCTGTTTGATTCTGATATCACTATCGTGCAACTGTCACTGCTGGCTGTGATGTAATTTGATCAAGTACCGTCGAACGGAGTTACTTGGGCCAATTTTCAACTTTGGAGTATTGTCACTCCTACACTAATTATTACTTAAATTCCACTGTTGTGTTCGAATTTCGCTGTAATTCAGTAAAATTTGGCTACTGTGTTTCTCTGAGTTTATTTCATGTACTTACTTATAAAATGTACATTAGTTTATGTAATTATTAAGGAATTTAAAGATAATTCGAAATCATTCGTATGTTTTGGCCATCTAATAAAATAATTGAAGCTTGTACGTTACCATAATGACTCTTAAATGTTACATACATGATTTTGATAAACATGTAGGCCTGTTTAGTAAGACTTAAGTTTGCCCTTAAGAGGATAGACAGGTGGTGCGTTCACACCTGACTTTTTATAAGGAATAAGTTGGGGGGCCTGTAGTGCTTTAAACAATATCAAAATTCTTCTATCCATACCACTAGATAAAAGCGAGCTGGTGAATGTCGCAAAGAAGTTCTGGAACGATTTTATAATGAGAAAATATGAAAACGAGCCTGAAGAATGGTGAAATGTATTTGGTTTTCGTGTATGATGTCCACTGTAGATTTTTCAGCATATTATATAACTAAATATCCAATTTTAAGACTTGATAATTGTAATGAAATACTCTGAAATCCCTTTCTTTTGGAACATCATATCCATCAGGGAAATAATCTGACTGGGGGGGTATACACATAAGTTTTTTTGCACAATTAAAAAGCGCTTGAAGAATTTTAATTGTGTTGATTTTGCAGGTTCACTTCAGTTAGGTTATTTCTCTGATGATGGTATAATGTTCCTGCCGACAGAGCTTGGACAGTATTTCTGTATTTTTAAAATATATTTATTAAGTATTAAAAATGAAAATTTTGTTTTGATCCTTGGTTTTGATGTTTTCGATTTTACAGGTAGGGGGGCGGGCTTTGACAAAATAGATTGTTAATTGATTTTTCATTTTTTTAAAATTCACATCCCTGGAACTTATGAATGACTTATGACACGAAAATTTGCATTATGTCTACTGAGGAATGTATACAAAACTATTTTATAACGTATAAGACTAAGATCTGCGTAGTGAACCTAGCAATAGAGAAAGAAACCTTAACAAACAAGAACAGATAGTACTGCGATCAGGTCTAGGACCAGTTAACCGGTTAAATTTGGTTGAATGAGGATTTTCGATATTTAATTAGTTGTCAAAGCACAGAAAATTTATTCGAACAAGATATCTATTAAAATGATAAAATTTCCAACAGTTCCGCCTTGTTGGCTTGAACATGCACAATAACTATACTCGTAACAAGTTCGAGCTAAGGCGAAACGTTGGAAATTTTATTACTGAAGGTGGTCGAAGACATTTTCTGTGATTATGAATGTCCGACCAATTCAAATTGGAACTTACATACAGTTGTCAAAGGTTTATCGACAACTGCGGACCTTATCACTGGGTTTCTATTCGACCGAATTCGACAGCATAGTTCAATCGGATTTCATTATACAAGATAAATCTTATCTAAGGTAAACGATTTAAGCCGGTTAACCGAAAAGGTAGACAACCCTGACTGCGATTGTTTGATGTGAGGTAAACAATATAAGAGAACTACTTTATGATGACATAAATGTAGCTCAATCAGTAACTAATTTTAGATCTGTTCTTCGCTAATTGTATTTCCTTTACGACAGACTTTTAGATTTTAGACAGATAGTTAGTATAAGAAGAGGAGCAGGCAATTATATCCACCATTTCATCCACAAACGTCCCTAATACATACACTGTATCACATATTTAGTATGCAGCTATATCCTGAGTAAATAATGATCAGATTGTTTTAGCAGAATTTACGTCTAGGAGTGCCGCCATTTCCATTTCGTAATAATGAACAAGATCATTAATTTATATATTGAAATATTTCAGACAAACTCAATCGTAACTGTCAAGTATTTTGTTACAATGTCTTCTCTATTTTCAGGTAATTACGGGATGAAGCGGTATAGACGTATAACAACTGCACCTAAGCGACAGCGTTATCTTCATGCCAGTACTAATGCGGAAGCCTCAAGTGAACATAGTACATTGTCAAGTTCTGAAGATAATTATGAGATTTCTTCAATACCTTCGTACCGTGATTTTCAGGATAATGTTGACCATAGGATGTTGGCTTCATCGCCGGTCATATTTTTGAATGAGGATAACGCTCAACATTCAGATTCATCATCTGCTGACTCCTCAATTGATGCACTTGACATGATTTCTAAAGGCTCTACGATGTCGGTTGACGATTTTTCTTCTCGCTTTCTTTATCTAGCCTCCACTCATCAATTGTCGGATGCTGCTGCGGAATCTGTTTTAAAATAGTTCACAGTTGCATTACCTATTCCTAATATGTGTCCGTCGTTATATACATTGAAACGCAGAAATGCGATTGAAGATAAATTTATCACAATTTCTCATGATTCTGGCTCATATTTTATGTTAGATTTGCGGCACCAAATCAAAAGAATATTGGACAAAAATTGTGACATTTGATGCATGTGGTATAGAAGCAGATATAATGAACTTTCCTGTGATAAAGGAATACTGTTCTACCCATAAAGTGTTGCATATTATTGTGAATGTTGATGGTGTAAGCAGTTTTTTTCGATCAAAGCAGTACAAAATTTGGCCGATTATGGCAATGATAGTCAATTTATCACTTGAAACGAGATACCGATTTGCTTTTCTGCTCCTTATATTACGGTGCAAAGAAACCCGACTTTGAGTACTTCATGGAACTCTTCGTAACTCAGATTAAATCGTTCGAAATGGAGTACGATTATTTTAAAATCAAAATTAATGTCACTCTTTGTGCAGATTGCATGAACATGGTTCATTTCAATGGCTATTATAGCTGCCAGAGATGTATGATAAAGGGTGTATACAGCTCCGAATTTCATAAAATGTTATTTCCTCACGTGAATGGTTCTTCTGCGCGATGGTTCTCCTCTACCTTGGATTAACTCGCTCGTTCATGTTGCATATTTTATCTCACAAATTAGTGGATGAAGCATCCTTATCTCGCCTTCTGACTTCAATAAAAGTCCCTGTCAGATTCAAACGCAAGCCACGTAATTTGACGTTTAAATTGAGCTTCAAAAGCACTGAATGGAAGAATTTCATTTTATATTACTTCGGCATTCTGTATAATTTTCCGAATAATGAGGTAAAATTATTCATCCCAACGCTATCTGTCATAATTCGAATATTGCTGCGACCTTGCATAAGTGAGGAAGATATAAATAATGCTCATAAACTGATTGTGTATCGAAGACAGTGTGCAGTCGATTTCTTTGGAGCTTCAGTGAATTCTTACTCGATGCATGCCATGGAGCATTTGCCTGAACAGGTACGACAATATGGTGCGTTATGGAATATATCTGCTTCACCTTTTGAAAGCAGTTTTTATCAGTTGAAGAGACTGGTGAGCGGTACACGCAATGAGGGTGAGCTAGTAGTGAAGCGATTTCTTTTTCGGAAGAGTAGTAGTGAGAACCATCAAGAACTTAAGTTCCCTTCTATTCGGGCTAAATCTGTAACAACGAACACATTGTCTCATCTTCAGGAATACCCTTTATATCGACCACATGTTAATGACGCTATTATTCGGCATTTTTTTGTAACGGCACTCTGTTTAACTCGAATTTTTATAGCAAATGTCAACATTCTCCATGTCATGCTAGTTTGAAGGATAATCGTTTCGTAAGGATAGATTACATCGTAAGGAGGGAGTCATCTGACAATGTTTGTCTTTGTACAGAACTGATAAAACTGTACACTGTTATTGATCTCATTCCTATTCATTCACCATGTTCTGGAATTCTTTCTACTTACTGTGAAACTTACCTAGTAGAATATGGACGCAAGATACTGGTGGATTTCAAAGACTTCAAAAATCATGTAATATTGATGCCCTACTTCAGCCAAATGGTAGCTACCTCAGTGATGAATTGCTATGAGCCTGAATGATATCACTAACAGTGCGTTACAACAATTGTTCATGTGGTTGCAAATGGTCGAACCTTGTTCTAGCTTCCATTTTTGTTATGTTTCATTGGCTCGGCGCTATTCTCAAGAGGATGGGAAGCCTTGATTCGTGTTTGAAATAATAAATCATTAATATTCTTTTAAATGGATGCATTGTCTTGGCATCTAATGTACTTCTTAAAGTAAGCATTTGTGTATCGATTGATCAGGTATTTCGAGAATATATGTATTTAACTTGGCATTTTTTCTGTCATTATATTTTGTATATACATGCTTCAATGTCAACTCTTGGGAGTTGTCGTCAATTTTTGGATTCGTGAAAGCATGATTTTGAAATTGAATCTTGTTATTGACTTTGACGATCACTACATGATAAAAGTAATAAAGAATAGATAACTTGGTATGTAACTTTACATACCTATGTGTGTCTATGGATGGTCTCCCAGTATCTAAATGAATTTGGAGTATATTGAAAAATATATATGATAAACCTGCTTCAGCGATGCATTTCGAACTCCTTATCATTTTTCTCAATATTTTGAAATAGTATGTACTTTTCTCATCAGGATAAGCCCTGTCGGTGATCGTCATTGTTTACAATCCTAAAATGTTATTTCATCCCGTTTTACAGCATTCGCCTAGTCGGTGAGGTTTATGACTTCATGATGTTATTAAATGGTGTTTATACAGACACCACACATAGTCAGACTATGATATTTTCATAGTCCATGTAGTTAATGTTGCAATCCATGATTATAAAGCCAATGCTGCTGAAAAATCATGCTAGACTGCCTCAGGTGACCAAGTGTTCTGGTCATCGACTCCACAAGTTGTAGGTTTATGATTAGGCGGCTGGGGAGGTGCACCGATCGAATTTAAAGTGTGAGCGCAAACCTGTGACGGTTATGCTGCCGTCTTGCCCTTGTTATATCTTTCTATATTGCGTGGACAAGAGAACAAAAAATGGTTAATTTAAATTAGCAGGTTACCTAGTTTCATTGAACAGCAATGATTTAAGAATGCTTCATGTGGGGTTAATCTGTAACACAGGATGTGAATTGTCGTATTGTGGGCTTTCTATTAAAGTCGACAAATCTTCAGTTTTGCATAGATTATGAGATGGTCATATTGTGGTATAGGCCCCTATACATGCATGCCATGTCCTTTGTTTTATTTGATAGTTGTCTTGTGAATATAGAAACATTTTCTTTGGAAATAATTATGTATCTACGTTTCTATGTTACTCTGTACGCCTATTATACTTGATGTTAGAATAATATTATTTATATTTACCATGTGACCTGTTTTCTTTTAATTTGGACCAAGGAGATAGAGTAATGAGAATGTAATCAAATAACTTTCGCATCATGGAGATAAATGCAACTGCAATGTTTATCAGTCCTGTTTGTACTACATAAAAATGTACCGGTAAGACTCGATCTAACGTATAAAGCGATTTAGATGTTGATTATTGGTTACTTTGAAAGCTAACAGAAAAAATATTGTTAACTTGAATATTTCAGGCGGCTTTTATGGTTAACGTAGGAAGTGCATCCTAATATTATCATAAACTTGAGAAAATGCATTTAAGTAATTTGAATAATTTTAGTAAGAACGTGCAAGTCTTCCTAATATTAGAATAATTTTTTTTCTCGGGTATACCGAAAGCCAACTTGGTCCGGGATATATACTCACTTCAAGAGTTTTGTGCCTATCTGTCGCAAGGTAGCGCTGGTCAAGACTTTGTTCACAAGGGCAAACAAGATTTGCTCCCCTAACACCTTACCAGATGAGCATGAGCTTTTAGTACGCACTCTGATCAGCAATGGATATCCGCGTGAATTCATTGAAAGACACTCCAACTGGTACAAAGCTGATCCCCTGTTCGGGCCTCAGAAAAAGGTTATCCTTTTACGTATTCCCTTCAAAGGAGATACTTTTCACGACCGGATTGCTCGTAAGCTCCGCCACGAAGTCTCCTCGGTTTACTCAACGGTATGTATCCAATGCATACCAAATGTATCCAAATGCATAGATGAGAATATAAGAGAGAATAGATCGAACAAGGGGAAAAGGAGAGAAAAAGGAGAGGGATATGAAGGAGATTAAGTGGAAAATAAAAAAAGAGACGGACAGAAAGAAAAGAGAAAAGGGGGATCGAGAGGAGAGGATCGTGGAACTGGAGGATAAAGATGAAAGAAATTGGGATAGCAGCAGAAGGAGTTGGGGATGTCTTGGAGAAAGACAGAGAGAGAGAGAAGGAAGAGAAAAGAAGAGGATAATGGGATAGAGATTTATGAAAACAATGGGAATAGGAAGAGGAGAATAATTGATGAGAGAATGAGTAAGTTTTCCGTCATAAAAATTAAACCTATGAATTTTGAGTTTTGAAAGAGACCAATCGCGTTACTAGACATCGAGACATCACTAGACATTTATGAATTTAAGTGGGATAAGCTGATAAAATGATGAATAAATTATATGGCAATTCCATCTCAGATCTCAAACGCCCATATGGTCTGATGGTGGGATGACGATTGCCCACGCAATTTCTATGAACAATGATGGGACCCCACTAATACCATGTACGTTTTTCACTGTGAGACTTGATATCGATATCAGAATCATTGGAAATTAAGCGATAATTCTATGTATATCGGCAAATGAACGAATTCATAGACATGATATCGATATGAAAAGCATCGGAAATAGGGCGAAAATTCGATATCGGTCGATGGGCTACAATTCGATTGATTACGAATTGATCGGAAATTATACGATTTCACGATTGATGGATTTCTCGAAAAAAACGCTGAATCGAGAAAACGCTTTGAATCCGAGCATTTTCCGATCAATTTTTACCACCGGGTTAGTTCTATATATCAAATTTTCTGTTGTTGTAAATTTTCGTAAAAGATCCTGATCTACCTCCTTTTCAGATTGATAGAAGAGCTTCTTTACTTACCTCCTTTAATCACTTGTACTTCACATAATGTTAGCGAATCTGGCCCTTCCTTCAAAATGGTCACATACCTGGCCCGATGGTTGTTGCATTTTTTGGAAACTTTAGCAAACCCAACCAAAAATTCTCCGCATAGATATTGATCGCTCAACCTGTTCGACCGTTCAACTCGTTCAACGAGTTGCCTCACTGCGCTTAAATATACTTTTGTGAATCGCACATGAGGTTGGAATCTCTTCGCAGTGAACACTATGACTTCCTTCACATAATATTGCGCCCCCAGATCAACGCTCCAAGAATGAAGGGAAGCGCCATAACGTGTCTGCGAACAAGAACCGGCAAATACATCGCGTTGGGTGTTTCCATCCACTGCCAAGTCAGACTTGAGATATCCGAATGTTGAGCTTTGACTTGTTAGTTTCCTCAATGCCAAATTCTCTCCGAGTGTGGATGCGATCAGATGTAAAGCGATACATGAAAGAATGTACAGGAAACCAGAGCAAACCATGTTGATCAGCTCGGTCTGTGAGTGTGTGTCTGATAGAGAAATGATTGCATAGAAATAAGATATGGAAACAAATTATCTTTCACAACTTTTTCTTATTTCTTGGGGACTGAACTCTATTATCTAAATGGAATAACAGATGAACCATAAGAGTTAGGAAGATAATCGGCGTCTGTGGAATAAAGAAATTTGAGATGTAGACATTTTAGTGCAGAAGTTCCTAGATAGTCTGTCACATTTGCCATTGTCGTGCGGGAACAAGTCGCCTGGGTAGCGCTAATGTTTCACAATTACTTCTTCACATTTTACTGTGCATTCTTACTGCTCCCTCATTTCAGATTAGAAATGAATAATGCAGAAAGGAATTGAGTTCAGCAAATAGCTAGTTTAACGCGGACAAATTTTAACCCTTTCGCGACCAAAATGAAATTCATTTCATTGTCCGAAGTCACCATGATGTGCCCTGCACGCACAAACTACATGTACATATCCTCTATCGATGTCTTCCGAATCGCGGTGACTTTGAACAATTCATGTATGACATGCTCTGCACGCATTGGTCGCGAAAGGGCTGAGATAAACATCAGTATAAGTGAAGTTGTCAGTGGAGAATTTGTCATACCTTACCGGGGGAGGTCCTGCACCATCCGATGACGTTTCTACTATTGCTATTTAATATATAAGGCTGTAAGAGTTTTTACGTATCTCTGATAATAAATTCACATTTTTTCGAATTTTGGCCAATGAGAACATTAACAATGTGATCAAAAAAAAAGAATTTTTGTCAATTTCCTGTAAAGTTTAACATCTTAATCCAGTTCAAATCATTTATAGACTTTTGAAAAAAACCACTGAAGTTATAATTTATATGTCGGCGCACTCACCAATACATGTATGCACACGTAATTGTTTCATGAATAATGACAAATTGAAAATCTAGTAATCTAAATTGGGGTAGTCAATTATTCGGTCTAGGATTGTCATGCATTCTGATGTGAGAATTCAGAGAAATTGGTCAACTGCCCCACAGTATGCTTCAATTATTGGACTATTTCGCCCTTCATCAGTTCCCGCCGATTTACGTTATTCTAAGTTTATATTAGATAGCACTTCCCAAGAAGCTAGAACTTTGAAAATTTGAATTGTCCGTTGAACAAGATACGCGTTTTTGATTGAAATTGGAATATAAATCCTGTGGGAACGAATCTGGCGAAAAGCTGGCAGATAATCATCTACATATTATCATGCAGTAGTTCAGTTATAATTTTTAGTATATTCGCTGGCGACAATTCGCGCTCTATATGCCACCTTTTACTTTTGACTTTTTATTTTCTTTAGTAATCCGCCTCTACAACCGAGGCTCTATTTTCTCCCTCACCTCCTCACCATCATCCACATATGGCTAATCTATCTAAGAAATAAGTGTAGACTATGATTCTTTGATAATGATAAGAATAAGGAGAATCCGCTTATGTCAATTTTCATAACATCTCTTGACATTCAATAATTTACAACAATGACAAATATTTGACTAATATAAAAGTATTTACTGCGACATTTATGGAAGATGAATACTTTTTAAGTTTAAGCCTTCGCGAATTAAAAAAGATCCCTTTTTATCAGATCAGACTGAGTATACAATATATTTTCATGTAAAGGTAATATACGAACATTACTACTTACCACTAATTAGTTGCTACAATATCCACGATTTCGCCGGTTGGCGAAAAATCAGCTCACATTAGTAAACAAATATCTACCAACTAATTATAGCAACTTTTTCGTCACCTGTCGTTTTTTAATTTTACACATGCTTTTTGATAGATGATGACCATTTTCACATGCGGAGATAGTTTTTACATGAAAATGAACCTTTATAAAAATTATCCACAAAATCGCTGCCTCGCCAGATAATCTGTTGATGCGTTCCCACAGGGAATGATCAATCGATCGAACTGTTATAGAGAGACCTCTAAAGTTAGTAAAAATTTCTAAAGCTTGCCGAAAAGTGCCACTTGTTCGGATAACAAGCTTGATGCCGCTTGAAAGAACAGAGTAGTCTATACTACAAATTAGACATGTAGGTGCTGTGGAGTATACTGTTATAGGTCTATTATGTTCATACACCGCTTCTACACAGTAATGTGATGTATTCGCTAGACTAATAAGAATGAACCATTGAACCATTGAGCTTTTAACTTTCATACTAGTGCTAAAGGTGCTGAAACTGGAGATACGAGTATCATCACAGAGGCGTGATTGATTAGCCAGTGCACAGGTGCATTCGTCTGTTGAGAGATTCTTCTTATGCGTCCTGTGGTAATCAATACGCAGTGGACCATAGGTATCTGCTTCAAATGGTGAAAGCGGTGATTACAGAAAGATTACTGTCCAAGGTAGTTTCACAGACACTGGGCCGAATTTATCATTTTTGGAGACCCACAACTGCCTGACGGATTGTACAACTTCACATCGCTATCCTTCTCGAGGAGTCCATTCTTCAGATGCAGACAGAATATGCAATGAAGATCTATGCGACCGCTTCGCTATTCTTCTATTTTGACTGTGCGCATTCCATCTGGCTATGGAGTAATTGCCTGATATTACTTTCATTTTCTTTCATTCAACATTTATTCAGATTTTCAGATTATCAGAATTTCTTTTTTTTGCCGATTTTGAATTATACTGATTTGAACGAACCCAACTTTTGCCTTTGAGGAAGCTGTACAGTTTTACTGTGCAGGGCCCCGATCAGGTGGGTTTGAGTTTTCAGGAATTGGGGCCGAAACACGAATCCTACCTGAGTTCCTGCTGATGACTTCCTAGCTGGTACAGGGAACGGAAAACCAGTCCTTTTAAGGACTAATTTCATTTTATTTTCAGTATGTATTACATTTTTCGTTTGCACTAATTTTTTTTGTTGCAGTCTACTCATTTATTTTACATTAGTTTCTTGTGGATATTTATTATATATTTTGATTTAGATTTACACCTAATAATTTTCATTTGCGCTGTTCATTTTTTTCTTTATTTATTCATTCAATTATTTTCCTTATTATTATATTTTTTTGCTACAATTTCAATATTCCAAATTAAATCGTATTTTACTATTCATTTTCAGCACTGAATCTTTCAAAATTTATTTTCTTTTTTTAAAATTGTTGGTACGATCTACATTTTGATATTTACTTGATCAGTTTATTTTCTATATTAAGATAGGTAGCAATTCACGTGAATGATTATCTCCTTTCCCATCTGCAGCGAAAAAGGTAACTGATAATATCGTCTGTCGTGTACAGATTAGGCGTGTCATAATCGTTTGCGAATGAAGGCTAGATATAATGGGACACAGACCGGTCCTCTTGAGAGGTAGATTAAATCTCATGAATAGTTAGTCACCAATTGATCCATTAATGACAAGTCTAGTTCCCGACTTCATTTTCTTCATGGATTAGCTCCAGATGAGACGTTGTAAGTCGATTGTAGCAAGTTCAGCCTCACGAAAATGTTTCACGAGAACTCATGATATTTAATGCGGATTCACGAGATTTTTATGAGAGCTCATGAGATTATTATGAGTCTCGTGATATTCTCACAAGAAAATATTTAACTCATGATGCTCTCATGATGCTTTGATCGCTTTCATGAGAAAATCATGAGCATCTATGAGGTCTTCGTGAAAATTAGCTTATAAGTAGTAAGTTATGCATGCTAGCCGCGAAAGGATATAGCCATAAGAAAGTTTATTCAATCGATCAAGATCTTGTAGGTTAGTCTATAAAAGATAAAAATAAGGATGCATCATGGCGATGTGCAACAGCATTTTCGAAATGATGCGTATATAATTTGACTTTACAATTATCATTACTATGCAAGATGTTGAAAATAGACATATATACAATCACAGTTAAACATGAGATCATGGTAATTATTAGAGGCATATTATGGCGAATACTGAAATAGCATTGTGGACATGGCATAGCAATGCTTTGGGGCAATTTGGCTAGGCCAAGAAAGCTTCAATAACGGAATGCGAGAAAAATGAATTCAGAAGCATGAAAAAGCAACTGTTAATTAATTAATGAGATTTTCATGAGAAAACTCATGAAATTTGATGAGATATTTCATGCGAAGACGTTCCAAATCCGCATTAAATTTCATGAGATATATATGAGTAAAAATCTCATAAAAATCATGAGGAATTTTCGTGAGGGCAGTACCAATGATGTAGTTTCGCATGTTTTTCTTTTCTTCAAAGTTCATTACAAATTTATTATTTTGTACAGTAGGCTTAGTCTTAGTTTATTTTATGTAGTTAACTGAGATTCCTAGAGAATGATGATTTTCATTCAAAAAAAATAGATATAAAGGATCAATCCTTTAGGGTCCCCACACCGTACCGTAGCGGCTCCAACTCTTCAGGAAGAACAAGATGTCACTGTGGAAACGTTTCAATCTCTAATCTT
Organism: Prostheceraeus crozeri; assembly: GCA_907163375.1. Taxonomy (NCBI): domain Eukaryota; kingdom Metazoa; phylum Platyhelminthes; order Polycladida; family Euryleptidae; genus Prostheceraeus; species Prostheceraeus crozeri. The sequence continues at coordinate 469,516 of CAJQUW010003371.1, read as the reverse complement.
TGTCAATCAAAAAATTATCAAAAATAGATTGTGACATTAGTTTTTGTGATTCATTCTTGTATATTCATATATATATATATATATATAGGCCTATATATACAGGGTGTTTGCGATCTTCGGGCGGATTCTTGTTAGCAATATTGCGGTGAATGCCACTGCATATTGAAAAAAGTTGTTGGATAAATGAACTATATGCAAGTAGGTCTGCACTCGACGACAAGTTGCACTATCAATGAATAAGTTTGAGTTTTGTTTCATTAGATATAAAACCAATCATTGGCTGCTTTGCTGTACGTCAACCATACATTTCTAACTGTTTTGCAACATCTACTATCTGATCTCCTCCTAGAGGTGACTGAGATTGCTTCAGTTGCCACTTTTGTGATAACATGATCGTGAGAATGTCAGACATGGTGAAAATTCCGGCATCGACAGACCAGTAGCCTCTTTAGCAAGATCATCGACTCTTTGGATAAACTGATTATTGAAACTCCTTCCAAGGCTCCAAGAAAATGTGTGGATGATCACAAGAAGCGGAGACTTTCGGATGCCAAGAGGATAAATATCGTTGTAGCTGATTATCACCGAAGATGGTTCCATCAATTTGCAAAGAAGTGTTGATTGAACAAGAAGTCGAATTTTCTCTGTTTCCCGAAGGCAATGTGCTCAAGGAAGGGTTATCAAACATTTGAAGCATGCAGTTTTAAGTTTCACAGTAAGCGATTTCAAACCTGAAGTTATTCCTTATGGACTTCAATTTTATCTTTTGATGATTAAAAATTGAACATACAGGATCCTATATTAAATTTTCATCTTCAATATCAGCTTAAGTGATCAGACAACATTCTCAATGGGAATGTCAACCTCACGAACTCTCACTTGCTTGACGCGAAACCGATGCAATCACCTTTGACACTTTGTTATTCTGTGATATCATCCTACCATGCGATTGGTTAACTTGCCAGGTAATACAGGAAGGGCATTTTGTTGAACAAAGTACTTCCAGTCAAAACACAGCTGCGAAATCAAACACGGATGCACCAGTAGGATGGGACAGACATAATCACGCAAGGCTCTTGAAAGACGTGAGTTCCAGACTTCAAAATTGAATAACGGTTGGATTGGTTGGGATAAGCCAACTACTGCGTTCCACTGTTGGACTTCTGGATATGCAGCAAGATGCGAAATGGTGCTTAATATACGCACCGTACCTAAAGTATTTGCATGAATTGAGACGAGGACTAACATTATTCAAGGACGACATAAACGCATAGGTTTAGTAAAGAAAGGGTTAATTAATTATCGTGCTTAAAACATCTTATCATGTGCCGTGAGCTATGCACACTCTGTGATAAAAGTCGTATGAAACTCGTTTTATTGTTTTGAAGTAAAGTTTTTTCAGTGAACTTCGCCTTTTAGTTCTTCAAAATATTGTAAAACCTGCGTAATGTTGCATAATAACAACTCGAGAAATCCACAAGAAGATCGCGAACACCATATATTAAAATATATGATATTGATATTTATCAAATATTCCGATGGGGTAGGTAATTGCTATGGCACTCTTGGTTGCGGTTTTATTTTCGTCACCCTCCTTAACCCTTAAATGCATGACATTGGTCCCCGGGGACCGAACTCCTCTTTAATTGTCTGAATATTATATTTTTTTTGCATGAGCATGAAAGTCTGGGATTTCATGTATTCTTTCATTTGTCATTAATAAATGTGCGATCACTATAAAGTTTGTGATTCTTATATCACGCAACAGATAAAAAATATCAGTAGAAATGTGATGAAAAAATAATCTTCTGCGGATACTAAATTGATTTATTACGATAACCAATATCTCGCCTTGCGGCTTTGTCAAGGTTACAATTAGGGATATGAAATGGAAAATTTTCTGGAATTTTTTCCGGTAATTTTTCCGGAAAAATTACCGGGAAAATATAATATTTTTCCACTTGTAATTTTTCCGTTCAATTTCTGTATTTTGATGAATCACTTCATTAGTAATTTGAAAAAGATAGAATAACAACATTACGGTTTGTATCATACGACTGCATATGACAGCCATGCTTCAAAGGAAGAGAAATATTTGCTATCATAATAGAGAGCATAATAATGTGTTTATCTGCGAAGTTTAACTGAACGTTTTTGCTTTAATTTCTTTAATAGTAGCCCTAAATTTTGTAAAATGTTATAATGGTAAATTAAATATTTCAACTTTCATTATCATGAATCATTCTTATTAATTATAAGATTTATAAACGTATAAAAGCGTGAGCCGTCACGCCGTGTAGCCTACTATTTCATTAATGTTGTAGCCTACTATGAATCCTCAATGTTGTACTTCTCGAGAATGTCATCTGAAAATATAAACTCTCAGAACAAGGCCTAAACCTAAATATTGAATGAGAGCGTGCTGCATTATCAGGGTCGACTGTAGTGAATGAAATAGGCCTAAATACATGTTTAATAATAATTGCCTACTATATGTATTTTTTTTACAATGATAGCTGTTTCGTGTATTTGAAACATACAGCTCTAACAGCTCTAACTTTCGAACTATTGAAACGATTGACTTCGTCTATGAAAAACGGATGAATCAGAGAATTAGGATCATTTCGTCTATTCATTTAACTAAAAATTCTCAATACGAGATGATGAAGCGCAATCTTAGGTTGCAAAATCAATTGCGCATTGCCATTTCTGATCCACGATGTTGCCGTGAAGTACGGAGCCACCAGCATCTAAAGGACATGTGCTTCGATACCGATTATCTCTGACCTCTCGTCGAATTTTCTGCAAAACGTCTTGAGCCAATACGGAATGCGATAAAGGAAGTTGAAGGAAACTTAGTACGAGTTTCTGTTCTCCCCCGACTTTGGCGCTACATCGAACACTGTGTAGAAAATAGCTTGCGGGAGGCAAACTGCCCATTGACCAAAGACGAGGCAGATCTACTCAGAGCGGCTATTCGAGAAAGATGAGAATTCTCAGTGCGATCAACTCAGATGGCAGCCAATCTTCTGGACCCAAGATTCTGCGGTGATGACTTGGACGAAGTTGAACATGCGCAGGCTATCAGGGAAATCGTTAAAATTGCTGAGATGCTCGGTGTAACTAACGATTTAGTCATGAAGGATTTTATTGCTTTCAAATTTCGAGATGGGCCAGTTTATAGTAATGAACTTTACTGGTCTATGATTGAAGATGAAACGGATCCACTACAATGGTCGAATACTTTTTGTGGCCACAGTGTTGGCGCCAGTCGCTAAACAACTTCTCAGTCTTCCAGCATCTGTGGCTTGTGTAGAGAGATCCAACAAAGAATATGGCATGCAAAAGACGAAAAAAAGAAATCGCCTCACAAATGATTGCTCTGCAAAACTTACAAAAGTGAGTTACAATATCAAGGTGAGACATTTTGCTAATAAACGTAAAGCTGATCAGAAGCAACACCAGGCCCTGATAGTTCCCGATCTTATTGAAGTCGGCACTGAACCAGCAATTGTGGATGCTGACCATACAACAAATAAGGAAGATGATGAAGAGCAAGTTGTTGAATTTGACCAAGATTTCGGAAGCTGCAGTGAAGAGGATGACAATGACAATGTGGAAATGGTGGAAGAAACAATTGAAGTTGGTAATTGGGTCTGTGTAGAGTACATGATACAAAATCAACGCAGTCGCCGAGGAGTAGTACGGTTATATTACGGCTATGCGTTCAATTTATTGAAGGTGACCAAATCACTGTTAAATTTCTAAAAAAAGGTAAGAGACATATACATGTAAATATGTATAAGTATGATAGCCTAGATTTAACACACAGTACCTTAGCTTTATCTAGTACAATCTGGACAAACTGGCATTATGAATATCCTACTGGCCATATAAAATTGAATTATTATCGTAATTGATTTGCCTTTAAATGATTATAATAATTTGAAGGCAAATCAATTCATTTACTATAATTTAATTTAAATTGGCTTGCTTTGAATAGCTGTCTTTCATGAATGAACGTAGTAAACTCAACTCATATTGTATCCGCATGTAGAATTAAGTACGTACAGACTTAGGAAAAATAACAGTGAATAAAATAGAAGATATTTTCAACAAACAATTTTTTAGGTCTACGAGATTGTTTATTCACTAAATAATATGATCCAATGATATAATAGATAGATAAATATAATAGATAATATGATAAATAATATATAATATGATTTTGATGAAATGCTCACAAAAAGTATGTAATTATTATTCGTAGAAATCCCAGAACATTTGTTAAAAGTTCATATTATATCGTGTTCTTTGATATTTGTTTCACTTTCAGATTCTCGTGAGTAGCTATCAATTTCCGGAAGTGGAGGAAATCGACATAGTAAACCGTGCAGTCTGCACACGCGCCAAGGAGGAGAACTATCTATGTATTTTGCGAGTTAGAGCGTGAATCCTTATTGAAAAAGGTAGCAAAAAAGACATAACCTCAAGCACAGTGAAAGACTTCATATGATATTGTTTTTCTTTATTGAAGATTTGTACGTAAGAGTATATAATTTTGTTATCCAACTTTGTTAGCCTCCAATTGTTAGACTACTGATTTTTGTTTTAATCAAGAAATAGAGATTTTTGTAATTAGGTGATGTTTTCAAGTATCGGTAAATTATTTAGGCCTATTGATGTCCAAATCAAAGTCAAAATCATAGAATGCCTTGATATCCTTCTCCCTCATATAGGCCTAATATATTCTTCTATATTTCTTGTCGACTAAATTTCACGATATATCCGTGCTTGTTTAATACTCCTCGTTGTGTCTTCCCGTATTTGTTTAATTTAAATTTAGCTTAATTTACCAATCTTTCAAACAAAACTTGCACATATGTTGCTGTACCATAATACTTGTTTCATTCAAAATGAGATACCGTATCATTTACCTAATCAACACTATATTGCAAATTTACTTAGATGGAATATTTTTCGTTGACAGGAAATTTTTTTATTTTTCCATATTTTTCCAATTTTCCCGGTAATTTTTCCGGAAAAATTACCGGAAAAATGTAATTTATATTTTTCCGGTAATTTTTATATCTATAGTTACAATAAGTAAAGCAGAGAGTGGTAAAAGGTGGGCCTATTTAAACAAACTTTGAGTACAGCTAGAAGAGAAACATTAACTTGGATGAACCCGTTACATGACAGTGTCTATATTTAGACCTTGACATCCGTTCATTAGGGAGCCTGCATGTTGCCGAATGTACATAGCTTCTAACGTGAGTCTCTTTTGAGTAGTATTCAATCCACGATGCAGTATCGTCCATGAAATAGGCTGCGAACAATTGGGATGAGTCTGTAGATGTTGAAAAACAGCACTATTATTCTGTGAGAGATGTTCTTTTATCCTTGACTATTATCCTTGACTTTTATCTCTCACAGAATAATAGTGCTGTTTTCCAACATCTTCAGACTCATCTCAATTGTTCGCAGCCTATTTCATGGACGATACTGCATCGTGGATTGAATACTACTCAAAAGAGACTCACGTTAGAAGCTATGTACATTCGGCAACATGCAGGCTCCCTGATGAACGGATGTCAAGGTCTAAATATAGACACTGTCATGTAACGGGTTCATCCAAGTTAATGTTTCTCTTCTAGCTGTACTCAAAGTTTGTTTAAATAGGCCCACCTTTTACCACTCTCTGCTTTACTTATTGTAACCTTGACAAAGCCGCAAGGCGAAATATTGGTTATCGTAATAAATCAATTTAGTATCCGCAGAAGGTTATTTTTTCATCACGCTTCCATTCCGGATACGAGGATCACCTAATTTATTTGGAATCAGTAGAAATGCTTGGTTCCTCGGGTACCCATTTCATGAACTAGACCAGGTTTCTATAAAATTATATTTTTTCTCGTTCGTTTAGAATCTTCTACGATGATGAATTATCTTATGACTAAATCACCCTGTAGCAGTGCAAGTATAGCAGGACCAACAACCAAAAAGAAAACGAATAAAAAGCCCATCAAACGACGCCAATAATATCTTACATTCCAAAAAGAAATGAGAGCTTTTATTCTGAAGTCAACAATGCATCATAATACCTAAAAGACAAAATTGACGAGTTGCGCATTTTTATTAATGCACAAAATTTGAATATAATTTGCATACCGGAAACATGGTTGGACGAGACTGTTGAAAATTCCTCTATTTCGATTCCCGATTTCATCGTACATCGAGCTGACAGAAATGATTCAAGAAAAGGGGCTGGATTGTGTTGCCTTGTTATTCTTCCCTTGATTTTCAGACTCTACTTCATGCAACAAATAATCCTGATGGGCATCAGCGCCTTCATTATCATCAGTGCTAATCCAATGGAAAGCTTCAAACTTAAACAGAAGAAAGAAATTTCTCTGAACTAGGAATCACTATGGTTGGACAACATATGGAACAGAGGAAGCAGACTTTGACAGGTCTTAAACATCCGATTCAAAATGTAATGGAGATGAACGTGGTAATAATGAAGCACCAACAACCGCCCAGAAATCGTCCAGGAAAAGATGCCATACATGTGCAAAAGACAAAAGGTTCTCAAGAACTTGTGATCGATGCAAACGATTGGTGTGCACCGAGCATTCATTCAAGAAGAGAAATAATTATGTCGATGTTTTTTGAAAAATAATGCGAAATGGGCTGATTAAAACCCATAATACACGCTGCATGTATTTTGAATTCTAAGAATGCGCACTAATGGGTCCCATTTCATGCAGTAACGTCGGCAAAATATTTCATGCATTCGAGGATTAAAATCGTTGTATTGATTGGTGTGAGACATGGTGTGAGTAAATTGCACGTAATATCCAATTCATAGTTTTGGTTAGTAAATACTGTTCGTTCGAGTTATGCAGTAGGCACAAATTCGCTAATCCTATACTTCATAATCTTTATTAAATAGCTGACTTGTTGACTAAAATAAATCTAAAGGATGAACTCCAAAAATTAGCGGACTTCCAGTGAATTGAGTTTTTCAAGTCAGATAAATGCAAAATCTCGTTCTCGTATTCTCGAGATTTGGATGTTCTGATCTCGAAATCTAGAGATTTTGAGGCATAGCAGTTCATGAACAAATATATAAACCACTCTAGGTGTAAATTATACCAGAGCTGAAAACGGGTCACTGGTCACTCTCAGGTCAATTCGTAATAGGCCTACCGATGCATGCTCGTATGCCTTACGTGTATTGTATATAGCCTACAGTACTTGATAATTGTAGACAAAGTAGGTACGTGCATGCATGTACAGTGGGTAGGCCGGACTGATTATCATGAAACGCGTTTATGAAGATATATTTACTTTTACGCACTATAAAAGAAGTGCTTTACTAAGAATCTAAATTGAGTACAACTATTGTTAGAATTAGACAGTCAGGTGCATCTCATACATGCGTAAATGTCATGTACATGCAATCGTAGAAAGAAAACAAGAATACTATTGAAAACAATTATCATTGAATGAAAACAATTACGAATCTCCATACCTTGTCATCTAGATATGAACAATAAAAAAATTAGGCTTCCTAATGATAATATTTCCACAGTTCGCTAAGTTCACAGTCCTTCAGAACTACCAGACTTTTGACAGTCGCTGGAGAGACTGCTTCTTTTTGAAGACACGATATCATCACCAGTGCTAAAATGTTGCTCGCTCTCAGCAGAGGATGCCGGAATCACATATATATTTTCTGGCTAGTTGATTCAAAGATGGAAATTCGTTGCTGGATTTGTGATGGGGGCGGCAAGGTATTCCTCAAACTCAGATTTGAGTTTTTATTAGTGGGTTTCTCAGTAGTTGTTTGTACGGTGGGTCTGTTACGCAATGAAAAGACCGAAGTTTGGAAGGTGTTGGTCCGCAGATGTCATCATTCAGCTAGTCTTTTGCTTTCCCAACATCTTTATAAACTTTTCCTCTAAACACTACATCATTATGAAATGCAGATGCCTGAAGGTCGGGTCTGGAACCAGGGGTCTCACTCCAAAATTTTGGATTTTTTGCCAGTTTATTTGCTAGGGTGCCAAAAAATTTTCTGCCCCTTATTTTTCTTCTAAAATGGAGAAAACTAAATGACTTGAGTGAATAGTGCACCATGAAGTATTCACCACGATACAATCGACTTTTTTCTTTTCAGGATGCAGTCCTTATATGATACTTATACAATTTCTTCGAGTACCTATCGTCCACTGAAAACATTCGTCTTAGGTTAAGTAGTCCTTAATTGCAAGTTATTTTCCCAGTAACGTTTTAGCATTGACCTAGCTACGCTAGTCAAATGCAAGACGAGTTAAATTGTTCAACCTAAGTATAAATGCTATTTAAGTCATTCTACATCAAAATACTCTGATCACGTGATAATAAAAATCTGTATTATTAGATGCAAAATCAACAAAATATCAACGAACAAATGTAACGATTTAAATTTGAAACAACAATATAAAATTTTGAATAACTTCATGTCCTTCAAAGTCCAAACAATCCCAAAATCTAAAAAAAAACTGCAACTAGTAGCAGTTTGTTATGAATCCTTATCGAGATTTGATGACAGAATCCAAAGTAATCAGTGACTGAAATGAAAGCATGCACCAAAATCACGTGCTGAATTTTGGATTGCTAGAAGTTTCCACTACATCATTTAAGAATTAGATCACAGAGATATCAATAAGAAAATAATTAATTCTGATACTAGTAAAAATCCCAGTTTTTTTGCCATTTTTTACTTTTTTTTGCTATTTTTTGATTTTTTGCCGAGTGAGATCAGCTGTAGAACTGTTGCCACCTGGTGCATTATTGTGGCGGAGGTCCAGAATTTTCTATCGAGACGTTCCTGCACATTGTGAGCTAATCGTTTAATATTTCGCAAGTGAATTCTTCTTGAAGAATTGCAGTTATTCTACTGCTGATCAAATAGTAGCTTGGAATTACATTCCTCAACGTTGGCGTACTTGATGACCCCAATAATCGAAAATAGCATTGATGAATTGCTTGAATTCTATAATTGCAGCTAACTAATATTCTAGGCTCAGTCCGAACACCAGTCTCCCTGGCCAATTTTGTAATAACCAAAATAAACTTATGATTTTTCGTACATGCTCAAATATTCGTATTTCAATAGTACATCCAGTACATTTTGTCACATCAGCAAGCAATTGAATTGGTTCTCTTTCGAGTTAATTGAATTTTGATTAGCACAAATCTCATGTCTTGTTGTTAATTAACATTGTCGCTAAAGGTAAATGTGCGTCATTAGTTTCTCACAGACACGTGAATGACCATATCAGTTTCTTGCCTTCATACAGGGAATGCGCGCGCGTAGCATAAAGCAAATTATTTGCGCGTAGCGTGTAAATAAGTGATAACAGGTAAAAGGAGGTCAAGTTAAAAAGACAAGTATCCCCTTCAGATACATATTCAACAAAGAAAAATTGACCGCTCAACCGGCGACCGGTTCCACTTCTGGTCCCAGTGTTTTACACCGTCACATTACAAGCCTTCATGTAGCGCATATTTTATACCCTATCGATGTGCGCGTAATACTGATAGATAAGCTTCCAACGTTCCAAGTTGCAGAATGCCTATAATTCACTAAAAGTTGAATCATGAATGCTTTTGTTCGTTGAAGATGTTGGCGTAATTGGCCTAGGAAGAGGCTAGTCATAGTATAAGCCTGTCTAGTACGCTAGTAGTCAGAAATATAGAACTGTAAAGGCTGGACCTAGAATTTAGTCATAGTAGGCCTAGTACCAGTAGTCTAGTATGCCTGTCTGTTACGCTAGTACTCCTAGAAGCTATGGTCCCAATATCCTTAAGGTCTATATAGTCCCAGTAGGCATGGGTCTTCCTTTATATAAGATAGTCATTATAAAAGGATAGTGCGCTTCAATAAGGAAACGAATCCTAGCAACAATCACCCTTCAAAGCTCACCTTACTATTTAGTAGGCTTAGCGGTAACCTATCATTCAAAAGAAAAATGTATCAGAATATCGATATCGATGTGTCGTCAATTCAGCTGGCAACCTGATGCAACATAGTGCGACCGTTGACAAAGCTTCCAGTTGATGACGTCGACTTGACCAGTGACGGTGAAACTTCAGTTTCTAATACAACATTGCCCGTGAAGAAGAGGAAAAACCAATGACTCTCATCATAGCCTTTATATAAAGACGCGCAAGATGGCAAAGATAATGAGACACAGACCTGACCGAAAATTATAGAAATACACAGAGGACGAAAACGTTACGAGGACATCTGAGAGTTGCAGCTCCGCAAAATACACTCATGAGCACAATCTCTTCTGCATACTGTAGTAGGGTCTCCGACAGAGGTGCTAAGAATGTAGATAGGATGCACGAACGCTGCTCCAAATGTTGTAAACCTCCTGCGCGCGGGAAAATTCACAGTTGGATCTACTGCATGCTCTTCATGGAGTAAGGTTACACGTAGTGAATGATTATCAATATCTTCGAAAATCCTTTTCTGCCATTTTCATGCGAATGCTTCGAAAATGATAATTCAAGTCATTGTAAGCTTCTGAAATTGTGTAGATTGAAGTGCTTTTATGCAAGGATGTGGGAAAGACCAAGATGGAACAATTCTTCTATCAATCAAGCGAATAAAATAGGAAATATTGAAGTTCGGTCAACCTTGGTCTCGGTAAGTTGGTTTAGACCTTGGCCTGTTAAAGGTTAAATATCTATCTTTTGAAATTAATGCAAAAAAAGTAGCATGCAGTCAACAGCCAAGATGCCGTTAAATAGCCGCAAGCATTCCATAATTCAGTATATTGAATCGATGCCGGAAAGGTGCCTTACTAGACCGGCGCCCTTTCGTCTTCTAAGCGGCACCCTTTTACATAGCATCTTTCCGGCACCTCCGAGTATTTCATTCTCCTAAAGACGTTATCCGTTATAAAAGTTCCGTTATCCGGCGACTGGCATCGTTCAGGCGCCTAAACGGCACCATTATTTAATTAGGGAAGGACTGGTCGTGGAAAAGCCATCGAATCCTTATCCCAACCTCCAGCCACATGTAGGATATCGAGCTAATTTTCACTGTTGATATGATCAATTACTGGAATGACTAATCAACTTCATAAAGAGAATTAGTAACTCTTCCGTCACCTGAACATTTCAGATTAAAACTTATTTTTAAGTGTATCTCGGCTAGCTCTAAAAGGGCTTCACATTTGATGATATTTTCTGTGTATCATTCTCATGTAACAAATTTGTGTTTTCCAGCAAATGTAGCTATATTGTTATATATTATTAGCGCATATAATTAGGTATGCCTAATACACGCAGCTGCATGCAATTTTTCATTTTTGTGCTGTCGGTAGGTATCTGCTTATAGTCCTGCTACCGGACCTATCATGTCGTAGTATCACAATGATATAACTGTGATTCCCTGTTTTACACTGCATGGAAAGGCAATACAAAAGATGATCTGTGCGCTTTATGAACTGGATATTGGCAACTCGTTTCCAAGTAGAAAGAAAACGTGTTGCATAATGCAATATCTATTTGAATAGAATTAGATTTTCCTGTCTTGCAGTAAAAAGGTGTACGTACATTTACAGAATAAATAAATGTGCTACAATTAGGTTAAAATTGACGACAATGTGATTTTTGCTTACTCAATGCCCTCCGAGCAAGCGGAAATGCGATCAATATCCGCATCTTATACTTTCTCCGGATATCCACAGATCTTTACGGTTGAACGGATGTATGCCACTATTTCTCCGTCCACAGCTGTTTGGATATCCAGTGTATTTCCGCGGGTAACATACTTTTATCCCAAGGAGATATAAGCGGATGACCTTGATATCCAGCCGGTATCCGTTTCTTGTTATTTGACGGATATCCCTTCTATCAGCAGTGCATTCAGGTTATCCGTCTGGTATCCTTTAGCTAACAACGGATATGTAACAGTCGCCACTTCGATGTCCGCTAGCCATCCTCACGATAATATGATTTCGATATCCGTTGGTGATCCATTTGATGCGTGAAGTTTTTCGCTATTATGCTGAACAATCCAAAAAACCAACTAATCCTCAGATCGGACAGATAATTGTAATCTATACAATCCGGGGATCCACTGGCTTCTGGTACAATTTTTGGCTGAAAAACGAATAAAGATTCTTGTGTTACCGGCTTGCAGGTATACGCACAATTATAATCATTTCATGCAATATAAAATAGCAGAAATGCCGATCAAACCTCAAGCAACGTAATTTATGATCCAGTGGACATAACAACGTATCCTTTAGGAATGAAAAACTACCGAATTTGAGGTGCACATGAAAAATAACTGATAATGTGCGAATGAATACAACTCACATGTTTACCAATTTGTTCCAATTCTGATCAGGCAATCACGTCGTAGTATTCATTGAAAAAACATCTGAAACTGATAACTTAGACATACAAAGGAACACTCTTGTGCGGGTATATTCCAGCTACCTCACTCAGCACTTTCCAATGAATAGTGTGGTTCAGGAATTTTCTCTGTGCAGCTCGAGCATTTATTGCACATTATTTGTTGCTAACGTCCTTCATCATTCATCAAGTGATGAAGTCTTCTCATGGACATGGTCTTTTCAGAGGGCTTCCAGATTCTTTAAAGACTATTGGTAGTTTTTGCTGCGACAAACCAATCCTCTTATTCTTATGTAACTTATATTGATTATTAATGCATGCATCACACGATCAGTTTTCCGCTGAATAGATAGCTAATTCACTGTTGCTGTCGTCTTCGTGATACCGCAAATTCAAATGAAATTTTACCTGATGGAGATGCTACCCATTCAAAGTTGTTCAAATTGAATAATCTGTAAGTAACCTGCCAATTTGAATGTGCCATCATGAATACATGTGTACAACTGAAATTGATGAATAAACCATTTCAGCCTTCGATTTTCGTCATGTATTCCTAGTGACGAGGACTTTTATAACGTTCGGTACATTTCTGGAATAATATATAGCAAATATATTCTGGCACAGCTGGGTAAATGTATTTCGCCAATATGAAACACTCAGCAGTATTTGATGACAATAATCCAGGATTTTTTAAACACTGTTATAAACTTCAAGTAAACATCATTCATTTCCTAATATTTCTGTCTATCTGTAAAACATTGTTGCTGCTACCTAGGGATACTAAACGGTCTTATCTTGTTAGCCTCAATAGCTTCCGGTCTACAGGCATTTTTTCAGTATAAAAAGGTTGGCAGATATCCTGTATTTTCGGACTCAATCATGAATGTACATTTAAGTCGCATCAACTACTGAAATTAAGATTTGTGAGTAGTAATTTCCTGAATGACATTTCAGAGATAGAAGTAAAATTTCAGATGGATTTACAGAGGAGTGTCAGGAGTAGGGGGTTAAAAGTCAATAAAGTCAATTAAGTCTAGATAAAGTCTAGAACTAATACTTAAGGTCTATTAAGTCCATTTTTCTGATCGATGAAGCCAGAATACTTTCTACTTGGTATTTATCAGCAAGAAATCTTTCTCAAGCTAACAGAGATAGGCATGACACATGAAAAATAGGATGACTAAGCATTCCTCGAACTCTCTATCATATATAGCTGTATCACTGAAAGTTTGTGTCTGCCTGTGACGTTTCCGTGAGCTTCTGCGGCCAATGAAACCGCGTCAATTTGATAATCTCAATCTATCGATTCGAGCATTATATTTATAACCGCATTTCTGTCTTTGTGCCTGCGCAAACTAACGACGAAATCCTCTCATCGGTTTCAATGCCTAAAGTCGCAAAAAGCAATGCCAGCAAGATTCGTGACTTCACGAGAAAATCTTCGAAGGAATTCTCCGCTACACCCACAGAGAAGTGGTCAAGTGTGCGAAGTGGAAGTTAAATATGACAAGACTTTTACGTCGAGAGTCATCGTAACACTCAAAAGCATAAAGACGGTTTGAGTCGATTAAATGATGGACAGACGATTTCGAAGCAGACCTTCATCGGAGCTCCTACATCATTTCATGAACTCGCTGTTTCCAGTTTCTTGGCAGCCGACATCCCTTTGAAGAAATTGTCTCATCTTGCCATCCGACAGCTACTCTCCGAGGTTGGAAAGACTCTGCCCTCGGAATCTGCAGCAAGAAATTGCGTTTCAGGACTTGCTGTCAGAGAAATTGATCGTCTGAAGAAAGTCATCGAGGGAAAGAGAGTATTTTTGATGGTTGATGAATCGGAGGTTTCTGATATGAAATTCATGAATACTATCATTGGTGATCTAGAAAATCCGAGCGTTACTTTCCTGGCGGAATGCAAAGTCATTGAAGGCAATGCCAATAGCCAAGCCGTTGCTCAAACTGTCGACGATGTTCTCCGCCTTTTGAGTGTGGAAAAGAGCAACTTTTCGCTGTTGATCAGAGATGCAGCTCCATACATGACGGCGGCTGGAAAATCTCTCAAAACGTTTTACCCAGGATTGCAACACGTGACTTGCGCACTCACCTTCTCCACAATTCGGCCATGCGGATCCGAGCGCATTTCTCTACTTGACGCACTCATAGCTCGTATCAAGGCAGCTACGCTTAAAAACAAAGAACGCAGGCGAATGTTTCGTTCAGCCGGAATACCCTCCCTCCGGATCCCATCTTGACAAGATGTGCTTTTTATTATGCCCAGCATCTTCCCATCGTCACCAACATCGTCAATTCTTGGGAGTCAAACGGTGTATTAGCAACTCGAGCTCAAGAGGCCATCCGCTGTGATGGCTTAGCCACAGACCTGATTGGTGCACTGCAATACCGAACAATTGTCGAACTATTAGAACGTGTTGAGAGCAGAACATATACAATACAACAAGCCTACAGTGATCTTCAAAGCTTGCACTTTGACGACGATCCCTGTGGATTAAAATCGTACATAAACCAAAGATTATGTAAAAACACACATCGTATCGATAATTAAAGCTCGAGATCATTCCATCTCACCCATGTCTACTGTCTTCTCAAACAGGCGCAGCCGACATCGGCAGCCGTTGAGCGCACTTTTTCGTTCTTGAAAAAATTGCTGCGTAAGGATCGCAATTTCTTACCCGAAAACGTTAATAAATATTTACTTCCAATGTGTAGTCATCGCAATATTTAGAAACGACATGAGTCTTTGAATAAACTTCAATTGTTAGAACTTCATCTTGTTTTCAGTGACAATATACAACAAAATTGACATATTCATGAATCATGACGTATATTATGAAATATACATAAATACGTTCGTATTTAATATGTATATTCTGTTAAATTATATTTAAAAAAGGTTAGGTCTGTTAAGTCAATTTTTAGTTTCTATAAAGTCTAGAAATCCTGGCCATTAGGTCGAGAAAAAATCCCCCTAGGAGTAAACATTTTTCTCATTACCATCTTTACACTGTTAGACCAGTTAGCGAGTGTCGACAGACCTAGACATTACGCTGAATTCATTATACTTGCAGCCCATGTGTCTGGAACTTTTTCTCAGCATCCTTAATCGAAGTTGAATTTTCGGTTGCCCACATACAAAAATCATCGATCTCTTATGGTCTCGCTTGAAACCATCTGTATATGTTTTGTATCTTAAAATCATCAATCTTATGAAAACCAAAATATTAAGCTTAAATCTGTAATTAACCAACTACGTTTACCAATCCGAAGAATCAATATTGTGATTTTACCAGGCTTGCCGTTGGAATGAATTTCCAGCCCAATCCAAACCCAATGAGAATTTCTAAAAGAAATCCCAATAGCCTGCTTTAGAGCTAAAAACGTACACAATTTGACCCCAAGCTGCATCGGGCTTGCCGCTTTGGCCTTCCAAATGTGTTACCTTTTGAATTGACGAAGCCCACGGACGTAGGCCTGGGACTGTACTGGCCTTAATAATAAAAGGAGCTTTATTTGATTTTAAACAATTGTGTAATAGGCGTACTGTATGGCTTATTTTTGCACCGAGACTGCCTTCCCCTAAGAGCTTATAGGCGCCTGCGTATATAGCTGATATGTATGTACGAACTACGAACACACTACGTATTGAATGAGCTTCTATCGGATGATGCGGTGTCGATAAACAGCTCGACACATGGGCTCCTTTTGAGGCCATTGTTCCAGCGCAGTGTGACACTGTAACAGTGTCATACTATTACACGTTTCAATCCATGGTTCATACGCACGCGCAAAGCACGTGTCGAGCCACAAGAAGGCCTCCGAATCAAACCACTATTTTTAGCAACCAGGGAAGTTAAAGCCTTAGAGTAGGGTTAGAGCTGACTGTGTCAATTTGTCTGAATCACACTAAGAGCTCTCAATGCTCGACTTCCAGAGAGGCAATGTCAGACTGAAGATGAACTGCACTGTACAACCCGAAAACACTGACTAATACTGACTAATGTCAACGATTACATGCATATTTTGTTGGGACAGGGTTTATTGGGATCTATTGGGATTGGGGTGGATTTTTGGTAGCCCAATCCTAACCCAATACCAACGGCAAGTCTGGATTTTGAAGTGAGCTAACATAGCTACTCTCTAGAAATCTCAATGCAGCCTTTTCAAGCACGAGAAAGTTGCATTGAGTCTTGAGGTAGGCTGAGAAAACGAAACCTGCGGATGGAAACAAAATAAACAAAAAAATGGATGAAATCTGGTTTTTTGACAGATTCGCCTTCATGTTGCATCATTACTACAAAAAGCATGCACATTTCTTGAACAAATGTCGATTCATCATAAGAGGATACCGCAAATTCAAATAAAACTTAAAGTGATGGAGATGCTACTCTTCAAAGTTGTTCAAATTGAATAATCTGTAAGTAACCTGCCAATTTGAATGTGCCATCATGAATACATGTGTACAACTGAAATTGATGAATAAACCATTTCAGCCTTCGATTTTCGTCATGTATTCCTAGTGACGAGGACTTTTATAACGTTCGGTACATTTCTGGAATAATATATAGCAAATATATTCTGGCACAGCTGGGTAAATGTATTTCGCCAATATGAAACACTCAGCAGTATTTGATGACAATAATCCAGGATTTTTTAAACACTGTTATAAACTTCAAGTAAACATCATTCATTTCCTAATATTTCTGTCTATCTGTAAAACATTGTTGCTGCTACCTAGGGATACTAAACGGTCTTATCTTGTTAGCCTCAATAGCTTCCGGTCTACAGGCATTTTTTTCAGTATGAAAAGGTTGGCAGATATCCTGTATTTTCGGACTCAATCATGAATGTACATTTAAGTCGCATCAACTACTGAAATTAAGATTTGTGAGTAGTAATTTCCTGAATGACATTTCAAAGATAGAAGTGAAATTTCAGATGGATTTACAGAGTGTCATCATGAGTAAACATTTTTCTCATAACCATCTTTACACTATGTTAAACCATTTAGCGAGTGTCGACAGACCTAGACATTACGCTGAATTTATTATACTTGCAGCCCATGTGTCTGGAACTTTTTCTCAACATCCTTCATCGAAGTTGAATTTTCGGTTGCCCACATACAAAAATCAGCGATCTCTTATGGTCTCGCTTGAAACCATCTGTGTATGTTTTATATCTTAAAATCATCAATCTCATTAAAACCAAAATATTAAGCTTAAATCTATAATTAACTAACTACGTTTACCAATCCGAAGAATCAAGATTGTGATTTTACAGTGAGGTAGTGTACCTATATCTCTAAGAAATCTCAATACAGTCTTTTCAAGCACGAGAAAGTTGCATTGAGTCTTGAGGTAGGTTGAGCAAACGAAACCTGCGGATGAATAACAAAATAAATGGATGAAATCTGATGTTTTGATAGATTCGGCTTCATATTGCATTATTGCATCATTACTACAAAAAGCATGGAAATTTCTTGAACAAATGTCGATTCGTCATAACAGGATTAACGAAGAGGTACAAAATTAAATCGACGGATCTCATGAAGAGCCATAGAAAGTTTCTTGACGGAGGTTAGTCTCAGAAATAAACAACATTATCAACTCTTTCACTAACGTAATCATTCAGTATTTGATATACATTGTTGAAACAGATATCCCATCAGTTGAACTGAGGCCACTAATCCGTCAGAAGCAAACTGAATGTCATACCATCACGTTCACACATCAAACCACTGTGTATCAGAAACTTACACAATCTGTAAACGATTCATTAGAACAGTCATGGCAGCGAATGACTAACAATCTTAAACATCAACCTCGAATTTCCAGCATAATCAGTAAATATTTAGCTAAACATTATTTTACCACAGTTTTTCAAATGTCAACTCAAAACATCGATGCAAACTCGGTTCGATAATGCGAAGCAAAAGCAAGTTCACTGTTACTGAGCTATAACGGATTTCAGCTGTGTACCAATAGGCTAAAACCGCTTCGCCGCGGCCGACATGTATTACCAGTCTATGATTGCCTGTGCAATACGTAATACCCGTCCACTAGTATTTGTCGTTATATGCGGCCAACGTGCAATACCCATCTTTGTTAGCATCAGTCTAATTGTAAACGAGTGTTTCAGGATACATATTTGCCTGACACACACGCGCGCAGTCTCTGATGTCTCTGGCCTCTCAGCTATTCGGTCCTTTGACTGTAGTTGACTGTCTTGTCTGTGATTTTCAAAGTCGTGAAGACGCATGAACTTTCCATCATATACAACTTTCAGTAGAATTTAATAAGTGCCTATCTGTATAAAGCACATGGCATCATTCTGTGCCTTCTGCGCTATGCGTCGGTAATACGAAAATCATGCCTCCAAAGCGCCGTACATCGCAAATAGCTGCGGAATGTCGATCTATTGACGAAGACGTGGAAATTGTTGAATCCGATGACGAAGATGTGTCCTCAAGTGCATCAGAGGAAGAATCCGATGACGAATTTCTACTCATTTCATCGATTTCACTGAACGTTCATCAGCATTTCAGCGAGTGATGATACCACTTGATGGCACAATGCCCATTTATTTTGCCTCTTATGCTGCTGAACATAGACTTCAAATCGATGCAAGTAATTTCATACATTGGGAAAATTGTTTTGACTGATGAAATTGCATATTTCAGCTAAAAAACCAACATATTGATATACACCGAACAATACATTTCACGAAGTTTTCCGAACAAGAGACGAGAAAGAAGACCTCGTTTTACTGTCTGCAGTGCCCATCAACACTAGCTGCTGGTCCTGGCGACTGTTTTAGAACACATCGCGAGAAAGATCATTACAAATTGAAGGTTTCTGAAAAAAAGCGGATTGTTTTCCTCAAGAGAGTTTTTTCCTTTACAGCTATCATACCTGGGCAGTTATTCGGCCCCATCGACATTAATTAGTCATGTTCATTAGGTTTTGAAGAACATCTTCGCGTACAGAGCTAATTAGTCCTAGAGGTAAAGCGGTTAAATGTCAGACATGAATTAATTTCATGCCTTCTACATACGGCCATGCGAACGGAAGTCCAATTTTGAGCGCACAGATGCGTCATTAGTGCAGACTAAAGAAGTGCATAAAAAGAAAGTACAATACTACACGTAACTAGATGATCAGTCTTACTGGTCTACTACATCAGTCATGTCAACGGTGGTAGAATTGACGATTTTAAGCTCCAATTACACAATCTGGGTTCCTTCAATAATCAGAAATGATCCTGAGGCATATCTGGAAATATATTTCATAAAAAAGTAAATATCGTCTGCAATAATTGATCAACAGGGAATTTCAATTTTCTTTACTTTATTGATGGCAATAATTCCTGACTTTTCCCCAATATTTGCATCTGCCTCTTGGACAATAATCGTGGACTAATAAATAGTCGTAACTAATTCGTGGACATATAATCTATAAAATAAAGCTTCTATACCCCTGCTTCCTCTTTTCATCCTATCTAGTCAGCATAAAATTCTGATCTATAAGTACTTCTAATTTTTTTAAAAAATTCAAACTTAAATCATAGATGTGAATTTGAGACGCGTCAACTACTGAAATTCACATTTGTAAGTAGTAGTTTCATAATTGACGCTTCAGACATGGAAGTAAAATTCTAGATGGATTTACAGAGGAGTTCACAATTAACATCAATGGCACGCGCAAGAGTGTCATGCGCAAACATTTTTTCCTTGCTGCCATCTTCAGGCTATGTATAGACCAACTACCATGCACACTGTAGATCGCGCACATCAAATACAATAAAATTTTAGATGAATATACGAAAGGGATTTCTATTTACACTTATGCACAATTCGATGTCCTCATAACATTGTACCGTTCTGCTACGTTAGAGCAAAACAACAGACTGGTTGGAGGCATTTTTTCAGAGAAACGGTTCGCAATTGTTGAGGATGAAGAAAACTTAAGTAGTTCCTTGAAAATGATAATCAAATGAATTTTAGTGAATAACAGATTCTTAATTTACCAGAATCTGTGAAAATCGAAATGCGATGTTCAAAAAAAAACGAAAAAGTACATGTATGTGCGCCCTAAAGAGAAAATGGCAACAATTCATTCTTGATGTTATCATGTTGATATAACTTACCCGAAGGCGCAGCTTGATTTCCAGATCTATAGGGAATTTCAATTCTCTCTTACTCAGGTGCTTCACAATTCCAGTTGTGTTTCCATAATGATTGCACAGTAGCAGTTGTCTATAACTACCAAGGAATATTTGTGCTTAAATTGTTCAAGTCTGAGGGCATCTTTCTATTCATTTACGCATCCTTGTATTCAATGTACAAAATCTCGAGCGTTTGTCCCGTCTTGACGTATTGTAGTTGGCCACAATCCTGAAAAATGCACAAGTAATAAATCCAAACAGGATCACATATTTGCACATGCTCATGCACTGTATAAAAAGTTATCGCAGTAGTGTTAGTTTTTGGGTTTCAGGCGAGCATTCAATGGTAAGCAAATTCGGGATTGATCAAAGGAAATAGCCTGCCTTTTTGGCGAGTGGTAGGGGCGACTAATTGAATGATTTCATGGTGAAATGTAGTGAACAAGCTTCGATTTATTTTAGTTTTTAATTTAATGGATTAGTCCGACTCATTTTCATGAATTGATTTGGTATTTAATGTGAATAGAAAAAATTGCAACATACGACTGTGCATCGCTGTAATGTTCTGGTTGTTTTCTTTAAAATCACGTGTTAAATAAGTAATTTTTTCAAAGAATTGTTTAAAAATCATATCATCGAAATTATTATATCATACATGTATGTAAAAAACAATTCGAATTAAAACGCATCGAATTGTTTTTTACATACATGCATGATATAATAATTTCAATATGATATTTTCAAAATGATTTTCATTTTCACTTATTCGAAATTTTCACAAGCAAATTCTGGGATATTTGCAAACATTGTTCAGCACCACTGTGAACAGGTCTGAACAAATTCAGATTTTCACTGCTGACTTTAGTAGACGTTAGGGATCAAGTTTTTAAAGCTTCTGGTATAGATTCCTGATTTTTTGACTTGCATGTATCATCTCCTGGTCTCCATGCAAATTAGCAATGACCAGTGACACAGTGACCTCAATTATGAAGTATTCTATTTTACTGTTTTAGTGAATATTTTGTATCAATATGTAATTTTCGCAAATTATTGACTTCGTGTCAATGGAGATATAGATAGGTAAGTATTTTAGTACTTCGGTTGATTTAGTATCATACGGCCATTTTAAAACTGTACTTCACATATTTATGCTTTGAGAAGAAATGACTATTTTGCACGGATACTGTATTAAAAATATAAATGATAACTCGACGTTATCAGTTATTGTAAATGGTTGTGTCGGCAAGAAACTGCCAATTTGTTGAAAGTCACATTGCATACCGTTTAGTTCTATTTTCCTTATCTTCTCATTGCTTATTTTGTCAGCAGTAATGTTAGCGTTTTTATTTCTATACTTAAATTTTACGGTGTCATGTGAGCGCGTCATATTCACGTCCTCTGAAATGTGTTCACTGTTTATTGCTTCCAATCTTTAACAGATTTGTCACAAACTTGCTCGTGATCAAGCTGTAAAGCGAAACGTCGAGTTATCATTTATATTTTTAATACAGTATCCGTGGAAAATAATCATTTCTTCTCAACTCTCCTCATCCGGATACGTGGAGCACGGCCTTTGCATAAAGTATTTATGCTTTATTCAGCAAAATATATTCAACAATATATTTCAAATATAACAAAATATATTCAAAAATAACATTTAACATAAATTCCGCATTTCTAACGTGTTTTAAATCAGGGGTTGTCCGAGCCTGAGAATCGAACGGAAAATATATTGAGATTTGGAAATCGCCTAGAAATTTCAGTGAAATACATGTACGCACTTTGCAATAGCCTTGGAAGAATTTTGAGACTCTCACCATCAACTACTTATTAAGATCATTGAATTTCCACGCCCAGCTAGCAATCTGAACTGAATATGGCTAGGAAAGCAAGCGTGAATGCATAATACATCATTTATTTCAATTATCTGTTCTTTTTCTGGATTATTTCGTTCGAATGTCGTGAAACAATTCGTCTAATCAGCGCAGTGCTTATATAGGAGTCTAAGATACACAATCTAAGGAATACGTAATCGTGGAAACAAGAAAAAAAATGATGACGTTAACATTCCTATAATTCCTACAATATAAATGTTGGTTGTTTATATCTAACGCAGCGGATTCGTGTCTCCCTAAATCTTTCCATTGATATTTGCATGGGGCAATCCATCTAATGGCAACTCTTATAATGGTTTGAATTTGTTTGCTGGCATTATAAGCAAGTTTTATGAAGAAAACATTGTTGGTGTATGAGCCCTCTTTCTCATCTGCGAGAAAAATTTGTATTCTCAAGTATATTGTCGTAAATCAACTCAAATGATATTTTACTAGCGTCACCCGGATGTAGTGCAGCAGTTGATGAATAACAATGTGAACAATCTACACTGTAAAGGTTTGAAGTTAAAGACAATCTTACAGACAAGAGTCTTCCGGAATGAAATATTATGCATCATACCAGTCTGAAAGAACGCTTTCATCCAGAGCTTGAAAAATTCCACTGAAATCTTTTAATTCCAATTCCGGAGCAGAAATTTCAATTCCAAATCCAATTCCAGTCGAAACAGTTCAATTCGATTCCAATTCCATAATAAGATTCAATTCCGATAATTGCAAGTCGCGTAAAGTGTCTTACTCGTATGTTAATGTATCTAACGTTTGCTCGTTTCAATATAACCCATGTGCCCTTATTCTTTCCTCACTGTTCCTGTGTGCCGTTCCCTGCGTCGTTCCTATGTGCGTTTTCATGCTCATAGTTCATATTTCTAGTGTATATGTATATATGTAACCGGTCAGCCTACGCCATTTTCGTTTCGTAAACGAGATATTCAATATCTCGTGAAAAAAATAAAAGAAAGTTAACGGTCATCAAAGAATCAAACGCTGAGAGAGAGAGGGAGGGAGAGATGAGAATAGATCTACCAATAATTTGACAGGAGAAAGAAACTCAGTGTGCGAATAACGTGATTGGTGATGAAAGAAAAACGACGATAAAAATGATATCTCGAAATTTGATTAACGGTCTATGTTAAAAAAAGAGATTAAAATTTCCGTGATAAGAACGAAATGTGGTCGGGTCGAAAGCTAACGAGCAGAGATTAAAGGAAACTCTTTCAATTTTCAAAAGAAAGTGGTTTTATCGTCAAGTCTCAAAAAATTTGTATAAATTAGATACGATGAGAAATTGACACAACAACAACATATACGACATCTTCAGTAGCTGTTAGAAGAACTCCGGGCTCTCGCGGTGCAACATAACTACAGAAGTAACAACAACAACTGCCTGCCAGCGAACAACAACGTAGCAGGGTATACGGCAACACATCAGCGAGCGCAATTGAAGATTGACGGTATAAGTGACACTGCAATTTATGATATTATTTTGGTATAAGTGAATCCGATTGAATTGAAGTGACTTCAACATTAAGAAGTGAACTGTAAGTGTAAAGATTTTCGTTTATCGTTGCGTATCGTGTCTATACACTCTAAACCAGCACCTCCTAAATCACACACTGAAGCGAGACACTATTCGTAACTAATAAAAAAATCCTAAAGCAAAGCGTTTTAGGAGGCTAGTGCACTAGTGTTATTGTTCTCTTTAGTATGTCAGCATTCTATTTCACGCAACCTCCTAAAATTCTAGTGTGTCGCGCTTTAGGATGCAGATTTCTTCGATTTTAGGAGGTGACAGTTTACAGTGTATAACTATATAGTCTTTAAAATTAATGTTGTTAATTGTTGTGATTGGAAGTTGAATAATAGTTCATGTAATTGAATAGCTAATTATTAGAATAATCTGTTGACAATGTCTATATATTATGATTTGAACTGACAGGGTTGCTGCCCTTTAATGCAGCGTTTATTTTCCTCTTTCCAAACCAATTGTTTTTCGCGTGTACAACAATTAAGTTAATCTCCAATTTTTGTGCTTATCCTATCAAGAACTAAATTCAACAATTGCTATATTTTGATTAATTATCTTACTTGATAAATAACTAAATAACAGATTGAACAAAGATGGTTGTCTTTTCATTGCCTGCTTAATCGCTGAAATAACATTGTCCGGGGCTGTAGGCTCATCGAAGTCACAAAAATATCCTTTATTCGACTATAGAATAAAGCTCCCCCTGTCGATCTATCTCTCTCTTATCTCAGCGTGCAGTTAACACAACGGCCGAGTACTGTGATTTCAATTTTTGTACAAATAGATTTATCACAAGTCTATCGAAAAAGTGGAATTGAGGTTTATCAATTAATTCCGGATCGGCATTAATTCCAATTCCGACTAATCCAACTCTGCTTTCATCATCAATCTGAAGGTTTTGCAGCAATGCCTTGAGTATTGTCATTGATTCAGTTTAAGATTTTGTATCCCATTAAAAACATTCTTCTCAAGCTTGTGATTAGGTAGTACCTATTTCTTCGAATAATATGTGCCCATGATTAGTAGCGGCTGCTATCTTAAATCGTGAATCTAGACTGCTTGACAATACAGTGGTCCTACTGCACCGAGTGCTAAAATGCATATTTGCGCGAATTATACATCGTTCAATTGGCATTGCAGAGTTTTACTATAACTACAGTTGACTATGAATACATGTACACAATAGAACAGCTACTGGTACTTACGAGTTATCTCCCCACGTTTTCAAATTTGTCTTAAATCCAGAATAATGAACTGACTAATAATCAGATGCACTTCAGATGCACGTAGTTGAATGTATTCTTTAACCACATATAAAATACAAATATTATACATCAATCGGACGAGTACATATTGAATTATTTTGCATTATTGCATTATTTTGTTGTAATATTATTTGTTGTTGCATTATTTTGTCTGTAATTTATACGATTTATTCTGTATGAAATTTGTCCCCACGATTCTCATTAATGGGGATTTCGTCAATAAACGATTATTATCATTATACAAAGCAGACATTATTTGGAACTCTTCGATAGCTCAAGATATGGTTGCTAAATACATGTGTATCTAAAGGAGTATTCAACAATTTGCTCCATTTGGAGTGTCATCTTTGACATGATTACTGTCAAAATCTGTTGTTAAAATGTTTCTGTGAGTCCTCATAATGCACAAAATCGTCGGCAATGATAACAAAGTCGGCATGATGATGATTTGAAAAGAGGACAAATACATCGCGTGACAAAGATCTATCATCATTCTATACAATAAAATCAAAAATTTACCTATTCAAAAAAGATTATGCGGTTAAAGATCAAATTAATATGCACAGATAATCAACCATCAAAATTTCTGTGTAATGCCTGTACTATAGAGTTGACTGTAGAAAATTTAAAGATTTGATACTTCATTTAAATCAATTCAATAGCTCTTTTTCTAGCTTTTTTCAACATTTTTATCATGACCACTTAAGTATGCAGTCGCCACTGCAACCAGCAAGATCAACGAATATGCAAAACTCGAGTACAGTCGAGTCCACAGCTGCATACTGACAGGTGGCGAACGCGCACGATTAGCGAAGCATGTCTTTGTTTCATCAGCTCATTGACTGCAGATGTTCACTTTTCATATTCGTCCATCCATTGGATACAATTTAGAAGAATCACTATTCTTTGAATAAACAACTAAAATTAAGCAGTAGAGATTTGCAGTCGGAGAAAATACCACGCCTCCAATCGGGAGCCGTAAAAGAGTTATCGACTATGACTTCAGACTGCCGACTTCACTCGAGGCAAATGTTTATGTTCCTATAAATTCTTTTGGATCGGCAACTTGAATATTCGATCTATGGCGTAACCACTCTTAAAATTTCTAGCACTCTTTTATCAACATCCCTGATTTTTTACTTGCAATTAATGGATTATTTATCAACGGATTTCATCATCATTCGGATAGGCTATAAATACATTTCAATTTTGATATGAGGAATAGATCTTCGACTGAGCAAATAAGCATTATCAAAGCGACGATCAGCTTCAACTGAATACAAGCGAATAAAATCAGACACAAGAGACTCCTTACATTCACTTCTGGTAGGCGTCAGTGGATCTGAGGCATCTGCCCCTTCAACCTTGGCTTCAACAACACGGCGTGTGTCCAAGTTCTTAATTTGGTGGTGTACAAGCGACCATTTAACAAAATTCAATGCAGAAGAATTAGTATATACAGAGATAAACATGAGATGAAGAAACGAATATATGCCCACGATGTCTGGACCACATCGAATGGGACGATTCCCCAACGTCGGAATTTCCACAGACAGTGCAAACAATGCGATGCACACAAAGATTTTGTTAACACACTTCATCATTCATTTTCTGTCGACAAAATTCAGTTATCATAAATGCAACTCCTTCTATAACTACGTACTTTTCGGATGAAGAAAAGACCAAGTAGTCACCACTTCTGATCGGCAAGGCCTGGTTTCAATAGAAAAACAAAGTTTGTCAGAATATCCATCCAATTGCAAATCCACCTAAATAATAATTCATACTACCCTCACTTGGAGATTACACTGAGAATTCAATATAAGGCTGAACATCTATCGAATGGTTGCATCGTTGCTGGGTTGCCTGAAGGCCTGAAGGTTGCATCTGAAGGTTGCCTTTCACTAAAATTGGGATTAGAATTGCGCATACCTGATGATAGACCAAAACTCTGTTCTTCGCGTATCAAGATTTCCATGAAAAGGAAGAAAATGGAAATCTTGATACACGAAGAACAGAGTTTTGGTCTATCATCAGGTATGCGCAATTCTAATCCCAATTTTAGTGAAAGGCAACCTTAAGGCTGAACATCATCACAATAGAGAAACGTCGATTTAACAAAACTAATTCTTCAGTCAAAAACCTATTCCTCAGAACATCATTAAAAAGATTATTGAACAGATAATTTAACTAAATGCTCAGCCAAAGTAAGAACCAAGGACCGTATAAATACTCGACTTACTGGTGTACATTTGATTGCCTCAAAACTTACTTCTCTAATGATTTATGGGGATATTATTTTCCTGGTGCTACCGAAGCGATATGCTATTTCAGAATGGCTCTTCTTAATGGTATGAGGACATTGTAGGTTCTTTCACAAAAATGTATCTTTTTATTCGATTTGATACTTTCATTTTTATTTGACATCAGAGTGGAATAAAAGGAATAAATTGCACACCGTATGAGAAAACAAATAATTACATTACTGCGTCGTAAGGAAGGCGTGTCTGCACGCGCATAAATATAAAGTTGATTTCACAGATTTTTGAAATTTTACATCTCGGCATTATTTCTCCCTTGCTTAATAAAGGGCACGTAAATTTCGTTTAGTTTCTACATATATGCATCATTACATGTATTATAATTCCTTCATTGTGATAGTGTGATTCAATTACTGGTCAATAGAGTAGCACTGATGAACTCAGACCAAGATGACACAAAAACTGTGAAGTTCTTATTTCTCAATATGTGCACCGGATGCTCTCCTGACATGAACAAATCTTCCCGGCGATTTCGTAAGTGATAACAGGCTAATCCAGCTATCAGCATTCCTGTGACCAAGTTAGCATCAGAGGGTGTGTATCAGTGAATGAGATGCGAATTTAAGGGGAAATTTACTGACTTGGACAAAGCAAAGAGAAAAGGAGTTAAGTTACTTGGCGTATAGACTGAAATACATGCGACTCGAGGAAACTTGAAAGAACTGACACACCAAAGCGGCACAAAACCTGCTACAGATTTCCAAGACGAATGACTCACGCATAAGCTAGAACATGGAATTCTAGTTAAACTTGTTATTATCTAGAATTCCATGGCTAGAAACATTCAACGGCATGTATTATGATAAAGTGAAAGAGACAGATGGGATATGAAGCTTTTACGTCACTACTCCCCATACGTGGGGCTTGGACCAGTGTTGCGATTCTTGGCGTAGGGTAAAAAAAACGCGCTAAGTCGAAAAACACGCGCACATGCATTTCCTTACAAATAAGCCAAAATGGCAACTATGATCGCTAATATTTGATGAAACGAATTTTTACAAAGCTTAAATTTGCAGATCAGATATTAAGAGCTTTGGTATTTTTCAGGACAAGTCAAATACACACGTGCCTTAAGTGGTAGATGCATACGAGCAGTGGGCCTATAGGCTATCCATTGAGTGAGATGTTAATGAACCTAAATGATCTTTGATAGGCTATACAAGTGGCTTATCTAGAAACTGCATGTAATTTGAAATTTTGATATCTTGATTTTGATATTTTAGAACCAAAGTTTTCTATTATCAAAAATTAAAAATAGAAGTCGAAAACTTAAAAAACGCGCAAAATGGATAAAAATGGAAAAAAACACGCTTACACGCGCAAATTGTCAAAAAAACGCGCGCGCGTCAAACTTGGACGGTGCTGACATAGTCAGACTTATGGAGCGTTGTAGCACTTTTAGTCCGGATGCCCTTCCTGCCGACTTCCAATGACACCTTCGGGGCTCGACCTCTGGACCAAAAGATCGCTAGGCCAAGCACTTAGCCACTGTGCCACGTAGACCACATGAATGTGACAATATGAAATAGGAACGTGCAATACATTGTACAGCACATTGTACAGTACATGCACATTACATTTTTTCACATTTACGTGGGCATACAACGGATAGCTGCGAACTCTGGATCTAAAGCGTTTAAAATAATCACATTGTGCCAATACGTGTGAAATTGCTAAGCATTCTCAACTTTGAAATTAAGATAATTAAGATAACTTGTCTATACGAAGAACTCTGTCCTGCATAATCTTTCATCAAGCGTCTTCGCAACAATTGTAAACAACATGCAATGAATTATTTGGCAATCTTATATAAGCATAGTTTTCCCTTTCATTGGCCCATCATTTGCGAACTGAGGAAAAGAATCTCATTTCAAAAAGTTCGCTGGGGAGCTTAGACCTCTAAACCTAGCTTCCGAGTTATGTTGGATAAAGTGTTTCAGACTAATTCGAAAGGTTGCAAGCAACTCAGACAGTCATCCACTTTTTATTGTGCGATCTGCTTGCACCAGGACCACACGTCTGAGAAAACTATAGTGTTTTCAGCGAAAACCGTCATCTTAAGACAACTAGTTTATCAAGTGGAGCAGCGACAAAATCGCCCTCGACAAAAGCCCCCCGACAAAAGCCACCTCGACAAAAGCCCCCCAACAAATTGATGTATAGTGTACTGTATGTAGATGTCTCCATATGGAATACGTGCTTCTTTTACATGCTAGCACTTTCATTTTGATATGAATCAATTACTTCTGCTTAAACGTAAGACTTTGTCAGAACTTGCTTGATAATTGTAGATTGATAACATCTGGATGATTCTATAGATTTGCACACACGGCTTTATTCTGGACAATCTGCTCACCTGCTGCATACCGGTCTGTGTCAGATCGGATTACGATTACGTAAACCAACATGTCAAGTGGCTTAGGATTTGACAGCTCAAAATGAATCGCAAACCAAATTTTGATGTCAAAACTTGAAGCCTTGTGATTTCAAATCATTATTAAGTGAAATCATCAGCATGGAAGTTATTCAAACCCACAAAGGTCACAAGAAAATTGTTTTTGAAAATTACATGTATGTGAAAAAGAAGGATCATCGAAGCGGCATTCGTTGGGACAACATGCGGCATATATTGTAGTACACTTACATGTGCGTACTTCTATGTACCGGACGTACTTATACAATCTACTTGTATGCAGTACATATGCGGGTTGGTATCACATTACATATGATCATACAGAAGGATTTTGTTGGAGTGGCTTTTGTCGTACATCCTGTCAAGTAAACCAGTTCTGCTTGAAGCATTTTCCCTGTGTATGCCATATATCGGTGGTTGTACTTTCTTTATAAAAATCAAAGCTTGAGGGAAGAAGATGAACCTGCACACCAATGGTGTCCCTCAGCATAGAATCAAAGGCAAAGAGGCAGAAAATCGAAGAAGAAGTGGGGATGATCGGATGTTTAAAAAAATTGATCAGCATAAGCACTTTTTGCATTTTCGGGTTCTTTCGTTTTGCGGAGTTTCGGCTCAATTGAAAATGTTCTGCCATGAAAGATTGAAGCTAGTCTTCCAGAACCATGCTCGATGAATGAGTCTTGGGTAAAATGTTCATCGCACAATGCGGAGTGGTTAGATGGTTGGAATTTTTTTTTCGATGAACGGCAGTTTACCCATTTCTTGCGAATATCAGGATCGTTTGGAAATGTGTGAAACGATAAACCCTGGTTCTCCGCGCGCAGAGAAATATGGACCAACTGATTTAGGTATGGCGAATTTCATAAATGATGCTACCGATAAAAGCAGTCTGTGTAAAAATATATGTTATTCATTCATCTTTGTCTAGATTAAGAAAGCGAGTGAGAGACTGAGAGGCGAACCGCCTTAAGTACGCTATCGATCACTTTCCCGTTCTCCGGGATGTGACATTTTCACCGTTAAGCGAGAGCTTCACACATTTTGGCAAACATATATTCGATCTTCTCCTTGTCATGCGTTGAATGCCATCAAGCATAACTATGCTGCTTTTAGGGCCTGATGGCCAAACGTGTGAGCAAAACTCTCTTAACGGTCTGCAAAGGCACAAATAATTGCTGAGGGCTGCAGTACGCACAGACTTAAGTAAGTAAGTAAGTAACGTTTATTCAATGAAATGAAAATCGACTATACATCCGGTAGTAAATACAGAAATCATCATTTAGACAGATAAAATTGAAATACTGCAATGAGCAACACGATTGAAAATCACATGATAATTTCAATTATAACAATCAAATTAAATCAAATTATTTACAAAAACATCTCTCATTATACAAAACGCAAGACCAAGGGATGAAGGAGTTCAGATACCTAGTTGTCCGACAGAAAGGAACACGGAAATGTTGACTTTTAAGCAGTCTCTCAGGAACCAAATAATTTAGAGGGTGACTTTTTGATATTTCACACTTTAGCAGAAATTCAACAGCTCGATCTTGAAATTTAATTGCAATGGATGGAAAATTATTACACCTACAATCGTTGCCACAAATGATCTTATGAGCTCGCCTCTGGAAACGCTCCAACTTCATTAACAATGTTTTTGGCAAAAGGCCATACACAGGTGATGCATATAAGAACAAGCTCGTAATCAGTGAATGATATACAATTATGAGATCTTCCTTTTTCATTATAGACTTCAAAACACGGATAACATATAAACGAGAAGAAGCTTTTTTTACAATTTGAATTATCTGTGAGTCCCAAGACAAGGAGCTATGTAAAATGAAGCCCAAAATATTAACAGAGGCAACATTTTTGTAAGAATGGCTACAGCCAACAGGAAATGATCTACTCTTTTTAATCAACATCTGTTTACTCTTGGTCTGATTTATATTCAAACCAATATTCAAAAAGGACTTCACAATATCATCGACTTCCGACTGAGTTGGATTGTCAGCAAAAATTGGCTCAATTATAGTCATGTCATCAGCATACATTACAATTTTAGAAGCACTTGAAGAAGAGGTAGCAATGCATGATCCCATCATTGAGTTAAACAAGTACGGGCCCAAAATCGACCCTTGGGGTACCCCAGATATAACCTCTGATTCGACTCCACGATAACCATCCAGAACAACGATCTGAGTACGTTCAGTCAAATAAGATTTAAGCCATCTTATGAATCCACCCTCCATTCCAGACGAATGTAAATTATTCAAAAGCTTGTTGTGTAGAATTCTATCGAATGCTTTTGTTAAATCCAGGCATGTAATACGAACACCAAGTGTTTCACTCATTTCCATAAGTACCTTGATTTCATTCATAATCTCAACCAATGCACTGGTTGTACTACCCATGGGCCTGTAAGCATGCTGTCCAGCGCAATAGCATTGAAGTAGAGATGTCTTTACATTTTTCAGCACAAGTTTTTCAAAGACTTTAGATAAGGTCGACAGTAGAGATATAGGACGTAGGTCATGAACGGTTGGTACAGATTTCTTTGGTATGGGATGAATAAGAGCAATTTTTAATTCTGAAGGAAATGTTCTTTGATTGATAGAAGTGTTCATCATGTGAGAAATTGGACCACTTAATATGGATGCACCAAAACGTAGAAGGCGAGGAGAAATACCATCATACCCGTAGGACTTATTCAATTTCAGGGACTGAATAGCATTGTAAACGTCAAGTTCAGAGATAGAAAAGTTCCAGACGGCGTCAATGCTAGTAGAAAGATAATCATCAGCAATAGTGTTAAAGTTCTTGCGAAACTCAACTGTCAAAATATTGATCAAGTTGTTGAGACCACCAAACTCATTTATCAGACCGTCAAATGTACTTTTTCTTTTGATGCCACGCACATCATTTACTACGGACCAACAATCCTTGGCAGAAGCTGAATGTTTATTAGCCCAATTCAATTTCGCTTTAAAAATTTCAATTTTAACTCGATCTTTGTAGTGCTCATAGAGAGGCCAGTCGTGATTTCGAAATGCTTGCCATCGCTTGTTGATAAGAGACTTCAACACAGGAGTGATCCAAGGTTTGTCCCTGTTTGTAAAAGTGACATTCTCGAGGAAAATACAAGGCTGCTGAACGAATATTATCACATAAAAATTGCAGCATGCTATCAACGGAAGTACAATTAAATATATCATCAAAATGAATGGCTGATAACGCTTTAATGAATTCTGTGATATTTGAGTGTCTGTAGTCCCAAACTTCCACAACACGGTTAACAATAGGCAAGTTCTGAACATGCAGAGGACTTAGAACTATACAATTGTGGTCAGACGTGCTCAGAGGTGGACCTATACTCGCCGTTGTTTCATACATCGTACTAAGCTCATCGTCAATCCAAGTATGATCAAGGATGTCAGCAGATCTAGTTGGACATGTAACTTTATTTGTGAGGTTAAAGTCTTCAGAAAATACACAAGTATCAAAGTTGTTAAAGTCCCCACAAATCATAAAACGTACGTTAACTCTTTCGACAAGAATGTTATCAAGCTCCGACTGGAAGAAATCTGAAATTGTCTTGCGATCAGGTACACAAAGATTTGGAGGAATATATGCAAGAATACAAATAATATTCAAAAACTCCAAAGACAATAACTCGATGGTATGAGGTTTTGGAACAGACAAGTCTCTTCGCTTGGGACACAGACTTTTGTGAATCCAGGCGCAAATGCCACCACCTAGGCGATTCACACGGTCGTCACGAAAGAAAATATAATCTCTCAAGTAAAGAATGGAGTCATCAATGTCCGAGTTCAACCACGATTCCGTAATTAAAACAACTTCAGACTGCAACTGAGATGTTGTTAGTGCTAAATCATCGAATTTATTGAAAATAGATCGAGCGTTAGCAAGAAAAACTTTAGGAGTCTTAAAACCACACATTGATGAAGAGTATATTTTCATACCATGATGCCCGAGAGATTCAGGTAAAAACTTCACCGAAAATTCTTGATATCAGACCGTAGCATTATTTGGTTTCGATAGATCACCACGTCTTCACCATTGCTACGCCTGCGCTTAAGCTCTTGCCTTTGCTCTCTTAGCTCTATTTGCTGAACACGAGTCAGATCACTGCCAACGAATACATCACGAAATTTGGTGGAGTTTCGTAAGCATCTTGCTTTCTTTAGAGCTTCCTTTTTCTCACTCACGTTATTGCAAATAATTTTAATTGGTCGTGGACCAGCATCAGGACGCACTCGACCAAAACGCCTGACGTCACCAATGGCTGTAGCTGTTATACCAAGCTCCTCAACCAGCTCCGTTACCTGTCTTCGATCGAAATCTTGCTTTTCTGAAGCAGTTCCATAATCAGCTTCTACAACACCGCGGATGACAAGGTTGTTCATTCTTTCGATTCGCTGATCCATTTCATCAAACATCAAAGGATAAACATTTTCCTCAGTCTTATTCATCTTATGGTAAATGTTCGCTATTTCGGACTTGATCGAGTTGTATCCGCTTTGGATTACACTTACAGAACTTTCTAGGCCCTGAATTTTAGTTTTTATAGATTCAAATTCTAATTTCATCGCATTAAGGTCGTGCGTCATTCTTTGAATTATTTCATCTTTAGTTTCTTTAAGCAGCTGCTTGATATCGTTCAAGGAAACGCCAGTCGATGAACCAGAACGCGTGCTTCTTTTGATCGGCGTACCCATGGTAATAGTAAATGATTGTGCAGCACTCTTGACAAAATCAAGAATAATTACAAGGCCAATGATACGATACAATTGCTTAGACTAGAGCAACGTCAAGCGGTCACGTGATAAAGAAAAATCAATAATTTCAGATGAAATTGACGAGGGAGGTGTACGCTGATGTTTGCTGAACAGCTGTTTAGCAGCTGACAATACCAGCCGAATGTACAACACTCTGCAACACACTGATGCACTCGATGAATAATCGAAGAAGCACTATTCCAATAATAGAATCACGATGACGCAAGGTATTTCCGACACAGATGAACGGCAAGAAATGCGTAGATCAACCAACCGACGAACAAAGATCAAAATCAATTCATCAACAACCAAACATCAGGAAAACCAAAGGATCCACCGGCCAAGGAGCAAATCCAACACCACCAGGATACAGAAGAGGACACAAGGAACCCACAGGCAGCAAGAATCACTCAAAACGGCGACCCAAAACCTGCAAAATGGTGCCCAAAAGACAATGCACGAGAGAGACAGACCACGCACGTCCCCACCCGTGTGCAACCTTGTAACCGTTGCGACTTGTAAGTGGACCCGTTTTGGCCCTGATATTTTACAACTAAAGCGGGCCCGAGCGCTTCCGGGTCTGAAAATTCATCACTTTCATTTAGCCAACTTGTAACGCTCCATTAAATAATGGCTGCTTTTCTCAATACTGATGGTCATATCCAGAACAAGTCGCGAGGGGTCAGAAAAGCATTTTTTTTCATATAGTGTGAATTCAAGTGTGAATTATGACGAATCAGGATATTTACATCACTTCAAGCGTCCACGGTTAATGAAAGTAAATTGAAAGCGAATTGAGAAATCGAAAATTCTTGGAATACATTCAGTACGCAAGACCAGTGTGAGAAATATTTCAATTTGACTGGACATGACTGACAGATTGAGAGTGCTGCGATGGCATAGATTCGTTTGAACGAGCACGTGTCAGCACATACAAAGATATCTATAATTACAGAAGGAGCAGCAGAGTGCCGTAGTTGTGATGTTTACGACTTCAGATATCTGTTCCTATTTGATTGTATTATGAAATATTTCATACGGTACGAAACTTTCAAAATATGAATTTCAATAAGCAACACTTGCGAGAAA
Source organism: Prostheceraeus crozeri (assembly GCA_907163375.1). NCBI lineage: Eukaryota > Metazoa > Platyhelminthes > Polycladida > Euryleptidae > Prostheceraeus > Prostheceraeus crozeri. Next base: position 433,603 of record CAJQUW010003371.1, on the reverse strand, counting down.
TGGAAGGAGGCATGTTTACAATGCGTAGAAAAAAGTTTAAGTTTTTTTCTCTCTTAAAAAAGAAGAATTCAAAGACAGATTCAGTTAAATTAAGCTATACAGCTTCTAACAAGAAATATCAGGGAATCTGACAGTTCTGTCCCCTACACTGTGACAACATTTCAGCGTTGGATCGCCATCGTTAACAAGAAAGGCCTTGATTTTCCAGTATTATATCCGACTCTGTCGGAAACTTCGGATCAAAGTGTGGTTGTTTCTACACGAAGTGGTACAAACTCAAATGATGACACGTAAGTATATTTCTAACACTTAGGTTCGTCGACCTGCCCAGCAGTTTTCCCGGACCAAATTCATCAATGTTCAGCTTCTTACCTTGAATTTCCTAATCAAGACATATATTCAAATTTGTATTAACATTTGACTGCCATCATGAGCGCACTTTGAAAGAATTAAGAAAACTGTTAAAAAATTAAATGATCTCATAAATTTCAATTGCTGAAAAAAATAAAATTGAAGCAGCAGCGACGAAAATCCTATACTAATTAATCCCCATTTGATAACTTACATTTGAACAGAGCTGCGACATACATGTGTTCATCCATCAGCGGTTACAAAATGTTTTTAATGTGGACCTTTTCACGAAGTTTCCAAATTACACCCTTAAAGTTATATGCATTTTATCATTCATACTTTAAACATGTTTTAAATATGTTTTTATGATGAGAATTGTGGTAATAGGGCTGTGGTATAGAACTGTAATAGACTGTATAGGTTGTGTAATAGAACTGTGGCCTTTGGGCGAACTACATTAATATCTTCCCTAAAAGACAGTGAATTAAAGGGAGGCATAACATAACACTGGTAAGCCAAAAGGACTTCTTTAATTTGAGAATGTCTTTATTTAGAATGTTTAATGATAGCATAAAGATTGATTGCCACTGAAAGTGGCGTTTCATAATTTATTTAGGAATGCCTGTCATATCTTTTTCAATTCATTTGAAGACACAAGTTCACCTTTGAAGTACTAAATAATTTAGTCAGATTAAACTAAACAAAGGAAGAAATGAAACGAAGCAGGTAATAAATCTTAGAGATGGTGCAAAATACAAAGTGAAAATACACATGTCATAATATACACATGCCGCATATACTATTCTTAATAGAAAACAAAAGTTGAAAAACCGACCAAATTGGATGGATAAATATTGCATTAGAAAACAGTTCTTGATAATTATGGATATTCACTCAACACACAGCGTCACTCACTCAGCATACTAGACATCACTCCACACACTCAACGTCACTTTGATCATTGAAATAAAATAGGAGGCAATCATGAACAAAACAATCTTGAAGTCTGCTGTAACACTCAATCTTCATGATTTTGCGACTTTGATATGGTGATACTAATGATAATCAACCACAGCACCGCGATTTCACACAGATTGTACCACGGGAGATTCGTTTATCGTTGCCTGTAGTTATAGGACAAACTGTACTCGCTCCACACAATTACTACACGAAAGTGCATTTGTCGGAAGATTGATTTACTGACATTTCCTAGGCAAGACATACACATCGTCTTAAGAATTGTTGGAATGTAGCCTATATCGAAAAAAAGAAAATGCGTCTTTTACTGGTAGCAAACACAATACAAAAATTTAAAAAAACATTAAAAACACTTTTTTATCCATATTTAAAACATATTTGAACATTTTTTTAAAATATCATATTTTAAATATCGCAACCCTTGTTATGATAAATTACAAGCATACACTATCTTAAAACTAATTTCAAATTATACATGCATATTGAAATTATGTCCTAAGGATAGGCAACTTCTGTCCAGTCGTTCGAATGAAATTAACTAATAGTTAAAGTTATGGAATGTCGCGTAAAATAATGTCACTTATGCTCAATATTTTGTTTCACGATCGTCTGTTTAAGACCATCGAATCGACGTGCACCAACTTTTTATTCTATTAAAAAAATTACTGTAACTTTGGATCCTAGAACATCTAACGGAGTCAGCAGCGGAACGCATTTTCCTTTCTCTCATGTTTGTCTATTGACTAAGTAAAGCAAGTAAGCATTGACTGGTGACTTGAGAAAAGTAGCTGTATAATTCAGCAATAAATTCTTGAATCAATTGCTCAATTTCAGTGAATTCAGGAAGTAACTAGTTGAATAAAGTAAAAACCACACTAGTAGGGAAGAATGTTATTCGAACGTTCGACCGTCCTTCAGACAGTCATAATCAAGAAATGAATGAAAACAGCTACATCTACGCGTACACCAAAAGATAAAAATGAAGAAGTTAACAGGCAAGAAAAGAACAGAGCATGCCGACACAGGAGGGGCGGAATGACATTTGCAAGACGGCTCAGACATCTAAGATGAAACATTTCCATCTAAGATGAAACGTTTCCAAAACCGCGAACAACGAGATTAGCAACATGAGTATTGACATTAATGAGGCCGGAATTGAGATTGACAACATTGTCGGGATGCGATCTTATTACAGATGATTCCAACACTTTTCTAGTATGGAGGTCATTGCAAGGATAGATCAAGCGGGCGCTGGTTTATCTTCGCTCGCACCTGAATTGTAATGTTAGCTTTTCCTATCCTAATAAGATAAAGTCTGTTGTGGTTTCCAATGCCCCCAAGGTCGTTCCTTCTTCTGGCGTTTATCGCATTGATTGCAATGACTGCAATAAATTTTACATAGGTGAATCCGGTCGTTCTTTGAACGTTCGGATTAAAGAACACAAGTCTGATATTCGCAATCATAACATGAACAATGCTTTATATGTGCATTCTGTAAATAGTGACCACTCCTTTATTTTTAACAGAGCCGGCTTGATTTATCCCTGCAATGACCTCCATACTAGATAAGTGGTGGAATCCTCTGTAATAAGATCGCATCCCGACAATGTTGTCAATCTCAATTCCGGCCTCATTAATGTCAATACTCATGTTGCTAATTCGTTGTTCGCGGTGTTGGAAATGTTTCATCTTAGATGTCTGAGCCTCCTTGTACATGTCATTACGCCCCTCCTGTGTCGGCATGCTCTGTTCTTTTCTTACCTGTTAACTTCTTCATTTTTATCTTTTGGTGTACGTGTAGGTGTAAATGTTTTCATTCATTTCATGATTATGACCTTCTGAAGGACGGTCGAAAGCTCGAATAACATTCTTCCCTACTAGTGTGGTTTTTACTTTATTCATTTAACTACGGGTGATAGTGCCTTAGCATTACATCAAGTAACTAGTTATTTCCATAATTCACTGATTTCCCAATTCCACTGCAAGTTTTTATGCGGTTATTCAATCGAAGAACTCTGTCTTAGATAAGAAGTCTATGAATAAATATTTTTGTCTATAATTCTGCAATGATTAATGCTGACTTACTTCAGGTATCTCACGAGCATTTGATGTGCGAGCAGCCGAACATGTCAGATCGAAAGTTGGGTTTCTTCCTCAAATGGAGACATCCACCAACGAGCGAAGTTTGTTGAAAATAAGGGATTGACATGATGTAGTATTGTTTATGTTAGACGAAATCCTAATTCCATCTATGTATGCCTATTTCATGTCTGTCCAACCTGTTTGTGTCCGAATTCACGTTTTATACAGTGTATTTCTCTGAAGATGATGCGCGGAGCGCACCGAAAGTGTTAGTATAACTGAATTTGTTTTTCTTGCCCACATCGGGCCTAAGGGATTTCCTCTAACATAAACAAGGAGAGAGAAGTTTGGGTAGTGGCATCCACTGTTCATGTTCTCTATCGGTGCGAAGTCTGGAATTGATAAAATACAATTGTGAAAAATATACAAATCAAAATGAAAATGGATCAAGACAAATCATGAGAAGCAAAGGCGGCCATAGCGGCGGTGGCATTGCCGCGGATGATAGCAATACTGAGTCTCTGGAAATGCGAGGTTAATATTTCTTAAAGTAAGAAGTAGTTATGTATGTCACATCAAGCTCGAAAAAATATGTGCTACTTATTCAGAAAATTTACTTTAAATGTTATTTTCATCTATTCTATAAAGTTTATTGACAAACTATCATCAATCATATTGACAACTTTGATGCAATCATGAACTCTCTAGTGTTTCATCAACTGCAATATCTTCCAATGACAGGAAATCAGCAAACCGGAATTGTGCATTGTTTTCATTCGTCAATCTTTCCGTATAATCTAGACTAGGCCTACTTCAGTCTCATTCATGAGTAGAGGAATGAATTTTAATCTACTTTTTCAATCATTCAAGAGTGTCTATATAGGTAAATCCACCAAGTGACCACGTCATTCAGTGGTCACTTAACAGAACTATAACTACAAATTACGTATGTTGACGAGAAGGCCGTCATGACAAAGGAGAACTTGGCTTTAGATCAGTGTGACCAGACGTCCCGGTTTTACCGGGACAGTCCCGGTTTCGGCGAATTTGTCCCGGTAAGCCGAAAATGTCTTTCGGGACAGGTACATGTCCCGGTTTTGCCGCTTCTCAATGGCAAAATTCAGTTTTAGATATTTTCAGTTATATTTAGTCAAAACTCATGAGTTCGGAAACACACTCCCTGGATCTTGACATTCGTCACTGAGATTTGTCAATTATTGGCAAGCGTTCATCCAATAAGAGAGCTATGAGCTGTTGCCGAATATCATGTTGTTGCAACGTCATGCGTACATCATGAAAAGCACCCATCCTCTAATTGCTATTGTGCTATCAAGAGATACTATTAATAGCGTCTTTTTTGGTTGAGAACATAGATTTGTGTCCTCACTTGAAAGTTGATTGACTGAAGTTAAGCCGCGTCAGAGACTATCGCTACATTGCATTACTGTGTTGAATCTTCGCCTGCTTTATCACCGATCAGTGTCATCACCGTCTTTCCTATTCGTCCTTGGCTGTGAACTCGAAGAAGTGTGCCGATAAATTCCGTGATGCCGAAGAGAAAGTGTACATTCAATTTAGATCTGCAAAGTGAGTTCGCCCTTTTTAAGAAGGGAAAGACAGTCCACGAAACCTATTGTACTCTTTGCTGCTGCACTTTTTCTGTTTCGCATGGCGGCCGATCGGACATCAACGACCATATTAAAAGTGCCAAACATAAGTCGTCGGAGCAGAGACGCTCATCCAAAGAAAGCGTACAAAATTGGCTTATAAAGAAAGCGCCTATGGCGGATGATTTGGAGATAGCTGCGTGTGAAGGACTGTTTGCCTATCATTCTCTGGCACATGACCACAGCTTTCGGTCAATGGACTGTACGTCAAAACTTATCGATAAATTGTGGGACTCTAAATTTTTCTGTGCAAGAACAAAATCAGAGGCTATCGTTGTCAATGTATACTCCCCATACGCGCGAAAGGAATTGTGCGAGGATCTAAGCAAAGTTTCCTTCGTCACCCTTTCCACAGACACTTCCAATAGGCGGGAGACAAAACTCCTTCCGTGATTGTTCGATACCTTTCACAGACGAATGGTGTGTGTGTAAAACTGCTGGATTTCCATGAAGTTCCCGGGGAGACAAGCCAAATAATTAAGGAAAAGTTACTTGCTACCATGACCGAGTTTGAATTAAAAAACAAACTCGTCGGATTTTCTGCCGATAACACTAACGCGAATTTTGGCGGAGCAGCTCGCCATGGTGATCGCAATGTATTCAAATTGATGAGAAATGAACTGCAGAGACCAGGTTTGCTGGGCCTTGGATGCAATGCGCACATATTACATAATGCAATGAGAAGTGCAACTGATTTATTGCCAGTCGACGTCGAACAGATAACTGAAACAATTTTTGGATATTTCCATATATACACAGTTCTCTGCAGTAACTTGAAAGAGTTCTGTGCTGAAGTGGATATTCATTATAGCCGCATTCTTGGTTACTCAAAGACACGATGGCTTGCGTTGCTTCCAGCAGTAGAGCGTATACTAAAAATGTATCTTCCTTTAAAGCTATATTTTGAGTCACAACAAAAATGTCCTACTGTTATCAAACGATTTTTCGATGATCCTGTTAATGAAGCTTGGCTCCTATTTGTCCATTCGCAATCATCCATGTTCTCTACCGCAAATACAGCTATTCAATCTGAAACTTTGACAGCGATGGAAGCTAACAATATTATCACTGATTTGTTGGATAATTTGAAGTCCAGGAAAAGTGAGCGTTTCACTGGTATGGAAACCAAGAATGTTCTTCGTCGACTTGAACGAGAGGAAAAAGTCGACCTAGCTCAATTTTTCCAGCATGTTGACGACTTTTTCGAAACAGCAATTGGCTACATCACATTGTGGCACCATTACAGTGACATCATATCCTTCAAATGGGTTCTTCTGAAAGATATTCCAACCTGGTCTAATGTAGAGGACTCTCTTGAAAATATCAATATAACTACGAATGACGTTTGTAAGGTCAATGGTGATAGGCTCTTTGACCAATACACAAAAATGAAAGCCTTCATTACACCTGATGTTATGGACAAATGGAACGGCGACTCGGATAAAAACCTGACGGTCGTTGGTTTTCAACATTTTCGTCACAATGCCGTTGAATTTGAATAACTATATACTGTAGTTCAATTTGCGATGTGCTTGCCGGGCTCAAATGCCCCAATTGAGCGTATATTCTCGCTGATGAACAGAATGTGGTCATCTAACAAAACACAGATCAAAGTCGACACAATCAAAGCAATGCTGAATGTGAAGGTCAATTTTGACATGCCATGCCAGCAGTTTTTCGACTTTTTGAAATCGCAAAGGCAAATGTTGCTTGACGGAGATTCTTGAATGAACAATATTTCTGACTTCATTGCTTTTTCAACTATAGGATAGTAATTAAAGAGTTTCGTTACAACATTAATTTTTCATCGTTTACAAGAAAACTTAGTGGAAACAATGCTAGTCAAGGAGGCCACGGAAGTGATTAGACATTGATTAAAGAATATTTTCATGATAAATACACAAACAATTCACATTTGGTGAATTACTAAAGCAAAATTACTAAAGTGATTTAAATATTTAAATAGTTGTCATCTTCATGGAACGATGAAATGAAATCGGATTATCTCAGTCGAAGAAAATATAAGATACAAAATAAAACAATATACTAAAAAGACTTTATCGCATAGCCTACAGTTCAGAGATTGACAATAACCCAACAACGAAGTAGTATGAAATGGATGATTTACATAACAAGTTTTTGAAAGCAATTGCAGAAATAGGGGCCTACTCTTCTATGCATATCCACCATGTGGATGAAAATATATTAAGAATTCGTCATTGTTTATAGAGAGGTGATGATTCCTGAACATAACAAGTTAAACAATCAATGATTGAACATAGATTGAAGAAAGGTACTGAAAACTACTGGAAATTGGAAAAGCATTCTGTAAATGGCTGCAAAAGATGTGAAAATTAAACATCAGAATCTCTAAGTCATACATTCGTAGCGAAGGTTGTGAGTTTTTACCATGCTTCGCCACTTTTCTCGATCCTCTGATACGAATTAGTTAGGATAGCGAAAAAGAGATGAAAGGTAGAGTCAAACACAGATGACAGGCACTGTACAAATCAAAGTAGGCGACAAATAGTCACTTTACATATCGCGCAGGGACGAAGTATAGCTATGAATAATATAGGCTACATGGATTGAATGGAAGCGAAGATTCCATGATTGTCACAGCAAGGTTTGACGATATTTCCCAACAAGGTATTCGCAAGGCTACTCGTAAAATTTGCTGTTTGTGTTAACAAACATAATTATCTGTAAAGCAAGATCACACCTATAGGCCCATTTTTTACTACTTTTTTGGTGTCCCGGTTTTGGATAAAAAAAAATCTGGTCACCTTGCTTTAGATGGCCTACATGTTTTCATGTCGCTACTCACACATGATGTAAAAAATACATCTTGAAAAATCTGTTTTGCGTGCAAGTATCGAGAGAATCTACTGAATGCTTTTTAGCAGGTGTATTCATTGCGATGTACGTTTTGCTAAGTAGCCTGCATCTTTGTCAAAACACTGAAAAATGTGAATGGAATCGGAGCGATGAAAAGATGTCACAGGAAAACGTCTGTTCTTTTCCGATTCAATTATCATGATTTTGTTATTGCAGTATATTCACAAAGGGTTTATTCATATTTGTCAAACCACTGCCGAATATCCGATATCTCGGCGTAAATATTCATGTCAACGTCATCATAACGCGAAATCGTCTGAATACTTGCTTATTTGGAAGGATGGCAAAAACTTGTTGAATGAGTTAATGTACACACGGAAGAGTTAGTGAAATACAGGGTGTCCCAAAACAACGGTCGAGCTTTATTTCGAACTTACACAAGAATGTAATATATTGTGAACAAAAAAACAACTTTTCATAAACACTGTCACAAGGGATTTTACATGAATTGTTCAAAATGTTGTCCATTCTCTTCTGTCACTAAGAACAGTCGAACCAAAAAGTTCTGGTTTGCTGTTTCAACTTGCGTCGTTGTGATTTCACTTGCTTTCTCCCTCTGACTCTTCGAACAGGTTCAGCTTCGGATTTCCGAAGTCCAGGAAAGTAAGCAAGTCCTTTCAGGTTCCCCCAGAACCAAAAATTCTACCGGTGAGGGGTAGCGTCGTTTCATCTTCAACGATCGAAGATGGGCGGCCACCACATTTCACTGGATATGCGTTCCCAGTCTCCTAGAAACGTTTGATGATACCACGTAAAACCTTCTCACTGCAAACTGGGTCGAATGAGTCGAATGGCCTCAGTTGCAGAGACGATGCACTTGGAATAGCAACGCACAAGAGCAGCTGCCGCTTTACCGACAATATTCATTAACAGCAAGCACAGTTATGAGAGTTTCAAAAAAAATGAAATGATTGCACAAAATTTAGAAGTCAAAAAATGATATACAGGGTACGGATAAATGATCTAGTAGTATATGTTTATTATCAAAATGAAAATCACTAATTTCAAACCAAATGAAGTAAAAAGTACACAAGCAGGTTCTTGAAGACAATATACAGCAAATGAAATCACAAACTGCATGTACTCGCATTACTCAAACTAGCGATGCACGGAAGGAACGTAGAGTGTCTCCGTTGAGTGCGTATTAACGGTAATTCCAGCTGTCCAGAGCGGCTATAGCGTTTGGGAAAAAGATGATGCAGTATGTTACTGGGATTCTCCATCTGAAGTAGCAGTCCAAACCCTCTATCATGGCGTCATGATTTCAGGGACACAAAGTTTCCGCAACGACAGTCAGGACCGCAGATAATCCTGTGGCAACGGCGCTGTACCTTATCCAATTTCTCAGCATCAATTGCATGCATACCTATCAAGACCGGCGAGCAGTACTCCAGACAATTCCGAATGAGACCGTTAAAGAGAAGTATCAAACAGCGTTGTGACAATCTGTTCCGGAGCATTTTCAGCAAACAAATTCTTCTGCTTGCATTCCGAACAATCATGTTGATGTGAAGGCTCCATCTTAGGTCGCTGCTGTAGTAAACACCCAGAATTTTCAGATTGCCGACTAACTCTATGTCGCATGGGAAGTTAATCGTTGCATTGGGCTTGCTGCAATCATGATTTTTGTTTTTCTATTATTCAGCTTGAGGCCATGGTCTGTACTCCATAGGTCAACATTGTCGATTTCGTCTTTTATTTCTTCTCCATCACTGCAAGGACTCAGGGGAACAATAACAATGACGTCATCAGCGCACTTAGTCATTTGAGATTCTGCTCGTATGGTTTTCAGGGAAGACATGTGCAGAGAGAATAGGTAAGGGGCGATAACCGATCTCTGAGGAACACCTGACCTTACTGGCATTATTGCGCTCGCAGTTTCATAGTTGAGGAAAACTCGCTGGTTCCGTTCCTGTAGGAAGCTGCAGCACCAACTGATGAATTTTGTCGAAGGTTGAATCAGCGCAATGACGAAATCAGAGATGCATGATGTAGCTTATCAAATGCCTTTTCCATATCAAACGAGACAACGGCACAGGCTTGGATATCCGAGTCATCCATCCTTCGAGTGATAAAGTCGTGAATGTGAATGTGGGTATGTACAGTTGATACTCCTAGTCTAAAACCAAACTGATCCGAGCCATAGTTAGCCACCATCTCGTCTTTCAAGGATTCGACAACTATCTTCTCTAAAATCTTGGCAAAGATTGGCAAGAGGGAGATACCACGAATGTTGTCAATTTTCACCGGCTTACTTTTTGGAATAGCTTTGATGTTTGCAGTTTTCCACTTAGATGGAACACAGGGGATCTGACACCTTTGTAGGCTTAATAAAAGGCAAATAAAGTAAAGAAACTAAAAAGTGTTTTCATTTTTGGAAAGTAGGCTACGTATAATGCCATTCTTTTCTTGAATGCCATGTATTGTTTCTTTGTGCTATTGTTTTTTATTTTTTTTTGCAACCATGAATTGGGCTGGTGAGCATCGCGCTTTCACTGTGGAAACGCTTATCAAAGCAAATGAACCTGTAACTGCAACACAACGAGCTTTCCGTTTGCACTTCAAACTTGATAGACATGATCCCATGCCACCTCGAAACACGATCTTGTTATGGGTAACCAATTTTAGAGCTACTAGATCTGCATTGAAACGAAAATCAGCTGGCCGACCTCGTACCGCCACAACTCCAGAAAAGGGGGCAGCAGTAAGAGCTTCAGTTCTCAAGTCTCCACGCCATTCGACATTTAAACGCGCCCAGGCTCTTAGGCTTTCCGAAAGAAGTTTGCGAAGAATTCTTTACGATGATCTTCAAATGCATCCATACAAAATGATTTTGGCACAAGAACTCAGCGAAAGAGACACTGAAATTCGCAGAGCATTATGTTCAGAAATTCAACAACATGTCCCCAATGAATCAGTTGTATTGTTCACTGACGAGGCACATTTTCACTTGTGTGGCGCAGTGAATAGGCAAAACTTCAGATATTGGGCAGTGAGCAACCCTCGTCAGTTGCATGGACGCCCTTTGCATTGTCCTCGAGTGACTCTATGGTGTAATGTGGCAGAATTCGGTATATGGGGCCCGTACTTCTTCGAAGAAGACAACGCTACAGTGACTGTAAACTCTGATCGATATTGTGAGATGCTAGAGACTTTTCTTTAAATCAAAATTGAATATGCTCTACGATATGGACAATGTTTGGTTTCAACAGGATGGGGCAACAGCCCACACTTCTCGACGTTCAATGGGAATTTTGAGGGAGATGTTCCCTGATCATTTGATCTCTTTGCGTGGTGATATATATCGGTTGGCCCGCCCGTTCACCTGATTTAAATCCGTGCGATTTTTTCTCTGGGATACCTTAAATCGAAGGTATACATTAATCGCCCTCAATCTATTGAACAACTTAAAGATGCAATTCGTCAAGAAATTGCTGCCATTCCACATGAAATAAAACAACGAGTTACTTTCGTGAACGCCTTCGACAGTGTGTAGACAACAATGGATCCCATTTGACTGATCTAATTTTTAAAACGCAATGAAACAGAATGGCATTTTCAAAAATAGTAAAAATAGTATAAAAAAGTAGTTATCAAAAATAATATGACTTTTTAGTTTCTTAACTTTATTTGCCCTTTATTAAACCTACAAATGTGTCAGATCATTTGCCGGACTCTGTACAATATAGGCTATGGAATAACACGGAGCAATCTCGGCTTGAATTAAATTTGAATTTAAAAACTGAAAATAACTCCATTAAGATTGATTAAATAGTTGACAAGATGTAAAATAAAAGATAAATTCATAGTTTTCGTGTAGGCTCTAATTCATTTAACACGATATACTCAAAGAAAGAGAGTTGAAAATGAGAGCTTTCTGTCAAATTCATACCCAATTTATTAATAAAGTCACAACTCCCATGATGCTAAGGTTTTAGAATTTAACCATGAAATACACACTCGCAGTGTTCTTTCATTTTTAGACCACATTAAAATTCGAGCGCTGTTTTGGGACACCCTGTAGGTTGGACCCCTGAAAGATTCCAGATGGACTTGCATAATCAAATTTAGATCAACAGCAAACGTACACGTTGAGACCTGTTCGAAAATTGCTTTGAATACCATTCGATGAAACCATTCGGCAAGTTGGATAAGGCATTCATGTGAGATTCGGTCGAATGCGCGGCACAAGTTAAAAAGACAAAATCAAGATTCCATTCTCAATGGAATCATGGCTGATGATAATTCATTCATGTATAGTCATGTTTTGTTTGGAAATTAGAGGAATCCTCCTCGACGGATCCCGCATTGTTCGTCATCATGTAAGGCCGAAAGTCTTTGTTTTCACTGAGGTTGGTGTAGGAACATTGTTGCATTTCATGAACTTTTTGGTAGCGTGTCTGCAAAAATCATGATGAGTAAAGAAGACAAACTGGTCTGCGAAAGTTCTGTAGTCGACCCACATGGCCATTCAAAGACTGCGATCACCTGGCGGAATCTCTGTCTTCGTCTGCTGGTAAATTGAATGCATTATCGTTGGTTTTGTGCACTAATTTCATTTTGCTGATACGTACATACGCGTCGCACTGATGCATGTAGAATAGCCTATAAGTATGCATTTGCGATAGAAGATGTAAATTATCGCATGAAAGCAAACATGCACAATGTGATCTCAAGAATGTCTAAAAGAATTGCCATAGTTACATACAATCATGCATTGCCTAGTAGTAATATATAAGCCTAACTGTTTGAGACTAGAATGTTAACAGTGTCTGAGTCTAAAGGAAAAGAGAAAACATGACGATTGTGAAGTCTGTGATCGCTTGGAGTGTAGTTTTACTTGCTCTGATAAATATTTGGTACATCGGTTTACTTGCAATCTGCGTCATGGCAGCTACATAGGTCAAACGTCAAGACCTTTCAATTTCCTATATAATGAACACAAGCGCAGCCTATCAAATAATAGCATGGATAGCGCATTGGCAGAGCATGTAAAACAATACCATCATGGATATGTGACGATCACAAACTTTCATTTAGACATTATTGACGTATGCAGATCACCGATGGAGACGAGACTTTCAGAAGCCTATCATATTGAAGAACAAAGACCAGCTCTCAATCGAAGACACGCAATAGCCAGACGCCGAACGTGCCCTCACTTCTGCCTTACTCCTTGACAAAGCGAGCCGGCTCGCGGAAGCTCGGAATTGCATATATTTTTTAGCAATAAAGTATAAATATTTTTAGCAGCAAACCTATTCTTGGGGAGACGAGACAAATTGGTGTGATGTCCACAATGAAATCGAACAACCTCCCGTCGACTACCATCAACTAGAATTCTCGAAAGCACCTGAATGGGAAGTTCTATTCTTACGAACAGCAGCATTCCCTTCCGAAGTCGAGGCCATGTTTTTAACATGTGCGTGCGCAGTGTGCAGACGAGACAATGTTGTGTGATATCTACAAAAAAATTCGAGAATTTTCGTCGTGACAGCATCACTGCAGCCAACCGCTTGACCAAGCATGTCTCCGAGATTACAAAACTGTTGAGTAGGTTCATAATGATAGTGGCCAATCTGATGATGGGTGGTTGTTACCATGGTTGGAGAGATATCACCGCAACATTTTCTACATATGACATTTAGATCAGCTCTAAATGTTCCCGTTATCCCTGAGCATTTGTGATGGATCCATCTCTTGCAGCCGACACAGTAAATCGAATTTTTCTCTACGCCCCGTCTGCATGCGCCACACGGAAATCTGCCTTTGTTGATCAATGCATGACCTTGGTCTTGGTCAGATTAATCTGAAGACCGTGTGACCTAAGACTATCTTTCCAGAATTCTAATATCCCGGGCAACTTGTTCCAAATTTCCGAGAAAGGCCTACATAACAATTAATCGCAAACAGAAGGGAGCTTCAAAACTAATCATTGATGTAGGCCAACTGCCAACTGAGCACTGAGACCACCCCTCATTCCGATGTATAATAAAATCACCATATGTACATTACAATCTCCTGAACATCTACACAAATCGATTGAAGTCACCACAAAATAAATTAGTCTTATACTCGTTAATACTGCAGTTATATGTTAGAGGCACGGCATAGTTTCTCTTCATGAAACTTTCATTCGAAAATGCAACGCCCTTCTGATATGCTACTATGATAGGTAGCTTATGCAAATTTCCATTTTCTTACAAAAGTCTGGCTAGATGTGTTTGGAAAAATCTGCATGCTCACCACAGAGGCTTCGATAAATGATGACAGTTGTGATGAGAAGATAGGCTGGATTTCCATAATCAATTTAAATGCTGGAAAAATATTCGAATGATATCTAGGGCTAAATTTGACGAATACAACTTGAGCAACGCGTTGGTTTCGCTTTGAACTGCGCTTTATCCTCATTGCTAAATCCTAAATGCACCAAGTTTACTTAGCAGAGTAAGTTTTGAATATACTACAATTTTTGTCTCTAAATGCTGCATAGTCTACTTCTCATGATTCAACTGCTAACCTTCCCCGATTCCCCGAGTGCACTTAATTGCAGACCTGCCAACATTCACATTTGCAAAATCGGGACATGGACACTATCATCAGGTATGCAAACTAACCCATATATATTTAAAAAATCTACATTATTCTGAATATTTTATTAAACATCAGGGAAGATCCGCTCCGATTATCAATTTCTCACATTCTCTCACATCAGGTAATATTGAATTTCTCACATCACAAAAAACTAATTTCTCACATTTTCTCACATCACAAAATAACAAATTTCTCACATCAAATGATGACGAATTTCTCTCAACACCGATGACAATGATAAAGTAATCAAAACTGGGTTTGAGATACTCATGAGTCATACAACAGAACAAGTTTCCTGACATGTCTGTGATTGTCGTAACATTCGTCTTGAAACCGGAGATGATTATAGCTTCCAAAACTTGGACACAGACCCAAGTTGAAATTAAAGCTTGAAGGAGGGAAAATTACACAATTTATTATATATGCAATTCAAGTAATTTAATAATGACTAGGATGTAACTTTATTGCAATAGCATGCGAGCATTATGTACTAGTAAGCCTACTATTTGATTATTATAAAATGCAGTTTTGTGATATTTGTATGAGCAACCTCATGACTAATTTTCAAACTCAGGCATTGTGAATTTGTCCAGTGATATCTAATGATATAAACTTATTAGCACATTATATTCAAGCTTGATTGTGTAATATCTGCTGGACTATACATTGATGGTATATTCCAACGTTTCAGAATATTCACACACCATGATGCAGCTTCAGTTTACATCCACAAATCAACTTGTAACAAAATGAGAGTCATGCTTTTCATCAGTTGTAGTATTTTTCTAACTATATGCTTTTGATGTAAATTTCTGAAAAACTGGTCATATTTTAGTATTTGTTCTAATAGTTATCTAGTTAGCTATATATTGATCTGCAATAATTAATGAAGATTTCGAGATAAGGTGAGAGATTCTGCCCCTTGTCCTTTCTTGCTCAACGACCGTACTGAATTAAGCGCTTGGATCGCGTGCTTGACGCTTGGATGACAAATATTTGTTTTGCAATAGTTAATAAGACAGGAAACTTGGGTCTGAATGGCCTCAGACCCAACAGCGAACAATAAAATTGTTGGATTCGAGACCCAAGTAATCTGCTTCAGACAATTCAATAACTCATGCAAACCACATTCACTGCAATTCTACAACACCTAATGCAACAATAATGCAACCATCGCTTGGGGTCTCATCTATCCTTGTAGGCTTGCTTCCACTGCTTTTAATTGATTTCCATTTGTTTGTGAACCTTTTGATTCAAAAATCAAACTCATAAAACTGATCAAAGCACTAGAGAATACTAACGCAATACTCAGTACTGCGCATGTACACACGTTTCAATACCTTTCTGCAGTTCCCAAACTTACATGTGCAGTAAACGTACTGGTTAACTTTATTTTCCCCGACCATCGGTTCTGGATCGCCCGACAGGTACTCTTCCTCTTCATCACTTGTTCATCCCGACACAGTGTGCGCAATGTTCATTCCACACTGTCTACATTTGCACTGCAAGGAGTACTTTCTTCCAGCTGATGCAGTTCTTCACTCTTTTTGTTGAGAAAACGGGGGGGGGACTTCAATGAATCATAGATAACTCGTCACCACTGATCGTATGGAAGCACGTGTTCGTAATGAACAACACTCGAGTATATGCCTTCTTGATGAGGACAGTAGCTGTGAGAACACGCTGATGATGAAAAGAGCGCTAAGGTCGAACTTAAATTCATAGCAAAAAGCAGGAAAAATATCCCAAATAGGGCTGTTTAGTGTCTAAATATCAAGAATTTTTGCTGGGTTGTGGTCTGTTCTCAGGTGATATGTCCAAATAAAGCAGGGTCTCCTAAATATAGTCCCTACAAAAGAGGAAGCATGGGGATTTACAGCCTTTTGCAGCTTAATGTAGGCTGCATGTAGAAGGAGAACTGATACTCAACGCATGTGATCAAAGGAGGAAAGCAATTGTGTATTTTGTTAATCATCAACCTTACAATCAAGCACTTTATGATAATTGCAGAGATGTAGATCTGATGCAATGTTTTAATCGGATAGAACTGAAGACAAATTTTCTCAAAGAGATGCATTTCTGATATTTTCTCACATCTTGCCATGCTTTTCACAATTCCTCACGTTTTCTCACATTTCTCACACCCAACCAGATTTCTCACATGCGGACCATCCGTGATCCATTAAAATACGACTATTTGAGGCAACAGAATCATAAAATATATATGACATAATATGTGACTGTGAAAAGCGAGTGGCATCTTATGACCACGATAGCACACATGTGAATATGGACAGTGCGCAGTGCAAAGTTTTGAATTATTTTGCTGGACTTATTTTAAAACTGACAAGTAAAAATCTTACAACAGAAAAAATTTAAATATAGGGACATTTGTCGGAAAATCGGGACTGCTGAAAATGGCAATAAAATCTGGACAGTCCCGACGAAATCGGGACAGTTGGCAGGTCTGTAATTGAACCGTCAACGTGGCCTAGTGAAGAAGGTGCGAGCTCGTCTCCACCTCGTTCGATTCCTCGTCTGGCGAGTGCGGTCGGGGAATCAAGGGAGTTGGTGTCTTGTAATTGACTTAATACCGGTAGCATTATAGCACTAAGGTCACACTAGATAGTACGAGAGATTCAGGTTCAATCTCTGTCTCATAAAATACTTGTGACTGATAATAAATGCCTATTTTATGGAAATTCATGCTCAACCCGAGATCCTAACCGATTGCGAGCTCCAACTTTGCAAACACACTAATTATATTTAGAATGAAAAGCATTCAAGTTCTAACTGTCTCATAATATAATTGTGACTGATAATCATTTAACCTATTGAAATTTATTACTTCATTCTATCCTGGAGCAGTAATTATTTGATAGAATGACTAAATCTTGCATTGCAAGTAGAAAGAGCATCAAAGAATACCAACGTATTCAGTTCGTAAAAAGCAATATTAAAGAAGTTGTGATTGATTATACATTTTTCAGTGACTAATTATATATTTTCCTGATTACCGTATAGAAGACATTAATAGAGAGATGTACTTTTACGAATGCAACTTTAGCGACGCGTTGGACAAGTTTCAATTGCAATTTATTCGCATTTGTCAATCATAAGTGTCAAGTTTGCAAAGAAGGAGAATTCTAAAATAAATCATCACCTTCATTTGATAAGATAAATTACAATCTACGTCTCTAGGTGCTTAAACTACCACTAATCGATCATGATAGGGAGGGATTTCATTCAAACGACTGTACTGGTTCACTGAAATAAAGCAATACCAACTGTGCGCGTCTGAAAGTATAGGCAACGCGTTGGTGAAATTGTACTCATTGTATTTATAGCGGCTTTCCACAAAATCAATTTGTGCGGAAAGAGAACAATTAAATATAACTTTACCTCACACAAACAGTTTATGAGCAATTTCTCTGAATTTATGTTTATAAGTAAGGGCAGCAGCATTAAGCTAAAGCAGTGAAAGAGCAACCGACCGAGGAAGCAAAAAGGTCAGGAACCATGCTAAAAGAAAAAATTCCTGACTTCATTCCGAGAAATGTGTTTGTAACACCGGTGAAAAATACTGTCGGGCCGTCATCGGGAAGCCGACTCGGCTAAATGACGAAAAAGGTCCTATTTCCCCGTCTATTTGCCGAGATCGGTGAGCCGACAAATAGCCATCAGTTTCACCGACACGCTGCCGACAGCCCCCGACCCCGACGGACTCCCACTATTTCCCGACATCCACCAACAATTCTCCGACAATTCCCCCGGCAGCTAATTATAGAATCCTGCCGACTCCCTACCAACAGCATCTGACATTTCCTCCAACAATTGATCTGGATGCATCAAGAGGATTCGCAGGATGTTGACACTCTTTTGATGAAATTACAGTTATCCTACTCTACTGTGACAAAATAGGATGGAATTTACCTTTGATATTGATTAATATACCGTCAACTGGGATACTTGTGCAGTTTTTTGCGCTTCTTTGCGATTGTGCCAAAGGAAATTTTTTTTATGACTCCAAACCTACCTGGCACTAAACATCAGGCATAGAGTGGTAACTCCGCATTATTAAATCCACTTTCGATTTCATTAAATGAACTCAAAGAAAACACAGATGTTATTGTCATCAAATGTGAGATATGCAAATTTTCGCAGTTTTGCAGAAATTAAAACGGAATTTTTTATTCATTAATGATTTGAATCCATGTATTAAATTTACCTTGGAATTGCACAATACTGATGGTTTTCTTCCATTTCTTGATTTCGATATATATTTTGATGGTTGTCGTTTCCGATCCAGACTGTTCAGAAAACCGATTCATAGTGGAACTATTTTGCATTGGAACTCAAACTGTCCTGTATCAAGCAAAAGGGGCATTCTTCTTGGTGAGACTAGACGAACTGACTTCAGATCTAATACACAACAAAACAAAGTGTACTCCTTTAGTTTAATAAAGGACAAATTAATAAGAAACGGATATCCTAAACATTTTGTTGACTCCTCTTTCAGACTGTACAATCGAGGAAAGTCTGATCCCATCAACAAACCTCCAGATGCTAATAGTGATGCATATGGAAAATTTTGAAATTTACTTTTCGGTGATTGACGTTTTTCTTTTGTTTTGGAGACTTATTTCAGTCGTTCGAGTACTATGTAATATTCAAAGTGCGAAAACTTCTCTATCATCCCTGTATGTTAACTTTTGTAACTAACTGCACCTTTTCCATGTCTATGTCAGATCTTTCCAAATGAATTTCAGACATTAGATGGATTTCAGATTTCTCTAGCTGATTTTCAAATATCTGTCACAAGCTCAACTTGGAAAAGATATTTAATTCAACTGGAGATCTCCAATTCATCTGGATCATATCTGAAATTCATTTGGGCAGATCTGAAATCGATTTGGAACTATCTGAACCATCTGAACTAGAAATGGAGGAAGTGATATCCTCAACGAAGATATCGGACAATGCGCCAGAAGTTTGAAACTATCATAGATATTCTTTTACTCATCACAGATATGTTTACTTACCAATATCTCACGAGTTTACAGTCTTTATATCTTCCAATATGGTCGCTCATGAATGCTGCGTTGACTGTGTGCTTATACTTCACGTGAAGTACATGTACATGTTCATCAACACTAACACATGGAGAATTTGCATCACTATGATCAACGCTACATAGCTTAACTTTCAAGCTAACAATTAGCAAACTCCAAAATGAAGTATTATTTTTGCTCCATATCTTTCAAATTGTATGAAATTATACCCCTATTGTAAAGCAAGATTCACGTTATCCCAAACGGTGTCTCTGTAATGATTAAAAATGCTAACAAATTAGTACAAGCCACTGATGCAAAGGAATGTTCAGAAATCCGCGGACGGAAATCGTATTGCTACGATCGCTTTAATCAAAATAATGATGAAATCAAGAGTTTTAGACCCAATTTATTGGTACGCAGCAGCCTCGGCATCGGCAAGGGAAGCGCTCAAATTATGGGGCCTATCAAAAAAATCAAAAATTTCAAAATTTCAAATTTTTCCATAATTTTCCAAAATTTTCCAATTTTTCCATAATTTTCCACGAAAAATTTTGATTCAAAATTTTCCAGAAATTTTTCAACACTAGATGAACTCACATCAAGTGTCCCACGTTGATGAAGTCACTAAAAGACATTACTCTTCATTCTTAACACTAGAATTACTGAGGTGTCCCATAGGACACCTACTGTAAGAATCATAGCTTTATTTTTTCTTTCTTATATATTTACACGTTGAGTCTTCTTGACTTTTCAAGCCGGGATATTTGACGTGTGTTCCTTGTATTTGAGTTCAATATTATTGCATACTCTTCGAGTTCTAATCAATTGAAGTTGCACACCCCTAGAATTACTACCGTGTCCTATACGACACCGTTAAAATATCAGAAGTCTACGATGCGAAATAATGTCTCTGCATTTTTCAAATACGTACGCTAACTCAAAATAAATGATCGATGACAGTGTACATAGATATTAGCAACAACTACAAATAGGCTCCTAGATTTCATGGGTAATAGGAATACCAATCGTTCAGAGCAGCCATGATAGAGACATGGTAGAGAAGCCATGTCTGATGTCACATCAAATTTCATGAATCATCATTCAGATAGCGACCTCGATGTCTGTGTTCAATTTGTTTGTTACTGCTGCATACATGTATACTATATCGTTAGTCATTTGAATAGAGATATTCCAAAGTTCATCAGTGTTACCGTAGATTTTCATTGGTTCATTTTGTTTATACTAACAAAGCTTGCTGTGAAATATGACTCGTACATATTACAGTCAGATGTGAAAGCTTTGATCAAGCGACTTCCGTGAAACGACACCATGACAAGGAGCAAAATAACGGTTACTGAAATGGCTAAAATTTTTAATGACTGGAATACTGACGACGAATTGAGTGATGAAGAGAATGAGGACACGATAATGGATACGACGAGAAAACAGTCTTCAAAATTCCCGTGACGCTAGTGACATAAGTAGTGAAGATTCTGATAGTGATTCTGAAGAAGTTTCTGCGAGTAATGCCATCGAAATTACGCCGTCACCTTCAGCCGTGCATGTCATCGGCAGAAATGGAACAACTTGGACATCAGCGAACAGGACTACTGGGCGAACTCCTGCTCATAACATATTCAGTGCTACTCCCGGATGTAGGCCATCAGTTGCAACAACTGTTTCTTCGGCTTATGATGCATGGAAACATTTCATTGATGAATCGACGCTTCGTCAAATTGTCAAATATACTAATGAAGAAGCTGAAAGGCGTGGTGAGAAAGATTTTCTTATGACTTTATCTGAATTAGAAGCTTTTATCGCACTTCAGTATGCTAGAGGCCTGTATGGCAAGAATCACCCTGTTTCCTTTTTGTGGAACTCCGAACATGGCATCAGCATTTTTGGTAAAACTATGGCACGTGACCGATTTGTGAAAATCTTGAAGTACCTTCGCTTTGACGATAAGCCCAGACGCGTGAGAGCAGGCCCCAACGCCGATAAATTTCTGCCCATTCGAGAATCCTTTGACAAATTTGTGACAAACTGTATGTCAAAATTTACATGCCATTTTTGTCTAACAATTGATGAGCAACTTTTGCCCATGAAGTCACGTTGCGGCCTAATCACGTATATGCCTAACAAGCCGGATAAGTATGGAATTAAATTTTGGCTGCTTGTAGACGTGGACACAAAGTATGTGATAAATATCATTCCGTACCTTGGAGCACAAGAGCGTCAAGAGAGGGGAGACACACCATTGGCAGAATCAGTTGTTTTAAAACTTATCCAGCCTATTCGAGGTCGTGGCTACAACGTTTGCTGCGATAACTTTTTTACTAGTCTGTCGTTGGCAGGGAAGCTGGCTGTCCAGCACAATCTATAGTTGGTACCATGCGAAAAAATCGACGCGAGCTTTCTGAGGTCATGACGAGTGCGAAGAAGGAAGACACTCATAAAAGTTCCTTTTTTTGGAATGAAAAAGCAAAAGCATTGTTTGTGAATTATCAAACCAAGCAGAACAAGTCCGTCTTGTCTGTTATCAACGCTACATTCAGTGCCAGAGGTTGAAGAAATTGGCCGTAAAAAACCCCACATAATTTTGTTTTATAACAAAAACAAAGTCGGCGTTGACTCTGTTGACCAGATGATTAGACTTTTTAGCACCCACAGCGCATCGAGGAGATGGCCGATGGGAGTGTGGGCCAATATGCTCGACATCAGTGTTATTAACGCTCGAGTTTTATTCTCTCACATTTTTCGCCGCAAAATATCTCGTCGGTCTTTTCTTTTGGAGCTCATAGATCAATTGCGCTCACCGCATATTGCTCAAAGAAATATTGTTCTTCAAAATTTTTCTGGTGTAGGCCTACCTCGAGTCACTTCAAAGAGGCGTAAATGCCATGGCTCATTGTGTAGCAATGCTACAATGTTTACTTGCATTTCATGTGAAAAACCCACATGTGGCACCTGTGCGGTGCCAAACACAAAGGTAACTTTTGTGTCATGTGCTAATTGTAATTGCAATTCCTGTTAATGTCTAAATTGAAGGATTATGGAATGTGTGTTTTTCCTTGTTCATAACTTTGCCCGGCAAAATAGTGTAGCAGTTCAAAAACATGACACATCACTGATTTGTCATGTAATTATTCAATAATCATTGTAATTTTGTACTTCTACGGAATTAGGATTTACTAGCTGATATTGATGACAAAAGGTGTCGTAGGACACCTCCGTAATTCAGGGGGGTAAAAATGTTCAGTAAAGCTAGTGTTAAAAAGATTGGTAATTGACGTTGGCTAACCCATGGTTTTACGGTGGGCAACCTTTGAAACGAATTTTTCATCAACCTAAAGAGAGGCTTCAGTGTGATGCTAGCTGCAAATTCGGTCCTATGAGTGATAAACGCAATCTGTGCTATTCAAAATGTGTTATCTATCAACTTAATTGCAATTTTGGGCTAACTAAGCGCTTCGTCATGTCTCGTCATTACGAGCATTTGTTTTTAATTTCCTCTGATTCTGCTGTTCGTGATCATTTTATCACCAAACATCCAAGCACTCAGCCTACAGTCAAATGGAAAATCATTCATTCCGGCATAAAGAACTACCAAAAGAGGTTCATACTCGAGTCGTTGCACATAAACAGCATAAACTCTTCTAAACTTATGAATAATTGCAGAGGTGTGCAGCTTAACATTCTCTAATTATTTTTTATTATTTCCTTACCTTACTAATTTTCTTTTTAGTAGTATGCTTGGCCAGCATTTTTGACTTTTAACTTACAGTATTTGTCTTTAATGATTTATTGATTATTAGTGTAAATTCTGTTTTGATCTTCTTTGCTTACCTATCACTTTATATGTGCATGATTAAGGCGGAAAGCCGAAACCTCGCACGACTTTAATAAAGCATCTTTCCTGTTGAAATTTGCCTCACTTTTTGGTCAATTTTACAACGGAATTGTCGAGTGATCATGATTGTAATGCAGACAGAATGATGGTATTTCACAGATTTTCATGACGGCCTTGGAGATTTAATGTTTGCTAAATTAGCAATTCGATGAGTTCCTATTACTTTCATGCTCAACTTCAAGAGTATTTTCTTAGGCGTGATCAAAACACAAGCAACCTGCCACTGGCACAGCAAAATAACATAATCAAAGACAATGACTTCATTTAACTTTGAAGTAAATGGTTCCAGATCACAATTCAGATTCTAGAAATAAAACATGAATTCAGTGAATTATCATAAAATCATGTTGGTGAAAATTGAATTAAAAACTTGAAATTTCAGCCAAGAAAGCACGAATAATATCGCAGCTTTTTCATGAAAACTTTCATTATACAATTCATGAAATTCCCTTGATAATCAGCTTGATTTCCGCTCAGTTAGGATGTTTAATATCAAATATTCATTCCTTTTGATACCCAACTTGTTTCATACTACTTATATAGGAGAGTCATCTCGGTAGTATATAAATTGGCAAATTTTGACTTTTCTCAAAAGTGGGCAAATAATTTTTTTGACCACGGGAACGCAATCTCCGCAAAAAACTGAATATTTTCATATAAAAATTTTCACTGACGGATACTTTTTTGAGTCGACACTCATATCCCTATGCTATGTTAGTCAACTTCTGATTCAATGACCTACTATGGTCTGACTTCAGGGGTCTAGAAATATACACATTTTTGAATTTTTTTCAAGCTACACTTTTGACACTAGGACCCGCCAAAATAGGCACACGCCACCCCATCAAATGGGCAGCAATTGTGCCACTCATCGCATATTATATTAATTCGGTCATTTACTGAGAGATGTTACTTGAAATCACAAAACCCAGTGTCAACTTTATTTTGCAGTAACTAAACTTTGCAGTTATTAAATCAATAACAATCGCACATCCCGGTGAAAAATACTGTCGGGATCTGTCGGTCCATTGTCGGGAAGCCGGCTTCACGAAAATTGACTGACAGATCCTGACAGTTTTTTTTCACCGGGATGAAACTTGGAAATAATGCAGAATATGTAAAAAATATAAAAGCAAAAATCATAAAAAGCGTATTTTTTTCTGTAAAACTGATCAAACATCGATAGTATATCACTCAATTTTTGGTGTGAAGATCGTATAAAAATAGAAAATGAAAGGATTTTTAAAGCACTTTTAATGATCATTCGAGGAACTAATGTTTAATATTGTTCAGCTTAATCGAAGTTGGTAGATAATTTGATGGTTTTCGTCCCTATTTGACCAATATGTAAAATAATATGTAAAATAATGTAATATTAATAATTTTAATTTATTTAATTATTAATTATTATTATTAATTATTAATTTAATTATTAATTTATTAATTTTAATACCAATATGTAAAATAATCACATGTCAGAACTTGTAAATCACTTCGTTCAATCAATGAAGCAAAAATTGAACATCGAAGTGGGGCACTGAATCCTGTTCAAACTTCAAAGTGCCCCATCTTGAGTGGTTCAATGTGTCCCGAAAACGTGCTCGTGCGCAAATCAGTCTGCACGCAACGAGTTTTTAACTGCTAGATTAATGAAACTGATAAAGAATTCTTGAGAAAAATGCTATCTAATGAAACTATACGCAAGTTTTTGCTACATTAAAAAAAGTTCTGATTTTCTGAAAATTTTCTTTTTCATCGAAACTTCGGGATATCCTGTGAAAATATTGATGGAGCATAAACAATTAAAGTTGTCAGAGGAATCATGTTTGATTGATACAATAAACAATGACTTAAAGTATAAAGTTTCCACTATAGTTTCGGAGAAAAGGTGGTGCTTCAATGTGCCCCACCCTCCCCTACAGTAGGTTCACCATCACTCTGCTGTATAGTATCATAAATACAATGCAAGTTAGTATTCAACTTACGAATAACATGATGCTATCGACATAAGATGATAACACATCAAAATAGCTCTTGAGGTTCGACACATTGTGTTGTTAATTTGAAAGAAAGTGAATGAAATGCTTGAATAATAAAAATAGAAGCAGAAAACACCAGAAAATAAAGAAAGCATGATGATACACTATTTCTTGCATTAATTAAATATTTTTTTAAAAAAACATATAGCCTTCTTAAAACATAGTGTAAATGTTTACATTGCTCCCTAGTCGCGTCAGAATTAACATTTATTGTCCAAATGTTGCATGTTTTTTATATCACTTAATCGGTAGCTGCAGTAGTGATCGATGCATTGTATTTCAAATGAAGAACAAATGAAGAAATGTGGAATTACATGAAATACTATAGACGGATGAAGAAACTGGCGATAACAAATTCAAGTCAAGAAATAGTATTTTCCATGTGTAGTCTTAGGTATAGTTTCATTGCCTTCGGTGTAGTGTCATTGCAGTTCTATTGTTTGCCTCCATTATCCACTTTCCACTTATCCACTATTACCATTATCCACCATGTGTAGTGTCAGATATAGTGTAGCATTAGTTCACTTGTAATCGGTGTAATGGCATAATTATATTTCCATGTTTTACCTCCACTTTTCCAATTTTTATCCATCAATCTCCTGTTGCATTGAAATAAGGGAGGCCATTCCTGGATGTATTTATAATTAAAATATTGCCACTGGCTTTCTCAGGAATACTTATGTTTATTTCGTCCAATATTTCGTCCATCTTCCACAGGGACAGACGTTAGACTGACACGGCATTACAAGATGATCGAGTCATGATTACATTTCAGCTAGTGACATGCAACACTATCAATAACAAAAGGAAACAAAGGTAAGCAAGTTACTATAGAAAGTAAGTAAGTCACATCTGTACAGTAAGAAGTCACTATCCGCGATACTACTCTCAAATGAACAGGAGTACCACCTCACCAACGCAACCATTGATTAGAGAGTGTGAATTACCATCTCGTTGGATATACATGGCTTCTCTTGCTCGTCTTGCGGAACCATCTCATATTGTCTCCACTACTTTCCACTCAATGTTATCTTCAGGCAGGGATGTGTGCTCATCGATTAAATGCTCATATACTTCCGAGGTTATGGTCTTGATATGCTCCTTGATTCTGGATTTCACTGTTCTCTATCGACCAATCACTGTTCTCTGTTTGACCAATGTACTTCAATCCGCATAGTTTGCATCTTATTTCATAGATCACGTTCTTCATATAGCATCGCTTCTCTTTCTGTCCAATCTTGCAGGTCCAGCAATCTAGTTTGCATATCGGCTTCTCCATCTGCTTACGCCATCGGTGACTTAATGGACGTTCAGTGTCATATATAACCCCTATTTTGTTTTCCATCTTACACTGTTTGGTTAATTTTGTTATTGATAGTGTTGCATGTCACTAGCTGAAATGTAATCATGACCCAATCATCTTGTAATGCCGTGTCAGTCTAACGTCTGTCCCTGTGGAAGAAGGACGAAATATTGGACGAAATGAACATAAGTATTCCTGAGAAAGCCAGTGGCAATATTTTAATTATAATCTCCTGTTGTTTTAGAATATCCATTTTTAATTTCCTTAACCTATGGTGACCACTGTCCTGTCATATTTCTACTATCAGCATCTGTAGTCGGTAAGGTATATTAGACGTCTGTTTTGAACGTGTATACGGCAGTGTTTGGAATCTATGGTATTAGTATATTAACAGCAAGAATGAGTAGTGCAACAAGTCTTAAGATTACCATTTTTACCAGATATTGGGACAAAGCTGATCAATTTTAATTCGTTGCCACGAGAAAGCTCCATTGAGTTCTTTTAAGAACTACTTAATCCAATGGCTACAGTAGCACTGCATCTGTACACTTGTGGATTAGAGAACGACATCAGTCCTCATTAGGACTACTTCAATTAATCATTTGAATTAGTAAGCATTATATTCTATTATAAATGGCTGCTGGGATGATTTTCATCATCGTATGAGAAGAAATCTTGAGTTCTTGTTATTGGTGAAAATTTTCGAAAGCGACAGCCGACTAAGAATAGCAGCAACTCGCAACTTTTTCATTTTTTCACTATTTCGCCAAATCGCCAATCATTCATTGCGTTTATCCGGTGGTAGAGGTATTATGTATTAGCGCTAACCGCTAATCCACCAAATCTGGAAAACTCAGCATTTTCTCTTTAAATCAATACCGAAAGAGAGCTCTGTTATAGCAATCACTTTGCTGATTTGGCATTAAGATAGTGATAGTGATTTGAATTTATTATTGAATCTGATAGCATATGCAATCGAGATCGAACTCCGACAAGTATCAAAGAAGTCACAGAATAATTGAACTCTATTTCATGATCAGAGGTTGCTTCTATTGCTTTTTGCGCGCAGATTTACATGGTGACCGAGTATACTAGAAAAATCTATATAATTTACATCTAGAGTGGTTTTTGTTGATGAATTGCAATGCCTCAAAAATTCTAGAATTCGAGATCAGAACATCCATATCTCGAGAACACGAGAACGAGATTTCGCATTTAGCGGACTTTTTTGAGTTAATCCTTTAGATATTTTTTAGCCAACCAGTCAGCTATTCAAAGATTATGAAGTAGTGGATTAGCGAATTTGTGCCACTGCATAACTCGAACCAAAAGAATTAATAACCAAAACTATTAATTACATTCATCACGCGCAATTTACTCACACTATTGGAGTTCAATGAATTCAGCGATTTTAGTGAGGGTGACGAAAATAAGACCACAACCAAGAGTGCCATAGCATTTACCGTACCGGTACTAGATAAGTCCCTTCCGATTGATATCCCTTACGTCTCAAAGCAAAAAATGAAAAATATTTTAATATGCAATGTGTTTATTAATAAAGATTTAAACCTTTTGATAGCTAGTTGTTAAATGCATGAAATCAAGAGTCAACACAGATGGCATATACGGATGAAGTCATCGTCAAAGTTAAAAAAGACTATTTCTTATTGAAAGTTTTGAGATGTTCCGCTAGTTGAGGAGAACTTTCCATCAAAGCTCCTATATTTTTCGTCAAAGCTGGATATTTTTCTTTCATTTCAGGAGCATACTTCCACACGTAACCATAGCCAGTTAAAAGCATTAAATCACCAATTGTTGGTCCGCTATTTACCAGAAATCCATTTTCTTTCATACGATCGTTCATTCGCTTGAGGATATCACCGGCTTTTCCTTCGGCGTACTCTTTGACTTTCTTTCCAAGTTCTTCTTCATCTTGAATGTGCATAAAGGAAACAGCCCCAAAATACAAATCGTTCAATGTTCCAAATGCCCAATCAACTTCATATTTTTCATCATCTGTTTTGCCATATAAGTCAAACTTACGTGCTAGATATCGAAGAATTGCGGTGGACTGGTTAATTATTTTTCCTTCTGGAGTCTGTAGAACAGGAAGCATATTTTCTGGAGTGTTGTCTTTGATCTTTGCCCATTCTTCTTTCGTAATCCTTTCATCTTCAAATTCCTGATTGGCAAGTTTGAAAGTCATTCGAATTGCTGCCGCCCGTCCTGGGCTGTCGAAATATGTCAGTTTATATTGTCCCATGATGCAGTATGACTTTCACTTCCTGGGTGTTGTGAAAGTAATTCGATTGAGTAGATTTATATATTGCAGCATACAGGTCATGCTCTGGAGGTGGTACTCTTGAAATGATAGACACAATTATGCAATTTCAGTTCGATTGCGTCACTTTTTGAGTAGAATCGTGAAGTTGAACATAATTAAAACCTCTTGTTATGATAACAGGCAATGAAACTTTCCAGTAGAGCTTGTACCTGAGCAGTTAAAATGATCAAACATTAATTGGCGTTTTTTCACACCTCGTTGTTCACTGTATGCACTCTACTTGAAACCGTGAACTACCAAATGATAAGTAGAAATGAACTCATGCAACTGCGACGCGTAAACATAATAGTCCCTCATCTTTTAGTCAACCAGTTTGTTTATGCGTTCATATGAACGAATCAAACTTCCGGTCCGCAAATTGTCACCAGACATTGAAACGTTCAAAACCGGTCATTGATGATTTGGAATGGTCAGAAGAAATGTTTCAGTCGCGATTGTTGATCACGAAGATCAACGTTTCATAGACGCATCATCGCTTATGCATAATAATGGAATTTTATATTATATTGCTCTTCTGATTCGCATTATTTTACCTCAAGATGCAAGTCTAAAGTAGCATGCAGTCGTAAAAAAAGTTAGCGCTTTATAGCAAGCACACACACCATTGCAAAGTAATTCAGTGGTTTGGCACGTTTGGGTTGTCTGTGTTAAATGCAGAATTTTTGAAAACTGAAACAACAATTTCAGAAAAGAAATAGTGACTGTGAGTAGCCTTTTGCGGTAAAACTTTTGCGTTTTCGAAAGCAGCATTTGTCAATTATTGCTGTTGTCAGTGTTCAAGAAACGCGAATTGATCTAAAATCTACCCGGGAATTATATACTTTAATAAGGAGCTGTGTCGATGTTGAGAGGTAAGAATTAGGCCTATCTTTGATTCCTGATGAAATGGCAGGGGACTTGGCAGATCCGTTCCCGTGAACATTAATTGCAATAATTCTTTTTTCTGTTGTTAATCGGGGATGAAGAAGCAGGAGGCGATGGAAGCGATCGATTTTTAGTTGAAACCTTTTAAAGCCATGTAAGATGGGCCAGATAGAACAAGGGCTCGGCTTGATATTTCAAACAGAAACAGGCCTCGGCCGGGCTTGAAACCGCTGCAGGGAATAAATCGCTGCAAAAGTTTTGTGCAGAAACAAATTCCAGCTGGCACGAATCACGGGAATCAATGCAAGCCGCTATCGTGATGCAGAATAATGCGCACAATAAAATCCCTTTAAAATATTGCCTATTATGGAATTTCATCACTTTTTCTGGTGTTAGGTACAAAGAATAAAACAATTGAAATTCAGAATAATATAATGATCTCCTTAATGGTCAACTTAATTCAGAATTATGTCGTTTTCTTATTGGGTGCGGTTGAAGTGATCAATTTTTATAAAAAACCGATTCTGTGCTTTTAAGTTTGATATGCTGATCGAACAAATCGGTATCTATCACAAAAGGAAGGCTATAGTACTGGCTGATCGTGACTAAAATCAAAGGCCTAGATTCAGAGAAAGCTAACCATCATGGACCGTGCTGGGCCTCAAAATTTCCGATGTGACGTACCGCGCTTTCTGATGTGAGCAGGCCAGACTTGAGTTGTAATTGGCAATAGTAATCAATTACATTTCGTGATAAGTAGCTTGCGATTGTAATCAATTTCATTCTGCGGCCATGTAATTGAGAACTAATAGCAATTACTCTGCAGTCTGCACTGTAAATTGTACACCGTTTTAAACAGCTAAAATAACCGTTAAACTTAATAGAAAGGCTTCACATAAAATATCTGTAAATACCTGTTAAAATGATGACGTCACAATTTGATGAGTGATTACTTAGAAGTTAAAATCCGTTCGTATCAGGTAAAATAACGTTTGTTTTTACGGATACTTTCAGTTCAGAGTGTAAAGAAACCATGATACCAATTTTAGTTGTTAATCTTAACGGATATTTTCGGTTTAGTCTACAGTTGCATGCACTGCTAATAAATGTCCATTTAGTACGCCGTTTAAATTAATTTATGCTGTTCGTCGCTAAGGCGCCACCACTATACTTGGATGTGCATCATGTGCGCAACTACTGGTAATTTTATTCAAAGAATTTTACGACGAAGGCTGCCCGGAACTATCAGGAAAATACAAGTCAGAGTGCTGTTATTACCTAATTCCCCTCAGAAAAGGGAGGCAAGCAATTTCTTCTAACAATAGAGACCATCGCTTGAATCTTTAAACCAATTTAAATCTTAACAAAGAAATAAGCTTCAACTCAATAAAATCCACAGGCCTAGATAGATTAGCACTGTATCTTCACTTTGAATCTCACATATAAGGCGAAATCATTTGGGGGAAGAAAAAAGGGCGATAATTTTATATCAACAATACAAGGAGCATTGTAACTTTAGAATTAATATGATTTTAGTTGTAATTAACTTTAGAATAACCCGGAAAAAGAAATGGTGGGAAAACTTACACTGCATCGGCAATCATCTAAAGTAATTGCGAAAGTAATTAAAAAATAATTTAACAAAAGGGGAATAATTAGGAATTACATTTTGTGAATAATATTGACTCGAAAGGATTCCACGCAACTTCCAGCAGAGAGCAGACAGGCCGCGCGTGTTTTCTCTGTCCGTTATATTGAAGCCTATGATGACGACTTCAGTGCTTCACAATGCCTAATCATCCAGGATCTCCAGTGGAATAGTGTGACGTTGGACCAACATTCCTATAAATATAAGATAAGATACTCAATACCTCACCTTCAGATAGATATCGCCGATGAGTTATACATCTTTGATTAAGATGTTTGCTTATATGATTCTTAGATATGATCTGTTTTGAGAATAGTTTCTATGGAGTTAAAAGTATTTTCGATTCAACAATAGCAATGATAGCGATCGTATGTAGACCTACTCATTGAAAATGTAGAACTCGCCTCACTTGTTTTACATTTTCAGCGTCGTATAAACATCGCACTAGCATTGCTATAATGCTACATTTACACAACTACATGTTTCAAAGTATAATAGAGAACAGACAGAGACAGTTGTAAAAATTCAGGAAAACTGTAATGGAGCACAGATCTAATTAATGCGGCAGAGCAATGTAAAATTATTTCTTGAGAAAAATGAATCATTTTTAGATTACGAGGAATATGCAGCATCTTATTACATTTCTTTGCAATAGTTGAAGCGTGCTCATTCCACGTTGGAAGAAAGCCTGATGCCAACCAAGCGTACTGAGGAAGCGGATGCTACATTCGGAAGTGGTGACATATAACTACAAGGAGGAATTAGTGACACAATCCATTAACACACATTTTTCAAAATTGATGGATAAGCCAACATTACGAGACCATTCCACAAAGTGAGACCACTCTTTAACTTAATCGCCTGGAATACAGGAATTGACATTTTGCAGTGTTGTGACGTCATTAGCATATTTTTTACACACAGAATTACACAGTATATTCAATATACACAGAAAGCAGCGTGACTCACAGACATGATATGCCAAGGAAGGATTACTGGAACTTCTGTTACTGGGCTTTCTCACGTCCACTCCTCTTCACAGTGGAATTTTTCAAAGGTACTCTGGATGATGTCCAATGTGATGGATGTTGACAAGCCAGATTGTATTGACAGGCATTATCATCGTGTCCAGTATGAAGGCAAAAACACTCGGAATAAAGGTTCCTGGCAACATATTCTTTACCGGAGAATCCACTGGTCGGTGCTTTATCTATTACAAGTTCGATGTCATGTCATTTTGGAAATCATCTTGCATACTTGATTCTATGGCTCTCTGTACATTCAGAGGGAAGTTTTTTTTAAGTGATTAACAAAATAAGAATGAGTAGAATGTTGAAATATTTTTGTGGGACTCGGATTGCTCCATGCTGTAGGACAATGAGGACTATCTGTCTATCTTCCATCTGAAGAACGAAGTGCTTTTCCTTTACTTTCAAGATGAAATTGGATTCCATCTGACGGCGGGAGCTGACATATCTCATGAACGCATAACACCAGGACCGAAAGCTTCATTCACCGAAAGAATTCACTTCTACAATAGCCGCAAACTTGCGTGAACTATACAAGTCCGTCCAAGTTGATTTCGCCACCTTTTTTGAATGTTAGCGTTTGCTCGTTCTCATGCAGCAACTGTATATAAGTTAATCCTGTTTTATGAGTGGTATGGAGTGCTTTCATGCTTATTCAGAGGTAAAAGTAATTCGTTTTTGTTGTTGGCATTTTTGTCTCCGTTGGATTGTTTTGAAGACAATTCTAATACACAAGACGGTCGATTTTACTCTTCACGTAGGCCTAATTGTCGATGGAAGAATATAAGCAGGTAGTGAGAAGATGCAAGATAAGAAGGTATTACTTGGTTTAGTGAAAACGGAATGTATAAGGAAAAAGAAGTTTCTGGAAATCGGAAGAACATGAGATTGCAACTAACTGATGATTGTTGACTGAAAATGGAATATTGGCTATATCAAATGAAGCAATTATATTGTTTGACAGTGTGATTTATAGAATGTGCAATTATTATAGAGTGATCATTTATTAAGGAGTGCGAATATGCAAGTTTTATTCAAATATGTTCAGTAGTTCTTTTCCAAACTTCTTTAGCATTTTTTCTCATTACCGGTAAACAAGGTAAACAATCTGCAGTCACTGCGAGAGATCAAGGCATTCCTTTTTTCGCTGTTTTGTTTTTAACCTTGTTCACCCTACATGGTGTTGATGTACGTAAACGATAATGAGAAAAAATGAGGAAGAAGTTTGAAAAAGAACTATTGACCTTATTGATCTGATCTGAAAAAACTTCCATATCCGCACTCCTTACATCGCAAGATTTCTGAAGATAACAAACATGAACATTTTGCGATGGATTCACGACATCACTAATCTTTTCCTAGTTCACCGATCTTGATGACCAGTATATCAAAAGAGAGCTCAGAAAATACTCGCTCTCCCAATGCCTGAGTAATTAAATACATGCAGTGTACTACATAATATATATTATTGAATATTATTATACTCAGATGTCTTCTTACTGAAAAATTGCAATTTGTAAATTGAGTTCTTTTCATATTTTGATAACTTCAGCAAATACAATAACGGATGCATGTCTATCATAGTTCGTTTTAAAGCTGAGAATGAAACTATCGGATGATGATTGGCGTGTTGATGTGTGACACGATGGAAAGACATGAGAATCGATTTAATTTCAGCCAAATTTAAGTGGTCCGTGACCACTAGAAAACGGTAGCAATAGATGAATCTCATTTTAATTCATTTGCTTCACTTAAGTCAAGATTCTTTTTCAGTCAACAATGATCAGTTAGATGCAATCCCATGTTCCCATTTTCAGAAACTTCAACTCTTTTTTCTTTGTAAATCTCATTTTCACTTTGCTAATTATTTTCCTCCATCGACAATTAGAGTCCAATTAGCCGTCTTGTGTACATGTAGAACTGAATTTCAGCGTCACTCCAGGATTTATAGTCTCGGAGTCCATGCATAAAAAAGTGCCTCATTTTTAAAACAAATTTAAACTGACTACATGTGTATAAGTAGACGTTATACTTACAAAAATTGATTTGCATTCATATAATGAGATTTTCATTATGATTTTGAAACTACGTGTATGCTGCCCCGATCACTTGCATTGACTTCAGATGCTTCCAGAAAGACATAATATTCTTACTGCGCAGTTTCGGGATATAGCGTACTTAAGTTGCCAGATCTTTTAGCACAGGTCACTGATTTTAGATTGGTGTCAGCATCTCCTGGTTTCTGTTCAATTTACATCCTCAGTTTCAAAGCATAGAAGTGGATAAATATTCTGAGATTTGCGAATTGAAATATGTATGAACCTATGTTGAGCTTCACTGACGAGGCCTATCAATACGCAATTTCTGTGAATCACTCGTGTCAATGGTAATAATGTCATCCTTTCGGTAATTCAATTTATAGGTTGTACAAAATATTAATCAAAATTTTATATATCTTCCTTTTTTATTTGACAAAATTAATGCCGCTGCATCTTCATTGAGCGTAATTATATAAAAGGATGAGCGCAATTGCATTTGCATTGAAAACAGAATGATTTATCACTATTGCGATTTCCAACTTTAGTTTTAGCCTTAGGCATTAATAATTCCATTGAAATTAATTATTAATATTTAATAATAATAAATTAATTTATAATAAATATAATAATCAATATAATAAATATTAATCTAATAAATTATTAATAATTAATAATAGCCTAAATCAATATATACATGGAGTCCAAGAAAGGGCCAATTTCCGCCAACCTTGGACCCCTTATGACAAAATTTAGTAAGGTGGCTAAGAAGAGAAGAAGCCGGGTAGTCCTGTCCCTGTATTTCGAACACTGGTATGTCTGGAAATGTGATAATCAGAATTAATGCTACTCAAAGGTTTATGGCAACGTTTATGGTAGACTTATTCAAACTTAACTTCAATGAGCTGTAAGCCGTTAATTCTGTTAATTAACTGCAATGTGGCACCTCTGAAAGTCGAGAAAAAATCTGCCTCATAAGCACGCACTAGAATTTCAGGAGGCTACGCTGAAGAAGTATGTCAACCTACTAAAGAGAACAATAGCCCTTAGATGTGCGCCAAGGAAGAGAGGAGAGCGTGAAACAAGGCTAGCAAGACAGTAGGAACACATACATTATACGTCAGAAGCTCACATTGCAGAAAGTATTGAAAACCTTTTCAGGAGGTAAGCAGTTGGCCTTCTAAAACGCTCATGCTTTAGGAATTTTTGTTTATTGCTGCATTGACTTTTGATGAGAACCTGTGTAGATATGCTAGATAACACTAGCCTATAAGATTTTTGTGGTTCCGAGAGGACCGCTGTTTTATTACCGAACCACTCAAAACCCTGTCACCTTTGATCGGCAATGATATAATTTTATTTTTAAATGATATAGAAGGACATCACTTTATTTCATTTTATTTTTTATAATAAAAATATACCATTTTTAAGTGAAATATACGTAGGCCTGCACCGTAAATAGATCTAGTCATACGAATCTTTCGATTTGGACTGCCACCATGCTACTTTTACTGCTCTTAGCAATGAAGTTAAAATTAGATTCCATACAGCATCGATATATTCCAAATAATGGAAGGCCGAAGAAAGCAGTTTAGTCACACAAAGCTTCTTGTATATCAAAAGTTAGGTAGGGCCTATGACCTCTACATTAGACATGGCAAGTTTTGATTTGATCTTTATACATTCGAATTACAAATATGCCTACAATATGCACTTGGCTAGGCCAACAGCATCTAAAGTACGAAAAAATGCTAAAAATATTTGGATTACAGTCAAAACTTCAAAAACATCAAAACAATTATCAATGTGTTCAGTGCTCAATCATAGGCCTACTGGAAGTCTGAAGCAACTAATAATATATGAGATATACAGTGTACATGTAGAGCAAATCCCAGAAAACGGCGGTCTTTATTAACCAGAATCTTAATTTTCCAAGTCCGAAATGTCCAGCTTTGACTGTACCCGTATTTCCAAATTTCAAAGCCTCGTTTGCATATTACTAATGATCTATTCATATGCTTATAGTATACTACACTCGCATTATAGAAACTAAGAGAGTCAGAAAAAACAAGTTCAAACTAATCAATTTTCATCACAATTAATTAATTGTGTTTTTAAATTAGCATTGCTTGACAATCTGTGTGATAGACAGAGTGACAACAGACAATAGATTGTTGCTTTTCGCTACATGAATCAACCAGTGGGGATATGGGTAGAACAAACGAAAGAGACTAAATTTGCTTCAATACAAAATGTGAAGAATCTATGATTAGAAACTATAATGCAACAAAAATTTTTTATGATATCATTTTTCCTCACAGTAAAATGATATCATTTTATCATTGCCGATCTTTGCCTGTCACCAATCATCTAGCATCATCACCGTTGCATGTGGTGTCGTGAATTATTATTAGTTTAAAGTATATAATCGTAATTACTACGTTGAATCAAAAACTCCCCTCGAAACTCAATTAATGAATCAAGAAGTATCTCACACAATCAAAGTACTGATAATGACAATGGAGAATGCCAACATATTAAGATTTTGCTGATTTGAAGACTAGAAAAACTTTGAATTCCATTGTCAAAAACCAAAATTTTATTTGCAAAACAAATCTATGTTCTATATGACTAGCAAATCATCACACTCGTTAATAGAAATCTACATGAACCATATCTACGCGATGTAAAGCATATGGCACAAATTACATAACAATGTTTTATTCAGCATAATTCGATATGGAAATTCCTCACACAGAATTTGCTTTTACTGAGGTATATACAATCTTTCAGCAAATGACAGACGACATTTTACAAGTTATCAAAAGAATGATCCTGAAATATCACCTTCACAAAACCTGCTTTTCAAATACTCAAATCAAGTATTACAGCATAATTACGTTAAAGCTGTTCATGACAATTGGAAAATATTAATGAAACGTTCAGTTTCAAGGAATCGAATGCTGCTGATATAACCTAGAAATCTTCATGCGATAGATTATTTAGCGATATGACATTATGCACGATCTCATCAAAGACAGTATTTACAGGGCGCTTGAACAAGCACATGCCATCCATTCAAAATGAAATGATCTCACATGATGACGAAATAAGGTGAAAATATAACAGCATATAGTGGGACTACACATGTCTTGAAAGTATAAAGGTAAATCGAAGGCGGCATCAAAAATGCAGACAGTATGAGTAAAAAAGTGTAAATCATATTAACCAAGAATTTGGAGAATTTTGTAACCTCTTTCTTGAGTAATCACTGAATAATATTATTGTTATCCGATGGGGCATACACCTAAAAATAACGCGACATCGAATAAATCAAGCTTTGGTCTCATTTAAGATATATTTTATCCACAAGATGAAATACATTTGATTAAAACATCTGGAATCTCAGTCAGGAAGTTTCAAAGCCATGTGATATCTATGGATGCAAACGATCAGTCGATAATTGCACAGAATAGATCTGATTCATGTTTAGACTAACAAAAAATTCATATCAGCATACTCTCAAAGCGTTTCTTCATTTTCATAGAAATCCGATTTTAACTGCTAATTCAA
Source organism: Prostheceraeus crozeri (assembly GCA_907163375.1). Taxonomy (NCBI): domain Eukaryota; kingdom Metazoa; phylum Platyhelminthes; order Polycladida; family Euryleptidae; genus Prostheceraeus; species Prostheceraeus crozeri. Next base: position 395,234 of record CAJQUW010003371.1, on the reverse strand, counting down.
GAAAGAACAATATGGCTCTGAGTCACCATGGCAACTATTACCAGTCATCATATAGTAACTGCAACGCCTCATTATGCGCTTGTCCTATTGAGTCACTTTTTTGTAGCTTTCATACTTTACAAATACTGTTCTGGACTTGTAACTGCACTCCAACCGACCTTGAATTAAACATCTGATGAGATCTCATCAGCAACCTAGATTTGATTTATCAACATCAGCTGTTTCCTAAATCGGATTTCTACGGTATTTTTGATAAAACGATACATCGATATCCACATTTATGAATATACAATCGAGAGAAAATTTGAAAACACAAAAGCTGCATAACACGAATAACAGAATCAATATTTTAGAATTTCGAAATTTAATCGATGTAGTGTCTGACTGTTTCTTGTAAATGCTCATGAATGGAAGATTTTACAAAATTCTAATCAAGAAATCAAGGAATCAGTTCGACAACAACAGATTAACAAAATATCAAACTAGTAGCTGAGGGCATCAGCAGAACTTGACGTCGAACTTGTTCTTCGAATTTGTTGATCAGATCGGTTCTTTCGGTGCTCTGTTACCCACAAAAGCACGGTTAGTAGAGGAAGGTATAAATAAGAATTTGACATGTTAAACAACACTAGTATAGCCTTCGTCATCGGGGTCTGTGCTGATTGCAGCGAAAGTTGTAATACTGTTCGTCATCGGGCTCATATGATTGGTCCGTAATGGAGAGGATGCAGTCACGATTGGACGTTCAATCACGCTTTCGCATGCGCTCTCCGGCGGGGAGAAGTCCTGTGGTGGTGGAATTACAAGCTGACTAACCGAAAGTTGATTACTGACGGTGCGTTCAGGAGGTTCGGGTGGTGCATTGCGTTGGGGCGAGGCATAAATACCGCTCGTGGTCATCCTCTGAAAATGAAATTATTCACTGATAAAAATAAATCATCTTTACAATCTTTTAAGTTTGTTAAAACCAAACAGAGAAAGAATTATGAGAAAACTAATCTTTGCATAACTAAATATAGGCCTACATAACTTATAGCCTACTGTATGGGCAGAGAAGCAAAAAAAGCTTTTTTCTAGCCTAAGTGTCACATTCGTATCTTCTCACTTTGTCTCTCAGTGTCTCCAACTGAGATTTTCAAAGATGATGAGGATAAACAATGGATTTTGGCCAATTGACATAAACCTATCCAACTACTGATAAACTTTTGAAGAGCAAAACAATCGCAATTTTCACAAATTCATTGTGTTGTTCATAGACTTTGTACGAGGAAGTGTTATAAGAACTACATCACATACATATAAAGATGAAAAAAAAATTCTCATTGAGATCTCAAATTAGAAAGACATCACAATTTTCATTTCTGATATCAATTTGAATAACTTTTCTCGTTATTTGAATCAGAGAAGTTAATTAAAAGCTAAATAGAGTTACCAAAAATTTTTTTAACGGAGTTTCGTATGACAATGATTTGTTAATTTCTAGCTTTTTTAATTCCCTTTTTTGCTTTTTTTACAGCGAATACCTAATTTCTGTTACTTGTACATTATTGTTCATTGTTCTCATGATGAAAATAGAGTAATATTTTTCGCAGATAAAAAATGACAAAAGTTAAAAGTAAACTTTAATAATTCCGTGACATGATATTACTGTAGTTTCATAACATCATAATTTCTACTTAATTATTGACTGACTATAAAATAGTAGTTAATTAATTTACAATTGCAGTGATTCATTAAATTGCCTCATCTCATTATGCAGCAGTTTCAATTGAATCTTTATCAGGTAATAACGGATAATGAATTAATTGATAATTCAATTTACTTGCTAGATAATGAGATGCAATCAGAAAAAGGATTAACATGATCAAAAAGAAGGACACATGTCGAGATAGTAATTTGAAATAATCATACTATTTAATCATAGTGATGCGTTTATTGAATTGCGGCATCAAATTGTCTGATGAAATTGCAATGCATTCAAATGCTGCAATTGGCTGTTCATAGTCCAAGAATTTCAAAAAGCAGATTAAGAAGTGGGAACGCAATACTCTTTTGCCTGATCGCCAAAATGTTTGCATCGTGTTCATGCATAGATATCTGATTTACCGGTTCTCCAACACTTAAACTACATTCCAATTTTGTAGGATAATTTGAAGGTAAATTGTATAATATAATTTTGTCTTACATGCAAAAGGCGTAATGGCTTATTAATGCTTTTCCGTCGTTTGCGTTTTACACGAAGTTACTATCTGACCAGGCAACATGCATATCATTAAATCAGTCTGTAGATTTAATTCTCCATTGATACGACACGAATTCTCTAATCCGTGTTATATTCATGTACTGAACGAGACAACGAAATAACAAAACAAAACAATGCACATTAGAATAAGGTTAAGCAAACAGTACGGAATGATGATGTGATAATACACCAATCATTTATAAGTCAGCTTCTTGAGAAATCCTGCCGCGGAGAATAATATTACGTGTATCATACACAAGAAATACAGCGCTATCTAAGTAATCGGCTTGCAGTTTTTAAACTAATTTTATGCAAGGATGAATAATAGACGGCATATAGAGTCCAATTTAGTTCGAGAAAACCGCCGTTCAAATAAAGACTTCTATGCCATCCGATGAAATCAAATCAGTTATTTTGTAATTTTGCAATTCATGGTGGAACCGTCACAATTTCCTTTTCAAAACACATGGAAATAGATATGGTTCATATTTATCATCATATCTTTCATCAATCCTACAATAAAAAAGTTTGATTCGAAAACTGATGTATATATAAAAATATTTTGGTTTGTTTTCAAATTTGATTCACATTGCTGCTGGCATTAAGTTGGATTTTACTGATTGGCAAAATACAGGTATAAGTAAAGATTTTATTAATCATCAAGCACAAGACACGTTTGAGCCTCTTGAAGTTAGATTATGTGTATACAAGTCCCTGAAAAACAATTTCAAGAAAGACTGCCTGAAAAGTCTTATTCGCTAGGTGTTCTCGTTTATGATGTATGACGGCGATAGCTATTTAATGATTTGGCAAGTTACAAATCCTGCAGGAGGGTCTAATCTTACGCATGACCATGATCATTGCCATGGACAATCAGCAAATACCGAACATCCACCGGTGCATGCACCTTCATTTACATAACTCGAACATATCAATTTTAATGATTAGCGCAGGTTCAGGCATGGTATTCAGATGCACATACATTATTACGCCTATAGGCCTGTATAACTGTGCCAACCAGTTTCTGTATGTCTTGTCAATAGCTGTCTGCACTCAGCAATCAATTATTTTGATGATTAACTATTTCTTGATGATCTTTTAGGTTTGCAACATTCAAATTTTTAATTGTGGGACGGAATGTTGGATGTCGCTTTAAACCCACATCTTTAAAATATTCAAAGTCAATTACATAGTCTAAAATCTTTTGGTTTTATGAGAATTAAATTGGGCAGCTGTTAACAAACAAAAGCAGAGAAAAATAGTAGATGGATTTTGTTTCTTTGCATTTTAATTACTTTTCATAATGTGAACAGAGAAAATCTCGAAAAATGTCTGTTTCTATGTTATTGACTGATTTTTCCTGTCCTATTTGACATTAACTGACGCATTGAAATGATTATCAGTGAAGCTTTGTTGCTTTCATCAATATTTTATTCATTTTGCATTGTGGCATCCGGAGTGGTGTAAAGTTCTCCGAATGTACATCGAATCTGTCGAATACTTCTGCATGATAATAATGTGCAAGCATAGAAGTCGGATATGAAAGCTATCTAAGATAGCAAAGATGGCTAGCAATCCGACGGCTATGTGTGCAAGCATGGATATCCATGGTGCAAGACACAGTTTCGTCATTCACATAACTTGCTTCATAAAAGTTGGATCAATCTTTAACAAATTACCACATAGATATAACACGTCCTATCTGACTCACATAGAAATCCTATGCTTTTAAAACCTACATGTATCTGCAAATTTGCTGCTCTTGCTCTCTAAGATCAATTTGCCAGGAAATTGATTTGAAGTTGATGCGTCCTTCTTTCAAGGGTATCTCCTATTTTTCTCTTGCTTCTTTGCTTTGTTCATTGAATATACAATATGGGTGGATCATAAGCGTCTGCAAATTTTCCTTTCTCTATATTGTGTAATGTTCTTTATTACTCAATAAACATTCAAATAAATTGGGATTCAAAAGCAAACTGACTATGCTCAGAGCTACAACGTATCTATAAATTGCACACAATATTCCAGTATGTCGGCAATACACGACAAATGTCACAAACCCAACTCTTTACACAAATGATCTATGGTAGAAGTCTCTCCTTTTACATGTCTCTCATTCAAGAGAAGCTTTCAAAGTAATTCGGTGCCACTCCGCACTAGCGGTAAGGCCATTATGCGTGTTTTGAGATTTAAGTAATGCTGCCGTCACAAGGGAAAGCCGTGTAGTTTAAACTACACGGTTTTACCTTATCTGCCCGACATTGAATGAGCACATGCTGGTGTACATGCTGGCAGAAGCTCAAGTTTCAAAACTGCTTTAAGTAGAAGTTAGCGATCATGAGAGTTAGTGATTCTTTAATAATAGATAAGCCTACAGAAAGATAATTGCAAATATTTCAATGTATATGGTTTTGCTGTAACTAAAGACAACTTCGCTTAATAAACGATTTCCATAGTACTCATCAAGATAGTCCGCGAACTACGCGTTTGAAATTGATCTATACGGTTTTGCTTTAAGAAAACATACGCCAGTCAAATAAGAATTTTAAATTATGAAATCTACCATGGACCATTCAGTAAAAATAAGTAAATTAGAAGGAAAATTATATGCCTACATAGCTTCCTGAACAGAGAGGTGGCTCATCAAAAAATAATTACAAAATCATGAATATTGAATGTTTTACATGGGAAAACGTAGAAATTCATTAATCGCTTTTTCTCAAAATAAGTCAATTTCAAACTGCACGGTTTTCCCTTGTGACGGCAGAATAACTTACATATTATTGAGCTACCTCCTTCTCATGAGCATAAATGCATGAAATGTGTTTGTAGTTGTGCAACAATAAATTAGGTGCAAAATGACTAAGAAAGGAAAATGCTGACTGCAAATAAAATTGATATTGTTTAAAGGTAAGATGAAATGTCAAGGGTGAACGATGCTTAAGGTACATGAACGACATGAGAGTCAATGATGATATAGTAAGCACATAAACCTGTCACTTACACATGTTCGAATACTGACAGCTGAAAAATAGCATACCGTATCACTTTGATACCGGATAATGATGACAGTATGAAAGAAATTAACAAAAGACACTTTGAAATGATAACTGAGCTAGTTTATGATTAGAAAATTGCTGAAATATCACTTTAATAATCAATGTTCGAAGCGGAACTTTAAATAGATCTCCGTTGGCAATCCCAAAGTAAATATAAATTGAATATTTCATGGCTGTGTTCAGTTGTAAAGACGAAATATAAATGCTGTCAAAATGATTTTCAGCAGGTCATTTGGCAAGGTGAGGAGTAATTCACTACAGATTTATATCTACACTGTAAATCGCTGGATACCAAAATTACATACAATTTGAAATTAACATCTGATACGAGATTCTCGTATGTTTACAGAGATCTGGTATGTTTTTCATACCACATCTCACTTACTTTCGTATGTGATTGGTATGTAGCGATGCGAACTATTCTATCTGTGATTGGCTGTTTTACACTGAAATACGAGTTGTTGGTATGTTTTATATACGAGACCCGATGCAAATTCATCCTTATTCGTATGCCTCTGGTATGTGCTTCGTATGAGCAGCTTTAAGTCACATAGCAAAAAATATGTCTTACATACTACTGTCAAATAACTTTTTTCGGTAATACCAGTTGTGAATATTTTTTTGTTTTATAGAGTGATATGAAACTAGATTAGATTTATTGTGAATTTTACGCCCCACGAGATTGACGTCGTTGCTAAATAGGACGTGATAGTTAGCTCTACTTTATGAACAAGTGGATAAACATCAATTCATTCAAACGATATCTTTTGTGCAACCATGTTGACTTATATATCTCAAACAAAACTATTTTTTATAATGTTTTATATTTCGGATTGATAATATACTTAATTTCAAATTTGCATAATGCATAATTGGTGATGGTTGAATACTTATTGATTACTAATGAAATGCCTTTTACTTACGTGCATTAAAATCGAATTTTAGTATTCGACGTATCACTCTTGAATGTCATTATCTCACTACTTACAGAACAGTAGTAGCATTGGTGTGATCTTTATTGACAAAAGGCCTTAAATCAAGATACTTTGGACATGATTTATGCTTTCCTTTAACATTGTGCTGGTATGGCTGTGATATGTAAAGCATACCACATTTGAAATAACATACGAAAAGCATACAACTATTTACCAGGAGAATACAGAAATATACCAAAAAAATATTTTGGATTGCACCCTTCACATGTGATTGGTATTCAGCGATTTACAGTGTATGTGTTAGCTTAATGCTTGTACTATAGTACACCTCATTATTCACTGACAATCTGGGATGGCGCTCGTTGCGGGCATTCGCCTGCGGCACGGCCTGTACATCAATGGCTTAATCTGCGAATTCATACCACGTCAGTGGATATGCAGGTAGGGATTCATGGCGGTATAAATGACGCAGGCATGATGTAGACCAAGCCTATTATGTAATTGAATGTTACTATCGAACTTAGTCACATCGTATTCTTGAGTCACTATTTCTGAAGGCCAGACCTAGGACTATGATAGTATTCTACATAAAGGCCTTATTATCCTGTTGTGAACGATGATATTTTTAGAGTTTCACTTCACAATGAATAGGGCTACATGTATATTATATATAACTTCCTCGCACGCAGATTCACACAATGGAAAAGGTTTTAGGCTAAATAACATACACAGATTACATTCTACTAAAACAATTCGGTAGGATTACGCCGAAGTCTAATCTCTAAGGGCCGTATGCACCAATGCGTTAATCTGAGAATAAATGTTATTCCCCCGATAGTGCAGCACGAAATGTCAGATTTGAGAACATCCTACATTATCAGTTTCTAAGTTTCTCGGAAAAAACAATACTAGCTATAAATTTGACATGCTAAGTTCAGGAGCAATAATAACTGAACTCCTCAACTCTCGGAGGGTGTAGAATTGTGTTCTTACTATCATGCGCTGAATAGACTAACTGTGTGTAGGTCTATATAGACATGCATAAAGGTGCACTGTGAAATTCAGGCAACTCATTACGTTTGCCTCTTTGATATTCAGGTTTATATACAGTGCTAAATTTCTTTTTTGTGATTTGTGAAAATACAGATGGTTGCATTGCGGACGGAATATCGAAAACATATAATATGAGAGTTACTTTTATTGAAAAGATGACATGTAATTGTCTACATCAAAATATAATTTATGCATATTTCACCAATCGGATGATGGCCCATGCTTTTGCTACTTCTTCATAAGTCATTGTAATGTCCAAATTCATATCTTTCTGGCATAAAAGACAGCATAAACACTTTCATGTGGTACTTGGCACAAGTCTTTATAAAGCTCTATTAAAACATGATAAGTCCTTAGGTATCAATCAATTCAAAGTTTATGCGGGCAATAAATAAAGTGGGAAGTAGCTAGGTAGACTCATAAATAGGTAAATGTGGCGGGGTAATTATAGAGTCGGTGCGTGCGTCCATGGAGAACTGAAAAGTGTGCCGTAAATAGTACTATATTAACTAAGAAATATATTTCAGCTGCTTTCTGAATCAAATAGAAACAAAATTGGTTACCGTATATCATCATATAGAAAACATTAATGGATAACCACAATCATGTCATTATAATCAGAAACACTTGGCAAGCTATGTATTGCATATGAGCTATGTGCGCTCGGGTAGTAGGTCATCTAGGAGTGCATACCGTCAACCTTTCGTCAGACTAGCCAAGACACTTCCTCGGGATTTGAGCTTCTCCGAATATCAAAAATCTGTTGGAAAATTGATTGTCTATGATTCATAAGGTTCTAGCAAGAGAGTGTAGTTGAATGATAGACATACTGTAGTCATTAATAATCTATATTGACATGTAGTTTCTTGTTATATGAAATAAATAACTTGATGATTATAATGTAACCGCATTTGGATTGAATCCAAATGAATCGAAACTTAGAAAACATTTAAGTTTTGTAAGTTTAACCACATACATGTAACTTGAAAGATTGATTATGAAAGTTTCTTACAAGTTCACTATAACATGAAATTTTGAAGCTTTGTCAAATATCAGACGAACCTAACTTTGAACCAATTCTAAGCAACATACTAAGAAATCCAAGTTTTCCAAGAAAAAACTGAGATATCCAAAAAGATCTTGCAAACAAGTGCAAGGATTGACAAGAAACTTGTAACATTGGTAAGTTCGCATTCATTTTGGGAGATCGCAGTCAAAAATATCAAGCAAGATACGTCGTCCGTGTCTTCATCTTGGAAAGCATTCAAATTATGCGAAATGCACTAAAGTTCTATTGCTACTTTCTGTAATCCATCAATGATTTAAAAGCGAAAATTACAACACAAACTCAATAATTTTCACAGGCAATTAATCTGGTGGTGTGCAAGGCCGAGCCGCACGTTAGCAGCTCCGCTAAAAATCTCGGAGCCGCTTTCGCCGATATGATCTGGGAGACAAGTAGGTCTACATTGTCAAAGCATTTCTGACAGCATCGGAAAATTCACCCTACTCTCTACATAATTCATATTTCCTCAGGGTTGGTTGTCTCATGACGTCCGCCTGCATGCAGGCTGCATACTTGCACGCAGACATCAACTGGACTACAAAACATTCAACCGACCGACTGGCTATGTTTGTGATCTGACCCGTTCATACTTGCATTTCATGGGATGTGACATCAACCTCATCGAATGAACCACTTTCACTTTCTCTTAAAACTGTTAAATGCCCTATTGCAACTCCGAATCTCCGCCCAGGACCAGACAGAGAGCGTATCCAGATCCGCAACTGAGCCGCATCTCTGCTTATTTAGATTCATATGTGAGGTTTAGGCCATAGGTTATAGGTTGAACTTCATCAGGTGCGTGAATAGAGAACATGCTATTTAACTGAGACGGATAAAACCGGCTCAGTCGTGGCATCGGCTGGCTCGGCTTAAGGTGAATCAATATCGGCGGGATTCGCCTGAGAATGTGACTCTCTTAAGGTAGCATTTATGTGCGGGAGTCGAGGGTCGCCGTTCTGACGCTCTGTTTATAACAGTACACCCCTCTTTTTGGAGAGGTAGTTGGTTCGGTTTTTCTGTTCTGACGCCTGCTGACCCGTTCACCTGTGCCTATGGAACAGGGAGTTGCTTGGGTGTATCTCCTTAGGGAGTGTTAACTCTTGTGACGTTATACGGTCGATCAGTGTACCTGACGCTTAAAGAGACGGGGAGTTGGTTCGGTTTACCCGAGATGTAGTGCTGCGATAGCAGTCAACCTATCATCTATGCGATCCGAGTCCTTAGCCTGCGTGTAGCCAAGATTGTGAGCACCTTTGTCAAGTCGGTTAAATCCAAATCCGTGGCCTTCGAGAATGCCTTCCATTGGGCGGGCGAGAGTCGAAAATGAGGTAGGTCAAGCCTGGTCTAAGCGTACTGTGGGGGCCGGGTAGGCCGACTGAAGTGGTACACTGAATTAGGTGCAGTGAGCGGTTATACAGCCAGTGTGATTGGCAATGGACAATCAACAGTGCATGAATGCCTACCCTGTAGGTGTATCATTATGACACCTCAGCCAACACGGATCAATGGTATTTTCATCCATTCATGGACTCCGGGGCTTAAAAACCCTGTTATCCGTCTCTGTCTGGTGGAGAAGGGCCGTCTACTTGGATCGTCGGAAGATATCCTCTTGTGATCGCGGGCCGGAAGCCCAACGCAGAGTACTTACCTTTCTGACTGGACGCAACCTACCCCTGTATCTCAGGGCAAAGGTCACTAAACGACATGAGCTCTCGTCCCGAAACCGCACTGCCTTTTAAAGGAGGAAGAACTATCTGGGAAGGATAGTGGGGAGTACTAGCCACACTAAAGGCACTGTACATATCCGCGGAGAGTGGCTTAAAAGATGACGGTTCGTGGTAGCCTGTTGGTGGACCCACATTTTTTCCCTATTGGGTACCAGACGACAGTTGAGTGTGTGATATCGTCGTATTTGAGTAGGCTTAGGCCTCCGACGGGCTTGACGGACTCAGTTCGGCTTGCTCACTAAGCTCCGAGCCTTCGGCTCGTCGCACGATCGCGTCGCCTCTCTTCGCCGTCAACCATCAGATTTGGCTCACTACGTTCGCTTAATGAAGCAATATCGGCGGGATTCGCCTGAGACTTCTCGAGCAGCACACATCTTTCAATAATCAATCTTTCTAAAACTGCTTTGATTTTACAATATTTGATGAATGATTTAAGCAATTTATACAGTGCAAAGTTGAAGCAAATATAGAAAGAACTCCAGGCACCTATGTGTACATTGCCTGATAAAACACATCACTAACTTCATTATCCGACATAAAAGATCAGCATTGAACTTCTTCTTTAGTTTCAACTAATTGTCAAGCCTTTATACGAAAAAAAGTATATTCAATAAGCTCCACCCTGGTCATATCATCAAATGTATAGCGATGATAATAATGAAATGTTTAACTTTTGTAAGATTGTTCAGTTGACAGCACATTGTTTGAAATTGAAGAAAGGAGAATAAAGTGGATCAACTTTAGTTAGCAAAAGGAATCTTTTCAAGCCGTTTAAAAGACGCCATCTTAAATCATTGTTCATGAAATTGTATTTAATCGAATTGTATTAATTCTTGCAATGGGGTTTTCGAATTGCATCATATTTTAAACTCAAATTTTTGACGAAAACTAGGTTCCAGCATAATAAAGCAATGTATCAATAATACAACAGCACATTTGAAGTCTACATATGTACACGTAGCTTTTCACATTCGTAAGGTAGAACGATGGCAACGAACAGCTCTAACTATACATTCAAACAGAAACGATTCTTGAAAATGCAACAATTAAGCTAATGCATGATAACAAGCAAATCTTTTACAGGTATATAAATTGACAATAAAGAATCTATTTGAGACTCATTCTAGTATAGAAAGAGAGTTAGTTAGCTGTTTACAGTTGAACATTCCACTGGTTCGATGGAAAATATTAGACATGCCTTGATAAAACAAGAGAAAGAGAAAAGTAAAATAGGTTTGGAAGTAATGAAAATGTCTGATTGTAAATTTTAGTCGATAGATCAATTCTAAGCCTATAGCCAGACACTTACGTAGATGGTTGAACTCTGGGAGTTTCTACGAGAATAAAGAAATATTTGCTCAATGTCGAATATATTCACTGTTGAAATACGTGTGATACCTTCGCTACAATTTCATGAGTAAGTATAAAATTTAGAGAATTGAAAAATATGCAAAACAAGATACACTTGACTCAGTGGTTGACAATCGATTGAGAAACTAGATATAAAATGGATATTGAATTAGCACAAAAATGAAAATGGAAGGAAATATCATACAGGCACACTGTGTGACATGGTATTTGTAAGCAACAGATGAAATGTGATGTCACTGAAGCCAAAAATTTAAGCTTGATCTCAGTGAGAGAGTGAGAGTGAGGGAGAGAGAGAGATAGAGATAGAGAGAGAGAGAGAGACAGAGAGAGAGATAGAGAGAGAGAGAGAGAGAGAGAGAGAGAGAGAGAGATAGAGAGAGAAAGAGAAATAGAGAGAGAGAGAGAGATAGAGATAGAGATAGATATAGAGAGAGATAGAGATACAGAGAGAGATAGAGAGAGATAGAGATAGAGATAGAAAGATAGAGATAGAGAGAGAGAGAGAGATAGAGAGAGAGAGAGAGAGAGATAGTGAGAGAGAGATAGAGATAGAGAGATAGAGAGAGAGAGATAGAGATAGAGAGATAGAGAGAGAGATAGAGTGATAGAGAGAGAGATAGAGAGGGAGAGAGGGAGAGAGATAGAGAGAGATAGAGTGAGAGAGAGAGAGATAGAGAGATAGAGAGAGAGATAGAGATAGAGATAGAGAGAGAGAAACGGAAGAGAGATTGCTTCAGCATAGGAGTAGGACAAAATTGCTTCTTTCTTAGTTAGCTATTGTTTCTAATTTTCTGTTCATCTTTCTCCTTCTCTCTTTCTCTCTGCGTCTGCTTATTATGAGAAATCTAGTAAAAGCACTGACATTTAAGGAGCTGAATGAATAAGTAGACGTATATTGATGCTCTTTTTGTTCATCATAGCATATTGTTAGAGAAGCTTTTATCGTGAATGTCCACATTGTGAACAGGAAGTTTAATGCGACATTTATCCACTCGTTATATCATCAATTTAAAGTACATGAATAAACTTGTTTTGCGGAGGTATTTTCATCGTTCTCAAACACCACTTCACCGATACCTTACTGCTGATGAATAGTTGAACATGCAAGGAGCAAGTAAAAATTCTCACCTGTCTCAAACTGTCACTAAAATGCACCCGCTTCGCGTCATCCATGTACGAATCACGCGGCATTGCAGAATGACGTATGTAGTGATACAAATCTGAAACGATGATGTACCAAGTAGTGTTCGATTTTCATTTCAGGTAATCAGGATTTTGAAGATTAAATCTCACGAAAGTGAGGTAAACCAAAATAATGCAGCATGATCAATGAATTCTAGTCACAACAAATCACGGTTATTAGACAATATATCAGTTGAATGTTGAGTACATCTGGGTTATCCCACGCGTTTTCAAATTTCTTTAAAATCCATAAAAATGAATTAATATTCCAAACCTCATAATTATACATAGTAAAAATATTTTCTACCCACATGCGAAAACTTGTACAAATCGGACAAATTCTTTTTGAATTATAGACAATAGCTTGATATTATTGCAATAACCAACACCAGCGATGTCAGCAACTTGAGCTGAGTTCGTCTGTTTGACTCATTCTGAGTAACTGATAGAACTTGAGGTGAACAAATCATTCACGATATCTCGTGAGGTGATAATGGCAAAGCCACATCCCTTACACCATTAAGGACACCTTGTACAAAGCATAAAAGAATTGTGATAGGGTAGAAGTCGCGGGGTTTGCAAAAGCAACCAATGAGACGGAAATAGAACAATGCACACAATGAGTTATCATATAATGAATCACATATGCAATTCTAAGCTTTTCATTGGTCATTGATGCCCCGACGTAGTTTCCTCGGCTGTGACGCTACCTTGAGTCAATTTCCATTCAACCTTTCCATATCTGAAGCTATTCAATACCACGTACCCGTAGCATAGATCGATGAATTTATCGAAACAATCAATGAATAAAAATTCGGATGATGCTTTTCACGACCGATCAGCACTGTGATCATTGATGATGTACTTTCTTTTAGTCTGTGAGTTGCCTACATTTTCTCCCTAAATACGAGCACAAAAGGTTTGTTAACATGGAAGTGTAGATCTTGAATGAGGAGCAATAAACAAGAAAGTGAGTGAATGAATTGTGAGTCTTAGTACGTACTTGGATCACGAGGGAAACTGCTGTGCATTATATTGTCCACATTGACGTAGGTGTGCGCAGGTAGGACGGCAGATTGTGCAGGGGAAGGAGGGGGAAGACTGTTAGGGATAGGGGAACTGTTGGGGACTGACGAGACATGTCGTGGCGGAAGCCCTGGGTACAGACCAGGTTCGTAGAACTCCGGCTGCATACCGACACCGGTCATAGGATGCATCTGCAAACGAGACGAAGAAGAGTAGAATAAATAATTTCTCTGCTGTACAGTTGCAAAGATATTTGCTTTCTGTAATAAGACGGCTCCGTCTGGAATATTCGTTCTCATGCTCGATAAATCTCAAATTGCATTAGTGATTCATTTTGCATGAAACAGACTAAACTTTCATGCAAATCTTCAGATTTTCCCATCAAATGATTTCCAGATTTGGTAAAATAAAACCTTTAAAAGCCCGCACATTAATTTAAATTCCTTTTATCAGTCCAATGCTTATTGGAAAATAAACAGCCTTCAAGTATACACAGAAAAATCTAAAAATTTCTATGAAAAATTGCAGATAAGCTACAAACACAATGATGCAAAGTTCATTTAAGAAAATTGGTTGACGGAAACTCTCGGATGCATTCAACGGCATGTTACATAAACAAAAATGATATAATCCCGTCTACAGCTCTACAAAGATTTGATAATGTGCATGAAACGAACTACATGTCAAGTATGGCCTTTATCCGTTCATATAAGACTAACACACAGTTTATTGCCGCCTGCTTTAGCTCGCAATATAACCGTCACAGTCAAACTGATATTGTTGATACAGCGGAATAATATACCCATGCTTCATAAAAATCTCGAAGAAAAATGATATAAATAAGTTAGAAATTTCCAAAAGAAACGATGCCTCCCTATTACTGATTGCACACTTGTCGACATCAATTGTGCAAAAATATGTTCCGCAGAACTCAATCGATAAAAAAAAGAACCACTTCAAGCAGTAACATTAATTTCATCATATTGGACCATTTTAAAGACAGGGTTTGGAATATCACTGTGAAAAAATCGATCGGACCCTCACGAAATTTTTTCTTGAGAGCTCATTAAATTTAATGCGGATTCATGAGATTGTTATGAGAGCTCATGAGATTACTATGAGTCTCATGATATTCTCACAAGAAAATATTTAACTCATGATGTTCTCATGATGCTTTGATCGCGTTCATGAGAAAATCATGAACATTTATGAGATCTTTGTGAAAATTAGCTTATAAGTAGTAAGTTATGCATGCTAGCCGTGAAAGGAAATAACTATAAGAAAGCTTATTCAATCGATCAAGATCTTTAAGGTTAGTCTATAAAAGATAAAAATAAAAATATATAGGATGTATCATGGTGATGTGCAACAGCATTTTCGAAATGATGCATATATAATTTGACTTTACAATTATCATTACTATGCAAGATGTTGAAAATAGACATATATACAATCACAGTTAAACATAAGATCATGATTAATATTAGCGGCATATTTCTGCGAATATTGAATTGGCGTTGTAATCATGGCGTGGCAATGCTTTGGGGCAAAGTGACTAGGCCAAGAAAGCTTCAATAAATATACGCGAGAAAATAAATTCAGAAGTATGAAAAAGCAACTGTCAATTAATTAATGAGATTTCCATGAGTAAGCTCATTAAATTTGATGAGATATTTCATGCGAAAACGTTCCAAATCCGCATTAAATTTCATCAGATACATATGAGAAAAAATCTCACAAAAACATGAGGAATTTTCGTGAGGGGATACGCAGAGGTCTTCGTGCATTCTTTCAAATGCCTTCGTCTAGCTGAATGTTATTAAGTCATCACATCGCTGAAAGCGATAGGATAACAATAAAGTGACAAACTCGCCGATCTCAGAGACAATATAAAGAAAGATTATATGAAAAGATAAGTTAGTGCTCAGTATACTCAGTGTACATGTACATTCGCATTTTCCATTTTTTTGTTCGACACTGCTCATTTTTCAATTCGCAATAATAACCCCACTACATTCGGCAAAACTCATGTGGTTTTCAATTTTATAGTGATATCTTAGAAATTTCCTCATAATGTACAGTATATTTCATATTATTGCTAACACTTGGTGATTTTTTACTAAATTACACTTCCTCATTTGATTAGTCAATTATTAAGATAGTTTAGGTTTGATATGTCATAACATCAAATAACAGGCATATCTAAGGCTTATCTATGGCAATTTTGCGGAGTAATAAGACAGAGCAACATTTTTTGATGAGGTTAGAGAAGGTCATGCCATATATTAAATTATGCGAAATCTGCACTTTTCAAACTGAATCGATCGGGAACCTGTACTCTGACTCTGTTTGCTCCAGGTAGATATAATTATATGCCTTGCCTTGAAAATTCGCATGACAAAGTATTGCAGGATGAGTCAGCTTATGTCCGATTCCTTGGGTCAGATTGATTGAAGTTGACTTTAAAGCTGACAATAACAGATTTTATCAGTTTTGCATACGATGGTGCATGTGGCGCGTGGCAAAGATCTTGTTGCCGAGAAGGTAGCCGAAGTCAAAGCATTATGCAAGTATTCAACTTATTCCCAACGCCAAATTGCTAGAATAACTGGTGTGAGCAATTATTCCGTATCAAAGATGTCCCGAGAAGACTCTTCAGCCATGAACCGGAATAAAATAAAAGGACGATGTTCATCTATCTTGCATTACGATATAAATTACTGAATATATGAATATATAAATGTTTCATGAAAATTCATCTGGTGATTTAACTGCTCAAGAATCTCAGTGCAGGCCTATACATATCCATATGTCACAATTAAAACTTTACAGCTGAATAATCGAGCACCAATGATGCAATTATTGTAATTTAAATATAGGCATAAACATCAGAGCATAGAAATGACGGATTATCAAGAAAGCACTTGATTGAAAACGCGCATGTTGATGATAAAGATGGTAACGAAACATCATCGGTAGCAGCCAACACCTAGGAAGCGGATTAATCAGGCGCTTGCTTCAGGCTTGCCGTTAGGATTGAACTACAAAAAATCCACCCCAATCCCAATAAATCCCAATTCGAGCATCGAGAACTGTTAGTGTGATGCACACAAACTGGCACAGTCAGATTTAATCGTACTCTATGGCTTTAACTTCCCTAGTTGCTAAAAATAGTGGCTTAATTCGGAGTCCTTCTTGCGCCTCGACTCGTGCTTTGGGCGTGCGCATGAGGAGTGTTTGTAGCTCGTACATGCATGTCAGCTATACACGTAGGCCCCTATAAACTCTTGCGTGAAGGCAGTCTCGGTGCAAAATTAAGACATACAGACGGCCTGTTATACAAAATTGCGCAAAATCAATTAAAACCCCTATTACTATTATGGCCAGTACAGTTCTAGGCCTACTTCCTGGCCCTCGTCAATTCAAAAAAGTAGCACATATGGTAGGCCTAAGCGGTAAGCCCCGATGCAGCTTGGGTCACCTTGCCCATTTTTTGGCTCTAAAGCAGGCCATTGGGATTTTATTGGGATTGGGATAAATTCCAATGGAAATTCGCATTGGGATTGGGTTGGGATTGGGCTGGAAATTCATCCCAACGGCAAGCCTGCTGCCTTGTTTACGAATTCGGACCTAAGAGCAGTTCGGAAGACGCTTGGCTCTTTTACCATTGACTGGCATTCCAGCTTATAGATTTGACAATTTTCTAACACTGCAAATACACCTCTTATATTCATAATGGAGCTGTGTAATTATATTAAGTGTTTGTCAGTTGTTATTCCTAAAACTCATTGGCTACAAAAACCTACAAAGTTTCGCAAAAGTGTAGTTCAGTGCAAATACACTTCAACACTGAACGTGCGAGTTTACATGGAAATCACTCTACAGATGTCCAAAATACTTACCTCTCTTCAAGAAAGCATATTCAAAGCAATGAAAATTATATTTACTTTTTCGACAAGTGCACACAATGGAACATGATCTAAAAATTGATATGTATTCATTTGTATATGATTTTAGTCGAATGGCATGCCGTTGTACTGCCTCGCTACATAATGAATGTTGGCAGAATATTGTTCATAATAATACGACAACAAGCTGTGGATATCGCAAGATTACTTTTGCTGTCTTTAATTGACTTATCATCAAACCTTTGTTGACAATGAAATTCAAACTTCAAACTTCGAAGATAAATCCTGCTTACCTCTCGATAATTGTGAAGCAGAGCTTCGCTGACGGTAACGCTGTCAGCACCTTGTTGCGAACTTCCAGTAATACTTGGAGGCTGGTGATGTTGGTACATCTCCACATTGTCAGCTTTCATATATTCTGAAAAAGAGGCAACTTTTAGATATTAGATGCACATGTAGACTACGCATGGGCGTCTGCAATGTTTCATAGCTGTGAATGTCGAATAGCTAATGCTCATATTATAACAAATTGACTTTCGTGGCAAATTGGTTATTATTGCAGTTTAATTTCAAAGTTTGTCTCAAGAATTCGCCATTGAAAAGAGATTTCTTGCATATTTCAAAAATAGAATGTTAAACATACTATCAATTCCTCTATATCAGTAGCATGATAAAATCTTGATTCACAGCAGAACTTGAAATTTAAATAGAATTCAAAACTTTATTAACATTCGAAATTCACTGTCTTCTGGAATGGGAAATTTCAAGACATGCTTTATCATTTATCTGACATTGACAGCTCACAAGCATCTTATCTTTATTCTAGACTTCATTTTTTGAAGTAGGCTACTTGATTTCTTTGAACAAGATTTCTATTATTCGAAGAAGTCATTCATGGTGAGTTGATTTAATCATCATACACTTACCTCCCTGGCCCTGATTATAATTGTAAGCCGAACTGCTGATGATAGTTTTTCACTATGAACATTTTCACAGATAAGACGGCCTATTTCACTTGCGCAATTCAAAATATAGAAATTTGCACGGACACATGAAGGATGTGGAACAGAAATCAGTTAATCAGATGTTGATGACTTTGACACTCTTCCTTGTTGCTCAATGGAGATCCTAAATCTTTGGTAAAAATGGCACCTCTGAAGCGTAAATTAATGCTGTTCGTGTCTGATGCTAAAATCTTAGTAGTGAAAGAGTGTTGATGGTGAACAAGCTTGTTTGTTCAATTTCATTGTGAATATCACACCTATTTGTCTCGTCTCCCCAAAAATAAGTTTGCTGCTAAAAAAAATATTTACACTTTATTGCTAAAAAATATATACAAGTCCGAGCTTTCGCAAGCCGGTTCGCATTGTCAAGGCCTTGACCATTGGTGTGATATTCACAATGAAAAAATTGTTAGTATTTCAGAAGCGTAAATTTATGCTGCTCGTGTCTGATGCTAAAATCTTAGAAGTGAAAGAGTATTGATGGTGAGCAAGTTTGTTTGTGTTAGAAAAGTTTGAATCTCTATGTGTGGCTCTTTTATTCTTGTATGCAATGCTCGGACTGTGCCTCCTGCATAAAATTGATGAGATTTGATGCATTTTACTTCATTCAAATAAAACAAAGTTTGTTATTCGATTTAACACGGTGATGAGCATGTTTCAAATGATTTTCTATAATTTTTCAATGTTGTTCTGAGAGTATTGATGTGACGTTCTTACATGGAAATTCAAAGATCGAAAACACTTTATCTTTAACTGGGTTAGAGATAAAAGGAATTAGGAAAAAGAAAAGTTGTTTAGGTTGTGTTCTATAGTAAGGGTGGATTTTCGTGGAGACTTTGTGATGTAAAAATGCTTGGGACAGTCAGTTGTACTGAGGATTTCCTCAAACTCTTGGAGACACTCATGTTGAGAATTCATGGCACTTCATCTTATTAATCTTCTTTGCTTTTCGCTCCTCACAATATTCATTTTGTGTTGCATAGGTAACACAGAGTTAAAATTGAAAATTAGAAATTTTTAACGGTTTTCTGATAAAAATTGCAAAACGGGGATTACCATTTCTGACAGTGATGAAGAAACTATTTCTTTTCACAAGATTTTAGCATCAGACTCCAGAAGCATTAATTTGCGCTTTAGAAAAGCCATTTTTATAAAAGATTTAAGATCTCCATTGAGCAACAAAGAAGAGTGTCAAGTTTATCAACAACTGATTTTCTAACTTCTCTTCTACATGCATATGCTTTAAGTATTTCTTCTCTATATGCATATTCAGTATTTTGTCAGCCACTATGTGTGAGACTCCGCTCGTCTGGGTTTGAGTGTTCAGGTTAGGGGTCGAAACTCAACTAGACGAGTACCTGCTGATGACTGACGGACTGCAGTATTATGTTTTATATCCCTTAATCGGTAGCTGAAGTAGTGGTCGATGTATTGTATTTCAAATGAAGAAATGTGGGATTACATGAAGTATTATAGACGGATTAAGAAACTGCTGATAACAAATTCAAGTGAAGAAATAGTATTTTCCATGTGTAGTCTTAGGTATAGTGTGTATAGTTTCATTGCTTTCGATGTAGTAGAGTGTCATTGTAGTTCTATTGTTTACCTCCATTATCCACTTTCCACTTATCGACTCTTACCATTATCCACTTTGTGTAGTGTCAGATATAGTTCACTTGTAATCGTTGTAGTAGCATCGTTGTATTTCCATATTTTACCTCCACTTTTCCAATTTTTATTCATCGGTTTCCTGTTGTTTTATAATATCCATTTTTAATTTCCTTAACCTATGGTGACCATTGTCCTGTCATATTTCTACTATCAGCATCTGTAGTCGGTAAGGTATATTAGACGTCTGTTTTGAACATGCATACGACAGCGTTTGGAATCTGTGGTATTAGTATATTAACAGCAAGAATGAGTAGTGCAACAAGTCTTAAGATTACCATTTTTACCAGATATTGGGACAAAGCTGATCAATTTTAATTCGTTGCCACGAGAAAGCTACATTGAGTTCTTTTAAGAACTGATTAATCCAATGGTTACAGTAGCATTGCATCTGTACACTTGCGGATTGGAGAACGCCATCAGTCCTCATTAGGACTACTTTAAATAATAATTTAAATTAGTGAGCATTATATTCTATTATATATGGCTGCTGGGATGATTTTCATCATCGTATGAGAATTAAGTGTCCGTGTAAATTTCTATATTTTGAATTGTTCGTAACTTGAATGCTATCATCCCTTTTAAGTGAAGTCTTATCGGTGAAAATTTTCATAATAAAAGAATATCATCAACAGCTTGCCTTATATTTTCCATTTTGATAGAAAATATGCACATATCAACAATTTAGTTTAATAGCTGCTGATCAAGAGCAAGCAACATGAAGTTGGTTTAATTAAATGCTTGTGTGGTGAACTGGCGGTGCTATAGACATAAACTACTACTTGAAAATGGATTCGTTAGTAACACTGTGAGCCGAACGATGGAGTTCAAAATCTATTAAGAAATCGATTTTGAAGGCACGCGTTATTGAAATTGTAAAATGCATTTCAAGAACTGTCGCGAAATAATATGTTGATTGTAAGGAATAAAAGTAGGTAGATATTTGTTGATAGAATTTTCCGTGATAGAAATAGACTGGAAAAGTATTATCCATGGACTAAATAGCATGCATTTTTCTACATTTTTGGTCGAAATTCCAGGCAATTGGCGAATGATATTCAATGCTATAATTACTTCTAAGCAATTTAGTCACACCGTTTGCTGGAATATTTTCAAGCAGTTTCAGCAAAGTCTGGTATCTTTCTTAAGAATATTAAGCCATTTAGTCAGCGATTGGCATGAATATACACTGTAATAACTCTTACATAATTAGACATGTTTCTTTTACCATGTATTCATTAACTTGAACAATTTAGAATATAGGATGTTGATGCTGGTCAATATATATTTGTCGAAAGATCAGTAGAGAGAAAATCAAGAATAGTGGGGACATCAAGCTGTGTATACTCTTCATCTAATTAGATGTGTTAATTATTGTTAATTTCAGATGTACGTTAAGTAAGTCATTAAAGTCAAATATTTGAAAAATAGCTTTCATTCATCAGTCCTCATTAGGACTACTTCAATTGATAATTTGAATTAGTAAGCATTACATTCTATTATAAATGGCTGCTGGGATGATTTTCATCACCGTATGAGAATTTGCACTGATCAGTTTCACGTCATGTTCAGATACTTTTGCTTTCACAGTTAGTCTCTTGTGCTGCATTTCGGCAAAATGATAGGGCCGCAACAAATCAGTCAGTATTCGTGTCATCCCACCATCAACATACATACCTCATGTGCTTATCATAATCATAACATGAAATTAAAGTAGAATGATATTGGATTAAAACAGCAGTAAAACGTTGTTTTCTCAATCTGAAGCAATCAAAGATTAAATAGCTTCAATCATGCGTCAATCTGATCTGATAGAATGTATGTGTCTTCCAGGGACCAATCCTGCAAGGTCAACAGTGCCTTGGCAAGTGATTTAGGCTTGTCACGCAATAGTAAGTGAAAAGGATCAACTGTTCCTTCATTATCACGGCATTCCTCATAAGATATAATTCAGGATGAAAATCAAAATCAAGAAATTCGCTAAATCTTCATCAGCAAGCAGAATAAGGATTTATTGAAAATAAAAATTGTTTCTAGCTAACATAAAATACTGTCGGCGGAAGATAGCATCGTGTGAGCATGAACTTAGAACGAATGAGCTCAGAATCTTGATAATGATAATTTCTCAAATTGCGGCAGAGATCTCGTAAACTGTAGAATAAACGAAGCATTTTCCTTTACTCGCATTGTTACTGTAGACTTTTATTTCTCTGCTCTGAAACACTCGAGGTACATCCATCTAAAATGCATGAATATTGCTCGTAACGTTATCGTCTTTGTATTGTATTGCATTGTATAAATAAACATAAACTGATACATGCAACTTGCAACATCATGCCATTACCTTTGAATAATTAACAGTTTCCACTTTTTTAAAATGCAAATATGATTTCCCATGAGCAGTCAATAACATATTTTCGTAATATTACAGAAAAGTAACAAAATAACAGATGTAATTGTCTTGAACAATGAATAAGATTAGCTTTTATTAAGGTTACTGAATAAGTTTCATTGATAAAGTTTATTTTCCTGACATTTAATTTAGGTAATTAATCTATTCCCGATAGACTGTCGACACAAATTGATCTTTTAAACCACAGGATTGTGACCAAATTCCAGACAAATGCTATCCGTTTCTCTTGCATAAAAGAGGTATATCGATGACAGCACAGTATGACTACTAAAGGTGAAAATGCTTATAATTTTTAGAAATTACTTCAATAGAAATGATTGCTTCTATGTTTCCTGGCAAAGTACAATATAAAAAGGCATGTTCAGTACAACCAATAAGATGAGAAAAAAAGGCTGAAATTAGTTCGGCTGGTAGGACTCGCGCCTGCAACCTCGGGCTGTGAATGTAGACATGAGAAGATGTGGTAACTATACAGTATGTGAATAATAAACGTATAATGATAATAAATTGGTGTGAGAAATTAATTGATAAGACAACTATGCATTGGATGAGAGAGATTGTTGTGAAAGCTATTTGTAGTTGTAGAATCGCATTTCAGAATCCCTTCTATATCTGATAAAATTTGTTCCCAGGGAAAATCTTGGTAGAGAGCATAGAAATTAGCAACATCATAGAAAGTCCACTTCTATGGTAGAGAGGGACTCTATCGCGGATATCTATAGTCCCAATAATCTGGTATACTTTATATAACGGATAGAGGATAGCTATACGATTCTCTGACATAGCTCGTGAAATTATCGGGCTAAAGCCCTCGAGATTCATCAAATAATTTCTCTCTCTATATCCCACAGAATCGCATAGCCACACTCTATCCATTACTTTCCCCGAGAACAAATTTTATCAGATATAGAAGGGATTCTGAAGTACGATTCTACAACTTTGTAATAATCTGGTATACTTCACTATAGGAATAATACCCATCCGAAACGGGCTTTAATGATTTAATTTGAGGGCCCGATGGTGGATAGATGAGGGCTATGGGATTCGCCAGGATAGAGAGGGAAATTATTTGATGAATCCCGAGGGCTTTAGCGAGGGCTTTAATTTCACAAGCTATGTCAGAGAATTGTATAGCAATCCTTTATCCGCTATCTAGAGAATGCCACTCTTATTTATAATACAATTTCAATATCCAGATAAAGTTCTATCTTGGTCTTAGCCCTGAAGGCAAGATATTAATATTAAATACATAGAACGTTACCAAGACAACTGGATGAAGTTGTATGGATAAGTCAGATCTCGTAGAAATGTAATAAGATATGGGAACACAATTTTATCAAATATAGAAGGGATTCTGAAATACGATTCTACAACTGCGTGATAATCTGGCATACTTTATCTATGGTGAATAGAGATTTTGGGGCATTAATGGTTTACTCTCAATAAAGCCACCCGAGGATAAAGAAATCTTTGCAAATGAGGATTATAATAAGAAAACTATGCAGGAGATAAGAGAACGAAGATTATTCTCATTGCCATCTTTTTGATTTTTCTTCTTTATTTGAGGAATCATGACATAAATTAAGGACGCAAACTACTTTTGATGACTGATTCAGCGAATCCTTGTAATTTGTTATAACAGCAGAAAGAAGGAGAAAACAGAATCACTGTCTTCATTCCGTGATACCATGCAGTCTGAAATAAATAAAATTTCCGAAAACTGGTTTTTTGATATTCGGGATTCCGTTAAGTGGAGTGTAGATAGTGAGGTATCAGATATTCACAATATTGAGGACGTGCGTGTCATTAACAGATGCGTTCACTTCATTTGCGACGCTTTCATTCGGGAAACTTAGCATTCTTGGGTACACTGACCGACAAGTGATGTCCTGTGTCCTGTCCTCGCCTTCAAATGAATAGATTTGATGGAATTGTCGAGCGATGAGTGACATATTTAAGTCGCATTGTTGAAATATCTTACAATGAAGATGAATAGAAGAAATCTGAAACAACTCTCGATAAAGGCAATGTATTTGCTTTCTTATCTTAGTGATGATGTTCATTAATGTCAAAATAGCAATAAAATACGGCTCTCTTAGCTATTGATGTGATAGGAGTTTAGCAATCAGAATCAAATATCAATGTGTTAGTAAAAACATTCATCAGACATTTATTGACCTAGGCTTGCATCTCACCTCTGTATCGGTTGTATAGCAAACCTTTGTTCTCAGTATCGTGTGGAAGTTTCTAAGAAATAAATAAAATCTTTTTTGCTGTAAGCCGCAGCGATGGTTAGAAAGGAAGCAAGTTATTTATCGTCGAAACAAAAGTTACAGCTTTAGCTTGACTTTGAAGCGACAATGTCTCTAACTCTGGCTATCATATCAAGCGGAATAATGATAAAACAAAGCATTAGGATGTGATGGAGAAATTCCAAAATTATCAAAACAGAACATTTTACTACGAGCATGGATAAAGCTGTGAAGTTGAGAAGACGTGCTTCGACGTTTAATGAAATATTTGCATGAAAGCTGTGCCAAGCATAGATATTTAATCTTTCTTTTTGAAGTGGATTAATCCTAAAATCAATAATGTCTCTCTGCTCATGGAAGTCATGACTTAAAATCTCAGGTAAACATAAATGATTTGGACTTTAGCATACTTTGAAGACTAATTCTTCAAATTTATATTCACAAATTCAAATATTCTCAAATTCACATTATGCGCAGCTGCCTCAGGCAAGCGAATATCGTGCGTCATTCAGTAATGGCATAAATTGTGGAAAGAGAAGCATTTACATGTAGAAATACATGCATTTACAGCCCGAGTTTGGTCTCTATTTGCCATCATGAACATTGGTTTTTTCGGACAACAATATAGGATATTTTCAGGCGCTTGCGTACCATCAAATAATCTTCATTTTTGCCCTTGTTTATTGAAGACAGGAAGAAATAATCTATCCTGAATCATATAATGAGAAAAAGCCAAATAATTGAAAAAGAATAAATAAAATAAGATTACATGTAGCAAACACTTTGCGTCCAGATGCTGGGTCATTGCCGTTAGTATCGAAGGCCATTGTCACTGGCGACAAGGGCTAACTGAATATGCATGAATACAGACCCGCACCAGTCTGTCTTCTGACCTATCACATGAAAGTGTATCCAATCCATTATCGCCCATACTAATCCATATTAATGACACCATTTGGGTCAAGCAAACCGCGATGCATCCATGCGTCTGCTATACAATTGAAACTTGAATATTCCAAATTCGTGATGCAATTTTCAATTCCTTGTGAGGTAGGTGGTGAATTCGCTGAGCTTGCTGAATCTTAAGACTATACAAAACCTAAATTGATTAGAAAATAGGTTTTCTATTTACGTCAGAATAGAACGACATAATTATTCTGCTTGCACTAAGCACTGAACAAAAAACAGTCAGCTTTACAATAAAAAACTTGCAACCAGAGTGTTGCTAAAGAAATTGTACAACTAAACTATGAAACTCTAACTGTCTTTGCTTGACTAACGTTCTGGAAGCTTGTAAATAATAACATTGAAGAATTGAAATGGTGGTTAGAGAAGAAGCTATGATTTATGAAATGGAGAACACACTGTGCTGTGGTTGAGCTTTACCATAGAAATAAACTGTTTATCTGAAGTTCGCTAGAATGGAAATTGACTCAAGGTCGCGGCACATCCGGGGGAACTAAGTTGGGGCATGAAGAACCAATTAAAAGCTTCGATTTACTCATGTGACTGATTCTAACCCAATGATACAGACGTTGGCAGGTGCATCTAAGTGAAAATGCGTGCGATTTATGTGCCGTTATTGTGCATTGCATGAAGCTGAATTTCCATTCTAGAGGTTTTATTGTTGTCAATTTCTATGATCTTTACAGATGACGGACAAAGGACATGAACAAATAAGATTTGCTATCATCTAAAACTTTAATAAAACAGGTTAGCACACTTAACCGACGCCTCACTGGGGTGTTTTAACAAACGCGCTCTGATGTGGTAGGGCGCTCAGCTGCCTCTGCCTTTTTCCGAAACTTAGGTTCCAAATTGAAAACAAAAATGACCAAATGAAAGCTCTTATAATTGCGAGTCAGAATATCATCGTTGTCTTGATATTCAAGGTCACTGTGGAGGTCAAATGTAAGGTCAAAAAGATGACTTTTTTACTACACCTATTATTTCATGGGCTATCTCAAAAGTCATTTTAATTTTTGAATTTGAATTCAAAGCGTCGAGGTCTAAATGGAATCGACGAGTACAAGCGAATTATCATTTTCTCTTCAAATTGGTGCGACAAATCTTTTATCGATTCGAATAGTTTTAATATTAATAAGGACATCCGAAAACATTCGAAGCGAAAATACATGTAGTGCAAATTCGACAAATCTGTCGAACATCCAAATGTTTGAAGTCTCATTGTGAAGAAAGTTATGTTATCAAAAGTCAAAATTAGTGGACAGTTGTGGAATACGTATAAAACAAGGTATCTAAAATGTGGAGTTCGTATCTTCCCCCGTTCAGGAGCTAGATAAAATTTTCGGTAGGTGGCCGCTCAGTGTCCCCCCCATTGGGGCGAAGGTTAATCGATAAATTAGTGCACCATGATCTGAATTCTCCGAATCTGCAGAAATCATTGTAGTCAGGAGACTGTGAAGTGATTCACAACGATCAAAGTATTTTCTGTTACATCAATGGTTTGAAATACTGCTCAATTGAGAAGTTCAGAACATGTGTATTAATAACACGTTTAAGAGGCAGACGTAAACAATAAACCTTTTCCTCAGATTAGCACAGCATTGAAATGTGATGGATAGCAGCAAAGTGCTCGAATTTTGTAGGATTCATTATTTCTTCTACGCAACGTTTGCAATCATTTGATAGTTTTTCTTTTAGACAAAATCTCGGACAGTTGTAGAAGAAATCTTTGAAAATTGTTTTTAAATCAATGAACAAATTCGTAATAACTTCGCCGTCTGTCAGGCCAAAGCGCAAAGTTTTCATCTCTGAAGATGGCAGCAAGTTGATAAATATTTACCTTGCTTATGTGAACCTCGACAACGTCCTTTTCGACGCAAGATGCATGTGATGACGAAGACGTTAATGATAAAGATAAGACCGCCAATCACACACGCAGTTGCAATAATCAGGATCGACGTATCATCGCCATCTCGTCCGCGTTTGTCCTCATGAGGATTCGTCACCGCTGGAACTGGTTGTCCGTATTGCGCTGAGGAGATGAAACAACGAATTACAATCTGAAAGTCATTCTGATAAATATATGTAAAAAAAAAACATAAAATGTGTGAATGATGGTCTTCGGGGACGTGGGACCATGAAGATTGGGTGCTTCAAGATCGAACACCTGAGATGAGTTCGAGACCACAAAGGAACATTAAAGAAGGTCCTTTGGGAGGCATCAGGCTGATAGCATCCTAGAAGTTTAGTCCTCTTTGACAGAGATGCATCAAATACCTTCCTGGCAGAGTAGAGATTTGTAAAACACAATCCAAAGCCATGATGAGTTCAGGTGTCTTAATGACCACCTTGCAAGCTCGCGTTATGACATAAGCAACCCAACGTCATGCAATGTAAACGTAATCCAGCTATCATCAAAGCCAGTGAACCACGTGGTTGTGGGAGTGAGCATGATCCAAGCTCCTGAGTAAAGAAGCTATTAAGGATGGTCAAAGCTTCCAGAGGAGGTTGTGGTGACCTGCAACAATTAATGCTTTGTATCGGTATTTGAAGTGCATTTTAACACCTGCTTGTGCATGTGAACCCCTTGGATTATTCCGAAAGAAATATTTATGTAGGTATCTCTGAAGCTTCAACGTCACTGCTGCCACATACTGGAGGCTTGGACGATGCTGACATAGTCAGACTTAAATTTGGAGCGTTGTGATCTATTAGTCTGGATTCCCTTCCTGACGACTTCCAATGTCACCTTCGGGGCTCGACCTCTTGAACAAAGGGTCGCTGGGCCAAGCACTCAACCACTGTGCAACGGAATCAGTTATGTAGGTATCTCTGCTTGCAGAAAATATTTCGCATTTCCTTCAATTAGGCATGCCGTCCTCGTTTGACATGCCCACAACAATAACTGTTGGCAGCGATGATTTAATGGTCGTCAACTCTTTCTGCTACCTAGGCGATGTCATCGATCGAAGTGGAGGCTGTTTCGGTGCTACAAATGCAAGAGTCAAAATGGATTGGATGACTTTCAGGGATTTACTGCCGATTCTTACGAATCGCAATATTTCTCTACGACGTAGAGGGTACATTTATCACACCTGCGTCCGTAGTGTATTGCTCTATGCCTCCGAAACATGGGCTCTGAAGAATGACGACATCAACAGACTGGTAAGAAATGAAAACATGATCATCAGATGGATGTGTGCCGCCAAGCTCTGTGAACGTAGATCAATGGAAGAACTACGACAAGCCTTGGGAATCACAGACTTGCTGAGTGTGTTGCGAGCAAACCGATTGAGATGGTTCGGACACTTGGAACGGATGCCTGACTCAAGCTGGCCAAAAAGAGCTCTATCTCTGGAGGTACCTGGTCCGAATATTCGTGGTGGCCAGAGAAAGAAGTGGATCCACAACGTGGAGAAGGATCTGAGAGATCTGCAACTCGACCGTCGCACTGCACAAGACCGTGCTGCGTGGAGAAGCGCAATCCGCCCACATTGGAATCGACAAGACATATAGTCCAACCCCCAATCCTGTGGAAACAAGGACTCAAAACCGGACAGTAAGCAAGCAAATAAGTAATTAAAGTTTGAGTAGAAAATTCATCAGGAAAGACTTGAGGAAATCACAGAAGACTCCCTCTTCAACGTCAGATTGCTGACTTATTCATGCTTTGGATAAGTCACTGGTTCGATTTCAATGACACATCTTCCCATCTTTCTATGTGGGTCCATGGAATTCTAAATAATTGCACCTGGAATGATCACTCATTTTGACGCGTTACGATGAGAGGCCATTAGGGAGACGCGGTGAAATGATTGTTTCTGTCTGATTAGTTAATCGTCCAGTGCCTTATCCTATGCATACAACTATTGCTACATGTATATCTTATTGTTGATAGGAACATTGGCACATTGTATTTATTTGTTTGATATAGGCTCTTACAGCTTTAACACAATCACGAAGAACTAAAAGCAGAATACATAAAGAATAGATAAAAATTGCATTTATGACATAAATTATATATATGACATGTATACTGAATGTGCATGATTTTGAAAGATGTCCTCAGACTTGAACAATTTAAGCTTGTAAGAAAATAAGACGGTAATTCTGGAAATACCGCACCGGACTTCAATCGTCGAAGAAGTTTCTTACGTCGTTCGCGGAACTGTTTTCTTCGTGTCGTGCTAAGCGTGATTACTTGGTCGGCACAAAGTGTTCACGAGATAAACGTCGTAGCCACAATTTGAGTATCTCCCGGTTTTCAAGTGAAAATTGATGCAAAGTTACATTCGGATTTTCCACCTGAGATTTGTAGCGCGCTTTACAGCCCACAGCAGAACACTTGTAAGGCTCTACAACGTTGGATAAAGTGTGAAACAGTAAATCTGCTACAGCACATTTCACTCACAGATGATGTAATTTGAGGGAAACATTTGATGAATAACCAATACAGCTCATACTCCTTGCTTGTATACAGACCAGAGTGCGGCTACCCGGCGGACATTGTAAGCAGAGGTGATGAAATCTCTCCGCTGCTTCGATAAGTCATGGGCCTCTAATCGTAAAGCGAGAGGAAGAAATTTGGGAAGTGATCATTCCAGGTGTTAATATCTAGAATTCCATGGTGGGTCTTATGTTGCACATAAAACGTCGCTTAACTTGCAACGGGTCACAAAGTGATGAAGAGACGCAATAATATTGATTAATTGCATCCATCCTATCTCCACCTACCACCTGAAATTTACTACTTTTTATAGGAAAACAGTTCACAATCAAATGTATTTCACTTACGCCTTGTTCTTGCACGAACAGGCGCTGTACGAGGTCCTCGCCCTATCCGTCCGTTTTCAGCCGTCATTGTGAAGGCATATTCTCTGTTCGACCGTAAACCTGAAAGGAACAAGTGTTTGGAATCAAAGACTATGAATTCTTAAAATGAGGAAATGTTCACACCAAATCTACAAGTTGTATAGTTGAAATATCGGACTCCCTAGTGTTGGTTTTACACTGCATATTAGGATATCATTTGTGCTCAATATTATGGAAATCTGATTTTGCATCAGTTTAAAAGCCTTATAGCCAATGAGACTTGATGCAGCGATCGGCTGGTGCAATTGACTGATTAGCGTTCTGAAGCAATGACAAAACAGAACATTACACGAATTTGCAAGAATTTAAGCTGGTAGGAAAAACAATTATTTATTTAAAAACCTTTAGGAGGTATGACATACCATTGTAATCTGCAATGTGATTGATCTTAGGTTGATCTTTTTTTTGTTGTAGAAGCTTTAATGATAAAAGAGTATCAACCTAAGATCAATCACACTGCAGATTACAATGGTATGTCATACCTCCTAAAGGTTTTTGAATAAACAATTGTTTTTCCTACCAGCTTAAATTCTTGCAAATTCGTGTAATGTTTTGTCTTGTCATTGCTTCAGAACGCTAATCAGCCTTATATCCAAAAATTGAAGAAAGATTATTCGGACAGTATTTCGGCGACCGCGTAAGATTCCGTTAAAGCGCATGAGGTTTGTCCGTTAACCTTCGCCACACTCGGTGGAGGTGTTATCTTTTAAACCAAATAAGCCATGACCACCGAATTTCTAATAGTTCACCTTCTACGTATCATGCAACGTTCAGCAGAATGATTATACATTTAGCACTACACATTTGGAGTGAGAGCTATTTTAAAATTTCAGTGTTCGGAATATTTTTCGGCAATCACTTCTAATGTGCACTGTGGCATCAATTCTTGATGAAATAAGTTGAGATTGCATAAAGGATTCTTCCTATTAATATAGAGATATTCACAAATACAAAATCTTTGAATTTGAAGCTATTTGCTCATTATGTATGCATGTTTGAAATTCAAATTTCAAATATGATTTTCTATTATTTTTGTACTTTTCAGTTCTGCATCTGATCAGCAATTATTGAAATTTTTCGGAATCATGTTGCTTTTAGCCTCAGTGTCTCCATAAAGTGACTGAATCGGCTTGTTCCTTCACCTTCAGAAACTAAATACCAAAATGTGCAATTTTAGTGACATTTGAGCTGAACTAAAAGTTTGAATTATTTGACCTCTGACCTCCTCTAATACAGTGATGTAATCTCAGAGTCATTAATGATCACCACCCTACTAACCACCTTGACCAGATCTTTCGATTAGTGTGTGGTTTGTTAGTTTTTGTTATCATTTTGCATTTCAAATAGTGATTTAATGGAAATTTGTTAAAAATTGGCGGTTTTTGACCTTTCAAAAACCGCGTCAGCCCAGAGATGACCTTAGAAATGCAACTGATGCTGTTTTTCTGTATTCCTTTCAATGCCAATTGTTTGTAGTTTTGGTGCAATAGTTTGTGAGATGAACAGGGAGACGCGTTCGGAAGAACACCACAGTGGGGAGATGGTTAAGACTCGGATTGGTTGTTTCCATTCAATCATGGGGCGTCATCATGGAATCACGATTATTTTAGCTTACTAAGCGTGTATTACGTGAACATCTCCATTATACCGAATATACCGCATTTTCCCTAATTGGCGCTGCGGCGCCTATTATCTCACACGTAATCAGCTGCGACTTTTATTCGCGGGCGACGCTTCATTTTTTTTAAAGGTCGTCAAAGCATGTCGTTTATTAGAGAAAAAACTATCAATTGTGTAATTCTGCTTATATTGCATATTCCATGACTTCATCACTTTTGATTAACATCTACATTAGACAATTACCGCAACTGATGAAGCTATCAATGACAGCCTTGTGAACAGTTACTTGTTTAATATGCAAACACATGATACACGCGTGCACGTACGGATGATCGGCTATCAATTCATGATTGTGAATCTTAGGTATCAGCCACACTGCGAGATTTTCCAAGCGTTTCCGAGCAAAGCGTTTTGCAGCAAATATAAAGTCATCATTACAGCAGCTGTAGACTGCCACACTGCGAGCAAAGCAAACCAGAGCGATTAATAGCTTAGGCCTCAGCCACACTGAACACGAGCGTCACGAGCGTCTCGAGCAAGCGTATGTCCGCAAACTATTAATCGCTCTTGTTTTCTTTGCTCGCGGTGTGGCAGTCTACAACTGCTGTAATGACAACTTTATATTTGCTGCAAAACGCTTTGCTCGGAAACGCTTGGAAAAGCTCGCAGTGTGGCTGAGGCCTTACGGACATACGTTTGCTCGAGACGCTCGTGTTTGCTTTGCTTTCAGTGTGGCTGAGGCCTTACGAGAAGTGAGATAAAAATTGTTATCTGGTTTTGGCCAAATTTCAGAATTTGAGATTTTTTCCCCATAGAGATCAAACTGTCACTTTCATGTTGCATGATTTGTAGTTGCAGACAATCAAACTAGAACTAGAAACGGCAAAACTAGAAAACTTTTACCAAGAGACGCAGTGTCTCCGCGTGGAAGTGCACCTACTTACATAGATAAGAAATATGAATTCCTGAAGAAATATTCCACAGTCACAGTTCCTTTTCGCATCTTTTCAAAGACAATTTAACCTCCTTATTCTTCTTTTATGGCATTGCAATTCTCCATGTCTGATTTCTTTAAGACTTATCAAATTACAGAAGAATGTTCCAAGCCTTCTGAGAATTGGGTTTCGGTCATTTGACTTTAAAGAGATGTGCTGAGGCTTCAAAGAGTCAAGATCCATTAAAGAGGAGAACAAAGGAGACGTTTGGTCGAAAGTCACGTCGACCAATTAAGAGATTCTACCTTCAAAGAAAAAGACTCTCTCTTATCAACTCTGAAGTCGGTATCGTATTTTCCGAGAGATTTAAAAAAAGAACTTTTCATGTTACTCTTCCTCCCACTGCAAATGGCAACTATTAATAAAAGTAATCGTTTGTAATGCGAATAGGTTCATCAGATTCATATTTCTTTCCGCATCAGAGAGCTATTTAGGCTTCTGATGCTCAAATTGCTTGGGAAGGATGTAATTAGAGTGATTCGGACCACAGCAAGATCGTAATAAGAATATTTAGAGAATGGTTATCTGTGAGGAATCATTCAAGGCCTAACAGTTGTCGTAAATGCGAAAATTCTGGATCACGTGTATTTGAAGAATTATAAACCTCTTCGTTGTCAAAGTTCAATTTTTGAGAGGGTCCGATCGTCATTTTTCTAGAGAAGTTTACACAGAATTAGATTGTTTAACTGCATCACTTTGCTAGAAGTGCAACCTGATTCAAAACGATGGCACATGCAAGACGTTACTAAGTGGACAAAAAGGAATTTTCAATGCCTTGCAGAGATAGGAAAAATAGTCGTGCGCCGCTTGCGGATTCCTGTGAATTCCGTCAAAATGCTCCGATCGCCACGATTCCTTCAGATTCGAAGAATTCAGATCATTGCGCAAAAGTGTTCTCGATAATGTTGGCCCTTCCGGTCATTATTAAAAAAAGTTAGTAGGCGCATGAAAAAACGTTCACACATCTCTCTGTAGAACTTGACATCGACTGTGTCTCTTTGCCATGTGACATAAGGTAATTAATAAAGTAATACATAAAGTAATCAATTAATCGGCAGTTGGTCTTATATCATTGTGTTTTACTAAAGAGAATGGAGGTTGAATTTGAAGAGCGTTTGATTGAGTAAGTGAGATTTTCGAATTTGTATAACAGAGCTCCTCGGACGATAATCATTGATAACGATATCAAAATCTATAGGCAAAAATGTAAAGGATTCGAAATCGATGGAAAAAGCTCCGTGATGAATGTCTTAAGAAGATAAAAGCAATGGAATTTTAAATTGTTCATGAACTTGTTTAACGGTTAAGCGACCTCTTCTGCAAATACCAAGTAAATGATCAAAATTGGTCCCCCAAACCCACGAAATCTTCCATGAGTCAATGAATTGAACAATGTTGGGCAAAAACTTGTATTTGTTATAAAGACCCAAAACCCAAGGTCAAGTCTTAATAGATGAGTAGATTCAAGTAAACGAAGTGCATTCTCTGTAACTTTTGCTGACATAAACCTTCTTTTACAGGCTAAAATTCCTATTGGACCCATGAGAAGTGTGGTATTTGTGTGAATGTTATAATGTAGCCTAAGTATAAAAAGCGTTACAAAAGCTTTCCTTTAATTAAACCTACACTGATATGCTGACTAATTGAAAATCGTTGATCAATTGAAAAGTGAAAATTGATCAGTTGACTAATTGAAAATTACAATTGAATTACATAGTGCTCATAACAAAGCATTGCTTTCATTTGATCATTCACAAAATATAAACATACTTTATAAATATTATAGCTGCCTAGTGAGTGCATGGTTAAACATATTTAGAATACGAATTTGGAATGAATTCATTTTTGGATAAATGACGGCCATCGCAGACAGTTTAGGGGTGCGAAGCATGTTCAATATGCACGAATACGACAAAGTACATGTTAACTTACAGTAAATACAATGTACGAACTTTCAAAGCGCGCGGCATTGTCAAGCCCAAAAGGAAACAAGCTTAGCTAATAATCACAAGTATTTCATTTTTGAAACATTGTGAATTTTGGTAAAAAATCAGAAATTTGTGCTCTTATCATGTAGTTCTCCTAAGATTAAAATCAAAATATTAATTTTTTCACTTGATTTGTATATATGCAGCATTAATAGAAGACCCAAGTTTGTATCACTAACCCAAGGTCGACCCAAAATCCAAGTTTGACCAAAAACCCAAAGTCCAACTTTGAATTAAATTAGCTATCAAAAGCAATATCGGAATTTTCATGTTACATTTTGCATTGGACAAAGGATCACTCAATTGTAGCAGTTGTCAACGTTTTTATGCCACAATGTTAATGAAGGCAATCATTACAGCAACAAATTATCTTTACCTGCTCCAAGCATATGTTTTGCTAAAAATATTGAATTTGCACTCTGTCTGTGCGTCTCTTCTACCGAAACTCTTGCAGACTTCATTACAACGTCTTTATCATTTAAATAGTATCAAAATTTGAAAGCCAATATTTTTGTAGGCATGATCCAAATGTGACAATGTACATGTACAATATTCATATAGTTCATTGTGAGCAGCACCTGATGATAATAAATAAGGGATTGAATCGTCCTCCCCTCTGTGCACGTCAGAGCCCAATGGAATCGAAACCACGTCATTGACATGTGAAAAAACTGAGAAAATCGCAGCTTAAAACAACAAACTCTTCAATTTATGCATTTATGACTAATTAATGAATCCAACCATTGATAAAGTTCTTCAAAAATTGTCCAGGAAACAGAATATGAACAACGTAGTTAATCATTAGGACGCAGTGGTTCCAGCAAAACTGTTCTAATCGTCTTCAAAATAAAAACCTAATAAAACCTATTTCCCACGGACAACCGGTTGGAAATTACTCTTCTGCCTCCAAGCGGAGGATAAAATGCACATTCTGCAACTAATTACCTTGTACATTTTTTAAAACATGAGAACACGATGACACCTGCGCAGAGATTCGCATAAAATATTAGATAGAGAAAGATCTTCTGCATGCCTTAGGTCGACTTCGCACGTTCTATCGACTAAAGCTAGTCCACAGACTGAGGCTGACGGAGGCACTGACATGGAAATATGCAAAACGCTTTTTATTGGAAATGACTCTCTTTCAATATTTTATTGTATTCATCGGGTTTCACATGACCTCTGAGAAGAGGTTTAACATTTCCCCTGATAGACTTATCATTCAGCTATATAATTAACCAAAGTCGCTGTGGAAAGCACATCATGAAGCAGCCATTGCCGGGGATATTCATGCTCTTTATAGGGCTACATATAATAAAAAAAGTTTGTTTGTTTTAAGAAAATGATAGTGCAGAAATTCAGCAAAAATCCGACCAATTTTAGAGCTTCATAATTTTGGCCATCACCTTTTTGATTCTGTATGTCAATATTGATGTGAATCAACCAAGCGTACATCATTCTACTTTTTGGAAAACCGAAGATTGTTCACTAGAGCGACATTCGGAAACCCGAGACAGCCGTAATCGGCATAAAATTATCCATGATTATTCATCTTACATGTGCGCATTGTCGTTCTCAAAAGGACAGCATGAAGATACTATTGGGAAGCCACTCTGACCCTCGCCACATTGGCAAAGTGTTGACAAACGTGCCCTGTTGGGTGGGGGATGGATATTCCCGAAAATAAAGGTCCAAATTCAAAACAAAATAGAACAAATGAAAGCTCTTATGATGATGAATCATAATATCAACATTGCTTTGATATTCAAGGTCACTGTGGAGGTCAACTGTAAGGTTAAATTTTAAATAGATGACTTTTTTACCGTGGTCATCATTTCTTGCCCTGTCTGAGAAACCATTTGACCAAATTTAAAACATATTACACTAGATGAAAGCTCTCATAAAATCATTATTGTTTTGATATTCAAGGTCACTGTGAAGGTCAACTAATAGATAATTTTTTACTGTGGTTATCATTTCTTGCCCTGTCTGAGAAACCATTTGACCAAATTCAAAACAAATTACACTAGATGAAAGCTCTCATAAAATCATTATTGTTTTGATATTCAAGGTCACTGTGAAGGTCAACTGTAAGGTTAAATTTTAAATAGATAATTTTTTTACTGTGGTTATCATTTCTTGCCCTGTCTGAGAAACCATTTGACCAAATTCAAAACAAATTACACTAGATGAAAGCTCTCATAAAATCATTATTGTTTTGATATTCAAGGTCACTGTGGAGGTCAACTGTAAGGTTAAATTTTAAATAGATAATTTTTTTACTGTGGTTATCATTTCTTGCCCTGTCTGAGAAACCATTTGACCAAATTCAAAACATATTACACTAGATGAAAGCTCTCATAAAATCATTATTGTTTTGATATTCAAGGTCACTGTGAAGGTCAACTGTAAGGTTAAATTTTAAATAGATAATTTTTTTACTGTGGTTATCATTTCTTGCCCTGTCTGAGAAACTATTTGACCAAATTCAAAACAAATTACACTAGATGAAAGCTCTCATAAAATCATTATTGTTTTGATATTCAAGGTCACTGTGGAGGTCAACTGTAAGGTTAAATTTTAAATAGATAATTTTTTACTGTGGTTATCATTTCTTGCCCTGTCTGAGAAACTATTTGACCAAATTCAAAACAAATTACACTAGATGAAAGCTCTCATAAAATCATTATTGTTTTGATATTCAAGGTCACTGTGGAGGTCAACTGTAAGGTTAAATTTTAAATAGATAATTTTTTACTGTGGTTATCATTTCTTGCCCTGTCTGAGAAACCATTTGACCAAATTCAAAACAAATTACACTAGATGAAAGCTCTCATAAAATCATTATTGTTTTGATATTCAAGGTCACTGTGAAGGTCAACTGTAAGGTTAAATTTTAAATAGATGATTTTTTTACCGTGGTTATCATTTCTTGCCCTGTCTGAGAAACCATTTGACCAAATTCAAAACAAATTACACTAGATGAAAGCTCTCATAAAATCATTATTGTTTTGATATTCAAGGTCACTGTGAAGGTCAACTGCAAGGTTAAATTTTAAATAGATAATTTTTTTACTGTGGTTATCATTTCTTGCCCTGTCTGAGAAACCATTTGACCAAATTCAAAACAAATTACACTAGATGAAAGCTCTCATAAAATCATTATTGTTTTGATATTCAAGGTCACTGTGAAGGTCAACTGCAAGGTTAAATTTTAAATAGATAATTTTTTTACTGTGGTTATCATTTCTTGCCCTGTCTGAGAAACCATTTGACCAAATTCAAAACAAATTACACTAGATGAAAGCTCTCATAAAATCATTATTGTTTTGATATTCAAGGTCACTGTGAAGGTCAACTGTAAGGTTAAATTTTAAATAGATAATTTTTTTACTGTGGTTATCATTTCTTGCCCTGTCTGAGAAACCATTTGACCAAATTCAAAACAAATTACACTAGATGAAAGCTCTCATAAAATCATTATTGTTTTGATATTCAAGGTCACTGTGAAGGTCAACTGTAAGGTTAAATTTTAAATAGATAATTTTTTTACTGTGGTTATCATTTCTTGCCCTGTCTGAGAAACCATTTGACCAAATTCAAAACAAATTACACTAGATGAAAGCTCTCATAAAATCATTATTGTTTTGATATTCAAGGTCACTGTTGAGGTCAAATGTAAGGTTAAATTTTAAATAGATGATTTTTTACTGTGGTTATCATTTCTTGCCCTGTCTGAGAAACCATTTGACCAAATTCAAAAAATATTACACTAGATGAAAGATCTCATAAAATCATTATTGTTTTGATATTCAAGGTCACTGTGAAGGTCAAATGTAAGGTCAAATTTTAAATAGATAATTTTTTTACTGTGGTTATCATATCTTGCCCTGTCTGAGAAACCATTTGACCAAATTCAAAACAAATTACACTAGATGAAAGCTCTGATAAAATCACTATTGCTTTGATATTCAAGGTCACTGTGAAGGTCAAATGTTATATCAAAAAGATGATTCTTAAATTGCACAATGATGACAAAATTTCACATTTTTAAATTTTGAATTCAAAACGTCGAAGTCTGAATAGAACAGCGGTTCCCAAGCTGGGGTACGCGTCCTGCGCTACGCGAAGGAATTTTGAGGGGTACGCAGAAAATGGGAAATTCATTATAATTCAATTTTACTTTCATTTCTGTTCATGGGTCAGATGAACTGTTAAAACTCCGTGCGTATTCCGCATTGTATTGTCCTCATCTGGCATTGAAGCAACCGCTGCTAATTAGCGACCACCAACTCGACCTCAACCAAATACTTATATGAATCCGGATTCTCCACGATAGTAATGATTAAAAGTAAACAAAGAGCTTGTTTGATGTTTGAGCATGGCTTTCGCTGCACTTGTGTTGTTGCGCCTAGTTACATTTTTGTGTTATTCAATTACGAATTTAGCATTTTTCTACGCGTAATTAAAATTTAGAATGATTGAATTCCTGCTATCTTTTATATAATAAGTGAGGGTACGCGGAAAAATGAAAAATATTGTTATTTTCTACTTTGGGGTACGCAACATGAAAAGGTTGGGAACCCCTGAAATAGAATCCACAAGAGAGCTATCATTTTCTGTTCAATTGACACGAGAACACTTTCTTTTATAAATGCGAATGCTTTGAATATAAATAAGGACACCTGAAAACATTCAAAGCGAAAATAGAGCAAAATTCGTTAAATCTGTCGTACATTCAAATGTTTGAAATCTCATTGTGACGAAAGTATTCAGCTGATATTATTCAAAATCCATGTAAAGCTGTGAAATGGGTAGAAAGTGCGCTATCTAAAATCTGGAGTTCGTATCTTCCGTCGTTCAGAAGTTAGATACAATTTTCGGTAGGGAGGGCGCTGAGGTTAAAACACGAGGATGCAAAACTGGTTGCATTATGATTTTTTTGGCCAGCGCCTGCATGACAAAAAGAGGGTACATAGTCTGTCGCAAAGCGACATGACCCATATTAAACAAATTTTGCATTTAGGGGTGGAGACGAATTTTGGCATTGCATCGACGCGGATGAGACAATCTGGGTAGCCGCCTCCACAGCCAAGCATCCTACGCATCTGTATTGGCATCTTCAAAGGAATTCAATCACTACAATTAATTTAAATCCTACAATCCTATTTAAAAGACAACGCCCGCTACTGCAGTGCGCTGTAGATATTCAAATAATTTACATCCAAGACAGAAAATAAGTTAGGAAACTAGTATTAGAGCTAGGAATGATTCTTTCTATTGAATGTAGGCTATATTGTGACAACACTTCGTTGAAACGACGCAGTTGGCGTTCAAAAATGCATTTGACCGATAACGAATCCACATGAAAAGGCTCTATTTCATTAACCAGGCAGGATTTCAATGAAATTTAACGATGAATATTTAAAAACCTACACTGCTTTCATTTTAGTTATTGACCACACGTTTTGTTCAACTTTGCTGTCGATCCAGTGATTTAGAAAATATGCAGTAATAGGCATTTTCTGTTACCTCGGTGATATAGAGCGCAGTGTCATATTAACACTTAATTCAAGTATTGACCAGAATAATTCAGCGTTTCATAAAAGTGATATGGTAGATTGACACAGGGATGATCGATATCCAAGCGAATTCACATCCAATAAATAAGTAAATTGAAAGAAATTTCATTTTAGCTTATTATTGGCGTTCAAAACTCATTGAGGATTTTGAATTAGAGATGTCGCATACGTTATTAGGCAAAATGGTCCGTATTAAGGGTACGTAGTTTATCTGACTTTTTTCTGATTGAATATTCTTTGTAAATGATTTTGTCCAGATGTGACAAGAAAATAACTAATTATGTAGACTAATGCAAAGAAAAATTGCTAGAAAGATGCACTTCTGTATAAAATCTGGATAATGTCCGTATTTAGATGGCACAAATAAAGGTCCGAAGTAACAAATGCAGTCAGTATTCTGGATGGGTGCGTTTTTGAGGTATAAAAGAAAAAACGGATCCGATAAACTTATAAGTGGTGTTGTGAGTATATTTCACAGGTGCCAAAATACATCCTTTGAAGAAGAAACTACTTTGGACCTGCAAAATTGACCCCATAGTAATACGGACCACATGATTGAAGACGGACGTTGATTGCGGACGTATGAATACGGATCCTTTCGTACCTTCAATACGGACGTTTTGTTTTACAGTGCATCAATAAATAAGAGTTACTTTAAACTTCTAAAACACATAAGATCTCAAATTACTGAGATCGGTTGATAGTTTATAAACCCTACATGACTGAATTCCTTGTCGCCTCTTATTTCGAATAACATTCTACAACAATGAGCCATAAATCCTTAATTTCGGAGATTCGCAATCTTTTACAACATTCCAACATTATCTAGAGTGCAACATCATTGGAACAGGGATGTAAAGGTCTCATACTCGTGTAGTAAGCTTTTCTTCAG
Source organism: Prostheceraeus crozeri (assembly GCA_907163375.1). Taxonomy (NCBI): domain Eukaryota; kingdom Metazoa; phylum Platyhelminthes; order Polycladida; family Euryleptidae; genus Prostheceraeus; species Prostheceraeus crozeri. The sequence goes on along the minus strand of CAJQUW010003371.1, from coordinate 353,413 downwards.
ATTAAATCAATTTGCACAGCCGATTGGGTTCCACGCGATTGACGAGGCATCATTTATCCTCAGATGGAATTTCGGTTTTTATTTGTCGGAATTATTTCTATTCAGAGACGTAAACAAAGGCTTTCAATTATATGATTGATAAATTCTTGTTTTAATTTTTATGAACCATTAAATAAAGTTATGATTGTGGAATGTCATAAAAGATATTCATTCCTATTTACGGATGATATCGTTGCAAGCTAATCGATATGATTTCGCCTCAAACCAATTGTATTATTAACAATTCTTCCGAAAGAAAATTTGTATCATTTTGATAAACAGACAGATGAACAGGAATGACAGTTTTTCTAATAGAAAACCTAACTCAGTTGTGACATTCTTTCTTGCGAGAGTTTTTAAACGTGATCAATGCATCGACACCGGCGTCGGCTTGTTTTAGACCGCCGTGGATTTCACTTGATCATGATTGCATATTTAGAGTAGATACTAGTCTTACATTTGAAGTGACACTAATGCACATTCAAATGTTTATCGGAAATAATTTTAAACCATGAAAGGTCTAATGCTATATTTTCCAGAATCTCGTTTCACGGATGTTCTCAATTACTCTTCACAGGTAACTGATCAACTGACAAAATCAAGGGATACTGGATTGAACATAAAGACATGGTCAACGGACAATATCTAACACTTTCATGTAGGCTAAGTAGGAAATGCAGTTTTATTCAAAATTGGAAAAATGCATGAAAAATATCATATTCAACGCACCTTTTTTACACTGATTTCAATGCCCACACGCTTTTAGAATCCACTAGCACACAAAAATGTAATTCTATACTGCCGCCACTATTTTGCATATCTTAGATATGAGGTTTTACTTACTATAAGCAAGACCTCAAAGTCCCGTTCATAATCTTTCGTCTGCTTTGGAGACTTACTATAGCAGGATAGAATAACTAGGCTTACACACTGAGAAATCTATAACTCACATTAGACTACTAAGCTGCTGATAATACCCAACCACGGCATGCTAAACAATACTTTATATTATTACAATAACCTAGCAATAGCATGCATCCAATCCATGTTCTCAGATTTGAAAAGAACAACCCTGGCATTATTCCAATCCTTTGAAGATTAAATTCCTGTCCACCAATAGTGCGTCAAGTAGCGGACACTAATGCCGCAGTTGGTATTAGTTTCCCTTAAAACTACATTGAACTTGCATTGAATTAAAAACTGCATTATTGCCCGGAAGAAGTACTCCAGCTCAAACATGCACAGAAGGAGCACAGTTGCCAGACTTTCATACTAGAAAATTTTCTATAAAACCTCACTTTCGAAGACTACTGACAACTTCTGGTAGCCTATTATTTTCATATTTCTACCTTGTTTTCTTTTCTGAAGTTTTCAACATGACTTTTTATCCGCCTCTTTAATGATTTAAACACTTTCGTAATTGCTTGTAAAAAGGAGAATTCTTAGATTTTGCATAAAAATGTTCTTTGTTACGCTGTCTATGTTCATTGATTGAAATTGATTTCCTCTTTATGGTTGACATAGAAATAGAATCCACTCACATTGAGCAAAAATGCAGAATTCGCAGAAATACAGATATCTTGATTATAATCTAATTATTGGATTATAAATAAGACAATCTTTGCTGAATGAATATATCACTGAAATTTATTCAACCAATACGATAACAAATTGTGAGCTGTTTTCTCCTTTGATACTTCTCAAAATTTCCTTCCGTAATTTCTGAAATAAGGATCCTACTAGTTCTGCCCCGGTGGCAACATCGCTTCACCAATTTTTACTTCTAAATTTGAATGTGCTTAACTGTAAGAAGCAGCATTTTGATTAATGGGAATAACATGGAATTAGCAAGGCATGAACTTCCACTATTTAAAACTCAATTATATCAGTTGATGCAAAAAATGTTGATATAAAATCGGTTTGACAAGAGACAGAGAAAATTGCAACGTTCTATTCTGTCTTCGTTGATATTTGTCTATAACTTCTGCTTGTCTGAAGGAATAAAACGAGGAAAAGTGATGCCTAATGTGTTCTGACAGATTTGTCTTATGCTGGTAGTAGATGTTCCGTTTACGCATACAGAACATCTAATCATGGAAGTTTATATCAGTTCAAGCTCTAAGAAAATCATTAAGATTGGATAGCCTGAGTTCAATTTCGCTGAAGATTATGTCCAGATAAGATAGGATTATATTCTGTGATTTTGTGAAGATTCTACGTTTCAGTTCAAAGCTAGACAATCTAATCAGCGAAGAAAATATAAATATCTATCAAAGTGCGAAAATATTATATTATTATGTCTGTATAGCGACGGTAGCTGTAAGGAAGACGAAGACACCGGGAAATATTGAGTAAATAGTCAAAAGCAAATAATTCTTCAAAACTTCGCTTCACTTAGGTCATCTAATTGTAATTCCTGTGTATGAATTTCTCATCAATCCAAAAAATGGAAAACAAATAGATTACTATTGAGTTTTCTGGGAGGTTAACTGTTGAGGAAAAGAAATAAAGCACATCTTTCTATTAATGGAAATCAATCTGCATCAAGGTCATTACAGAAAATTGTGTACTCACAGAGTTGTAATAATATTGACATCTAAGACATCTTGTCCGCTCATAATCTTAACGGAGATAGGCTCGTGAATATAGACGGTGTTGTTGAAAAATGGTACAAACTCAATTGTAAAATGTAACGTTTTTGGAAGTAAATAGTGTAAAGAATGAGATCCTTTGCTAAATATTGGTGCGTGTAATAATTACGTTTCATGGATGGAAGTTTATTTTTTCTAGAGAGTCATCATTGCAACTACATGTACTCAATCTGTCAGATCTATAATCAATTGTATAAATCGCATGGGAGATTTTAGATTCTATGAAGAATATTCTTCTCTCACACAAAACCAATTGAAACTAGCGATTCATATTCAGATGCCGATTTATATCAGTGTAGTCCTGTGAACTGTAGGAAATATCACCCATGATCTTCAAATTCATTTTCTGATTCAATGTAAGGCCAAGAATCTTTGACTTCGGAGACAATAGGACTTTGAGGTGTCCCGAGACCCTTTGAATTCTGGACATTCAATACTAGTAAATTCTGAGTCGTGATCATTATTTACATCATCTTTCATAAGCAGCAACAAGGATTTAGATCATCCGATGAAAGACGCAAAACTGCGATGATGCCGTCAATTGACCAATTTGCTTGCATAAACTTTCAAAACCTGAAAAACAGCGAAATGCACCAATGATAACTAAAAACTGTCTGGTCTTAGGACCTATCCCTGTGGAATACCTCTCTGAGTGGTATCATACTGGAAATAAGTGTGGTGTGCGAGTATTACCTCATTTCATATTCATGGGGCCATGTTCAAAACCTGTTCTTGTTCAACCAAATAAAGGAGAACCTTTAACTCTGAGGTATGGAGACGAAATTTACTCTTTTCGGGTTGAAGGATCTCAATGGTTTTGCCTTTCTTTATTTGTATGAATAGCAAACATGCTGCTTGAACGAGTCGGCTAATGCGGCCTTTGCCACAGCTTCGGCTCAGAAATATAAAATCGGTTGGCTTCGATCCGTGCGAATCTCTAGAAAGCGCTCCCATGAGAATGTTAGCAGTACATTGAGAAATAAGAAGTTTAATAGGTGCAACTAAACTTGTGGTGGAAATCTTTTTATTGATATTTGAATCAATTAATTAATATCTTTACTGAACTTTCCTTTCAATTACAATGACTTTGACAGAATGAAATAAACAACTTTTACGCAAAGTTCATTCGACATGAATCAAAGTTAAAAGATTTTTTGATAATTTCAAGATATAAATTGAGTTGTTCTCTTCGGCTGATGCGGTGGAATTTGAGTTCATTTATTTGCCTTTTCGTCACAATCTATTAATAACAATAGAACAATTCAACACACAAAGTTTTCACTTTTTAAACTCACATGAAATGTGAAGCTGCATTAAAATGCGATTTGTTATTGTTTTTAGCTTAAAGGTGAGAGAACGCGCTGCAGTTTGTTACAATGCATATAGAATGTTGAGACATAAAAATCAGAGAAATTTAATCAAGGAAAACAAAAATAGACGAACATATAAATAAATGGATTATCGATATTTATCCTTGAATGAACAGCAAGAATAGAGTTTTTCCTTTATGTGGCCGAGCTGCTGGTTCTTACTAATTATTCAATTTCTATTCTTGGCGAAGAATGGAAAACGTAGAATGCACCTCTGTTGACCCATTTGTAGTGGATTAATTCTGATCTATTGACTACAACCGCGCATTTTATACTCAGGTATAATTGTACTATTATTAATGCATTTATATACTTTTCAAATAGTGACGTTCAATGTAAGATTTACTGATACATATTTCGCCTTGTCAGCATCTGACCAACTTTCATGCGTGTATTTTGCTAGCACAGTCATGAAATGACGGTCATAATCTATTTACATATTAACTTAACAAACAAGCGCTGCATGTTGGATCAGTCTAATAGCCTAGGTAATAGAACCAGTATACGAATGTATGATATTCTTGTAGGATAAGGTTTTGAACTGCCGAGTTGCTACAAAGACAAATTGAACAGTTCTAAAACTGATTTTAAAAGCAAGATTTTTTATCGTGCTTTTTACATCTACACTAAGTTTGTTTCCAGAAAATTCAAAAATTACTAAAAGTGCTTCTAAGCCGTGTACATGTATATGAGCATGACCTTAGGACACATCATGTTTTCTAACACTTGCAATACCATGATATGTTACGGACGTTATGTACCATGACTGGTCATGTTTTGCCACCTTGACAATATGACAAAATTTGATACTTGCCAATGTTAGATTGAAATATTGAACTAAAACTTAAGTTTGTAAGTCATGAAGCGACGATTCGGAACTTTTGAATTAATTTTGGAAATATTTCTTCATTTCATGGAGAATTTCACATAGAACAGTTTCCAAAGCTCGAGTTTTAACATACAATAGATTTTCTACGCAGCGACTCACCTTTAACATGCACGCCTGCACTCTCCATGCACATACAGTATATGTACTGTATTCTATTTAACAAAAAACTCTCTCCTCTCTAAAGCCTCTATAAAATTATGACTATGAAATCAGAATATGATTGAATCAATAGAGCCATCTGGACGAACAGAGTCGCATTTGCCTTGAAGATGATGCCGGATAACATTTCTAGTTTAAATGTACTTATCGAAAGCATTGACGTTGTTTACGTGGATGTGATATGCATTTGTTTTTCTTCATTTCAACTCACTGTAGAAACAGTCCTAATTCTTGTCTGCATGTTTCAGAAACTGCTAAGAACGTAAAGGAAAACAAATTGCTAGCTTGCCTGTTGTCAGGCAATTCTCAACTATTCAACCGTATCTGCTCCAAGCGAAGGTGATTTAAAAAGTTTTTATCACTAATTGCCCTATTACTTTTACATCAGGAAGATAATTAGACATTAAATCGTGGAATTGAACGAAGAAGTCGATGATAGGTACAACAACTTGACTTTCATGCTGACATGATGAAAAATTGAACTTCACTTTATTGTTCTTGCAAATACACGCAATGAAATCTAAAACTCGGTCTGTAACTCATCAAAAATATTCAACACGACACTCGACACCACTCAGTTGCTCCAAGTTCATTTATGAAAGGTCATGATGCTTTACTGTTTTCTTGACGGATAAATGTCTGCAACCTTTCTTCCAATTGCTTGTATCGATGGATGTCTCGAACTAGTAATTGTATTGCTGATATGCTGATGTGCAGTACTCGGCAAATAAGTTGTTGATACGGTATGTTAGGATAATGTGTAAAACACAATGCGGGACAGCTAAAGTTTGCATTTCATTAAAAAAAGCCAGCAAGTCAACCGCTATTTGGCAAAAAGTTTTCCAAGTCATTGGTAGATGATCGCAATAAGCGGTATGTAGGTTTTATATTCATTTTTGCTGACCTTTCATGAATCACGATTATCTGCTAATGATTTGGAAAAGGTGCTGCATAAGCTATCTAGTCTGTGCAATGCGCGTTCAGTTAATTTTAACTGACCAACTACAGAGATGATCAAGAAAAACGGACCATCTCAATTGAAAAATAGCGATTTGTAAATTGAGCGATTTTCACATTTTGAGCACTACTCAGCAAATCCACTATCGGATGCAAATCTATCATGGCTCATTTTCAAGCTGAGTTGTGCGATGCGATTGGAAGGCATGAGAATCGCTGGAATTTCACCGAAATTTAGGTGGTCCGTTTTTTATGATTAGCTCTTTATGTATCAGCACTTCCTTTCAGTAGGATGTATCAGACAGAAGTTCTAGAGACATTTTCCATCTAAAGTATCACGAGTCTTAGCTGAATACCAAAAGCTGATGATCAATGACTTTTTTATCAATGAATGTCACACACTGGAATATCCTGAAGTAAACCGAAGGCATTTGTCAACTTATAGAGTGTGATAAGTGACCAGCCTAATAAAAAATGCAATACGTATAGAAATCAGCAAGCATATGAAATAAAAGCACATCATTAAAGAAGTTTCAGATACGCATGGTTTTTCACAGTTGTCCAAAGCTTACATGTAGACTTACAAGAAGACATGTTGAAGGAAATGCATACATGTTTTGCATAACTGATTCCACTTGATTCCACAAAGGACATATTTTACAAAGAAGTTTTGTGTTCCCTTTCCATGAACGTGTCTCTACTCGCGAACCTTTCAATTCCCCTTTTGTTACTAAGTCAATGAACGGATGATATGTCATTTTACATTTACTATCTTATGGTTCCAGCAATAGCTACTCGAGTGGAGCCGATCGCATTCGTGTGCAGCTGGTACAGATCCCTGGGTTCCAGGGGCTTCTTACTCATTTTTTTTCTTTCTTCTGCCTGCAGCTGCGCGTAGTATTACACCCGTTATCTAGTGTGTTTGTATCTTCTTGTCCGCGATCACTCCACTAGGTCTCCTTTGTGGTCCCAGAGATGGTCAGCATGAGGGCACTATTGTTGTGAGGGTTCCAGGCCTCAACTTCCACGCACACACCAGGACGACCATTTCCATTCCATGGATGCACGCAATCTATCCGGCACATAAAGCGAGAGCGGGTGTCCTTCCTCTGTGACGTCTTCTTTTCTTATCAATCGATCACCAGTTATTGCACCCTCCACGTTTCTTCGCGCAACATTCCAGCCTGCGCGACACCACATTTCAACTGAGAAAATAAGGAACGAATATGGTGGACAACTTCCTCAACCAAGTTCTGAGCCTGTTGTGGACAGACCAGACGTAGCTGATTTTCAGTATTTTTAATAATTGCCGCATTTTGTGACATCACTTTGATATTGATTGATTTTATACACTTATTTTCTTTCTTTCTATAACAGTGGCTAGAAGAAGATACCAGAAATCTCTGATCTTACATCTAAATTTATGATGGATTACACAAGATCTTTTTGATTTCGTAGCTAAGGCTAATTTCCTGAAAGTTGAAGGACCAAGCGCTCCCAAGTCTTCAAATCGAAGATTTCTCTCATTAGCAGAGTCTCATAGAAACCAATTACACAGGTCAAAGTAACAGTCAAAAGATCAAAAAAATGTAGGACTCTATACTCCATGCTACCATTACATAGTGAAATAGACACTAGAGAAATAAGAAATAGCTTGAAACGTACTGGTATTCATAGATATCTGGCTATCAACTTCACAGCTCAGCCTTGCATCGAATTCTATGTGCTAAAGACGAAAATGACTGCAATACAGTTAATTCCGTCTACTGAGGTTGCGGGGATGGGCGAGTGAGCTGCACATGGAAAGGTTGAGTGTACTTTGTTCGCTGTTGCATTTGTCCTTTATGTTCGCAGGTCACTTACATTGGTGAAACAATGAGAACCATTCGTTCCCGGCTTCGTGAACATTTGACTGTAGAAACTTTATCGATTTAACACATTGTTAATGATCATAGAACTAACCCACACACATAGAAATAAATTGTTTATCTGAAGTTGACTAGAATGGAAATTAACTCAAGGTCGCGGCACATTCGAGGGAACTAAGTTGGGGCATGAACCACCAATGAAAAGCTTAGAATTGCACACGTGACTGTTTCTAGACCAATGATAAAGCCGCTAACAAGAGTATCTAAGTGAAAATGCGTGCGATTTATGTGCCATTATTGTCTACTTCATGAAGCTTTACTTTCATTCTAGAGGTTTCATTGTTCTCAATTTGCATGCCCACACATATCCATGATATTCTTGACGACCATAGAAATTGACAACAATAAAACCTCTAGAATGGAAATGAAGCTTCATGCAATGCACAATAACGGCGCATAAATCGCACGCATTTTCACTTAGATACATCTGCCAACTTCTGTATCATTGGGTTAGAATCAGTCACATGAGTAAATCGAAGCTTTTAATTGGTTCTTCATGCCCCAACTTAGTTCCCCCGGATGTGCCCGGTTGAGTCAATTTCCATTCTAGCGAATTTCAGATAAACAGTTTATTTCAATGTTGACGACCCTTCACAAAAAATGTAAATAACCTCACTGAGCGCAAGCAATGGGAAGCTTTTGAGATTAAATCATGAAATCCCTCTCTGAATGCACGTGTCCAGCAGAAATTAATTTGTATTGCGCCAACCGATGCAGTAGCGAGACGTTGTGCAGCATATTTAATCTTGTTTTAATGTGCTTCTAACTTACATTTAATAGGACTCTACGCCGGTCATTTAAACTTCAAAAGAAAACAAATAGAACTGCATCGTTTTACAATTAACCACAAAAGCAATTTAGATCGGTGAGCAGCAGAATCAATCCTTTGAAAGTGCAATTCCCTTGCATAACGAATTTACTCGTATACCTCAATATATGAATCTCAATGGAACTATGACAATTTTCGCTGTAACAGATGCCTATTTTGAAGAGTGGGATGTATTTCTAAACTTTTACAAGACCAATTCAGCTTCCGATAAGCTTATGCTAACAAGATTCCAACGATTAAAAGCAAGCAATTTATCAGAATGAAACAATTGATTCTGAATGCTCAAGAGACGAAGCTTTGCTAACAATAAGTCTCAAACGGAAACATTCTCTCCACGGGAAGATAGTCACGAAGGAAGAATTGACAAGTTGAGGAGAGTTTATATCACTGTTCAATTAATGGTTCATTTAATGTTTCCGCTCAAAACGTGTTTGAATGACGATGGTTTGAGTAATTCACGCTAGCTGTATTCCTCATTTGAGAATTTGAATTTTGATTACCCTCTTATCTATTATTCAAGCGCGTACCACAGGAAATGGACAGGAAGTAATAGAGTTTACTTAGGATTTAAGATAGACATCAGTATTTACTTGAATGAAGGTTAAAATAGAGCTCTCTCGCTGACATTCCTCAAAGGTCTTGATACTTTTTGATGCCTAAGTTGAGACCGTTGAATGATAACAACAGATTTCGGGCTGTCAGTGACTCGTGTTTTGAGTAGGAATAGTGAGCAGTCTACTCAAGCGATTTGTTGAAATGCACTTCAAGTACACTTCATTGTAACTTGAACAAGCAATGATGAAAGGATAAAAACGATAACTAGGAATGTACAGCAGCAATACTCGGTTACACGTCAAGCATGTTTTTCAAGTGGCAGGATAGCTCAGTTGGTTAAGGGCATCGCTTCGATGCAGAAGTGCACAATTTCCGGGGTTCGAGTCTGTCCGCCTCGGGAGGCATCACCGCCCTCAATATAGGTGGCAGGATAGTTCAGTTGGTTAAGGGCAGCGCTTCGATGCAGAAGTGCAAAAGGTCCGGGAGAGACTTTCATCTCTTTTAGTTGGCAGGTTTTGTAGCATTGTTGTGAAAGATTGAGCAGTGAAGGATTTATTATTAATACGCTCGTGTTGATTGCATTCTGTAAAGTTTGATGATCACCAATCACGTGTAAAAGTTGGGATAAATACAGCAAACACAGAGCAGCTTGTTCTACAGTACCTTAGTTTGGTCAACGATTCAATAGGGCCTAGTGAATTATTTTCAAAAAATTATTTATTTTCTTTTGAAAAGAAGCTATTTTTGGCCATTCCAGACCGTGCTGATGAGTTCATGTAGGACGATATGCAAAGTCCACGGCTGTCAAGGGATTTTATGCTTACATTTTTTAAATCTGAGGACATCTGGCTGTTCAATGTCCACGCAAGCTGGTACTCTACAGTTTATAGCGCAAGTAGAGGTGTAGACATTGATCTAAAGCGAGGGAGGGTTAGAAACTCAAATGTTGGAATTATTCCACTGCAGAAGACAACTGATGACATGTGCAACATTGTGACAACTTACTTCTCACTGTGAATGTCATATCATCATCAGCGATTGATCTTCCGGCGTCAGCATGTTGGTACAAACCATTATTACTGCTAGAAGATTCTCCTGGAAGAATTTCTCGCCATCGAACTTGAAAGCTCTGTCGATACCCGCCATTGAAGCCCTGCGTCCACGCTAAGGTGACCGTACTTTGAGTGACATTGACCACTCGCAAATTGATTGGTGCATCAGGAACCCGTGGTTTTATCAAGCTCAGGCGAACAACATCCGGAGCCATGCCATTACTTGCCTGCAATGTGACAAGAAGAAATACCTTGTTCATGTTCGCAGATTTCTATGCCTGAGTTGACAGGAATATATCGCAAATAGAGACAAAAATGCCGATTCATCACAATCACATTGAAGTCAAGCGATAAAGTGCAGTCCTGTGATTTATCCGTAAAAGTTACAGGAGACAGACGTTTCGCGACACAGTCGCAGCCTCAGTGTCTGCTAAAATCGTGTAGAATTTGCCAAGCAAATCAGCGGACCTGTTTTAACACTGTATGTGTCCTGTCACTTAGGCGAGAGCATCTCTCAGCCGGACAGCTCGAGTTTACGGTTTAGATCTGGATTCCCATCTCGTATGTACATTGCTTCTTTTAGAAGAGCTTCTGATGGTGTTTTGCGCTTGTGAAGAATGTGGAGATGGAAGGTTGAAATGGACATATTGCTGCTATGACTACTATTGGTATGGTCGGAAAGGGCTATAGTATTATTGGATAACCTAACCATGATCTTTACAGCGAGCGTAAAAAGATCTGCTGGTTTGACCTATTCAAGCCTTATTACAAAGTTTGCATCTAAATTGTAAATTGATAAATGACGAAACGGTCATCACAACCATAGTGATCATTGATAGAGACGCAGATCTCACAATTATACAGAGTATGGACGCAATCAGTCAGTTCATCGACGTGGCTCCCATTGAGAGATCGTTTTTTATTGAGTCGACATTTCATCACTGCATAACTCTGTAACACGATCTGTATATTGCAATTGCAAGGCATAGTTGCGTATATCTCTTAGCTTAGGCTTTTCACATCACGCTTTGGAAACTTGTATCTTCCTGTTCCTTGTAGTGATTAGACCCATCCATACAGAAGGGGACAAAACCATCTTAAAATATTTCTTTTTACTAATGCGCATTATCATGGTTTTTCAAAAATAATTGATCAAATCAAGGGTCAATTTTACAACCTATTTTGAGAAGTGTATTTCTTAAAGTTCTTAATTATGCCATACTTTTTTTTATACAACTATTTGTTTGAGTTCTTTCAAAAAACACATCGATTTGCAAGCAAAATTATTGAATTATTGTAAAAAAAATGCTGAAAAATGAAATTGTTCATCATCAAAAATTCTGCTAATTAAAGAATTCTTAGTAGTGGAACATTTTGAGCAGCATTTCTCCCTTTCAACCTCATACTAGAGTGTCTTACGGTCCCCATCTCCAAATTAATTCAACAATATTCGCACGTATTTGCACAAAGACAGTATATTCTTGTCAATGCACCACTTTTGATTTATCAGGCAATTGAATTGACAAAACTTTTGTCTGATAATTGCAGAAACACTAGAAATAATACAAGCTTAATTGAGTAAAACATTTTCTCCCAGAATTTCAATAAATTGATTTTCCAGTTCTTCATGCTATTTGCTTTACTCATCGAACTCTTCAGACTTCACCAGATTGATTCAGACTTCAATGATTGCCAATCTATAGAGATGAATATTAATTTCTCCTTCTATAAAACGTCAAACATTTCCGAAGAAAATTCAAATATCGGAGTGGACAAATTCGGTTCACTATTTCATTCAGAATTTGCATTTATCTTAACAGTTAAGTTTGTCTGAAATGAAATTCATTCAGTCGGTATTTCAAATAGAAAAAAATCCGGGAATTGAGGATATCATAAAATATCACGGTTGTAAAATCTCAATTAAAATTTCTCGGCAAAGCTTTGTTCCTCAACGCGTATTCATTTTTTACCCTTATGAGAATGTGGCAAAGGCAGAAACATCTGAACGAAACTTACATCTCATACCTTCAACCGTTAGAAAAGAGTTACAAAGGCAGGTGAGCATGACGATCTTCAGTTCGTGCACTTTCGGATCAATGAGATACGAGTAGAATAAAATGCAACTCAAATATATTTGCCATTGTGATTTGTGAGAACGAACGTTTTATTATTGAATTGATTATTTTGCATCAAAGTCGTCTGCATGTGCAGATTCCACTTCATTTAGTTAAATGGAAGATTTAGATTTACAAAAAACGAGATTCCATGCTTAATTTTACTAAAACGAGCAGCGAAGCGTAAATTGAACACACATCGCTAAATCCATAATCTCTTACTCAGTGGATTGTCAACATAGCAATGCCAAAGTCGACGTCATATATTTTTATTTTCACATTCTTAGATATAGTCTCTATGACATATGGCGCTGATGCAAATATTCAACTTTATTGTAGTTAAAAGGCAGACAAAAAATCCCTTTCATGAATAGGATCAATAGATGCGCTAAAAAATCAACTCAGAATGACATGTATACTTCGATTAACGAAATAAAAACTCAATCATGAGCTCGTATCATTTTAGTTTCATGAATGATAAATGCGTCCGCCAAATTGCGTGCATACAAATATCAAACATGAGAATTGAAATTCTTCACTTTATTGTTTCAATATTTTGTTATTCGACGATATCATTCCATTTATGAACCATTTTACCATTACACGTCGCTCTCTCAGCAATATTGTGAAACCTTAGAATAGAATGTAATTCAATCGCAAAATGATATATTGTCGATTTGTTAGACAAAGTGTTGATGTGATTGAAAATGAACATTTGAGCACTTAATCTTTCATTTGATTGAATTTTGACACTTGATGAAAATTTCAATAGTTCGTATCGTATTCCGAAATCTATTTGACAATCTGCAAACAGGTGTAAGAACATAAGCTGTCTGTGCGAATGTAGGGAAAGGAAATTGATAAATAGAAAGAAGGAATGGATATCTATCTGCAAGCCGATCATTAATACGTCTGTGAGAAATAGAAAGAAAATTGGTCAAAGATTTTGAATCATTCTGATGCCGTATTGGTTCAAATTAAAGTTAATATTTAAGAGTCAATTAAGTTTCCTTATAGCGAAAGTAGCGCATTGCATACTGAGAGTACAAAGAGATTATTAGCATTTAACCGAGTATCCACGTTGTAAATACCTGGACACAGCCATTTGTTTTCGATCCTCCGTTCGCCCTCCCTTCATAATCTCTCTTATTCTTGGCACAGAACAAGGAAATCGGACTCCTGCATAGCACAACGAGTACTCGTAATCATAGATATTTGCCACTGTGTGAACACTAGTCGATAATCTTTGTTAATATTATGGTACGCAATAGTTTGTTCTGCACTAAAAAAAGACAGCGTATATTCAATGGAACATGAATGGATGATAAACCTCCTCATCTTATATTACGTGAATATGCGATATCATTCTACGGAAGATGTAACGGATGCGTCTGCTGGAAAAGATTCTAAACATAAGAAGATCGATCTTCAAAGAAGTGCATGCAGTTGAGATTATTCGTCCAGGTGAAATTCAATTACTGTCGTAAGTTCATTGAATATATTACATTCACTTTCGTACTGTTGCTATGATAGAGCGAAAGGGGACTCCTGAATGATTGCACGTTTAAATGTGAAGATTTTTTTCAATTCAAATAAATTAAAGTGCAATCACTTTAGACGAAGCATGGAAAATTGAAACTTTTCTTGATGTAGAAGCAGTAACTTCAATATGAACAGGGATAAATGAACTTCTACATATATAGTAGACTATGGGCATAAACATATTTCTATAGATTACCAAGTTTCCATTATTATGAAATCCATTATTATATTCCATTATACCATTGTTAGTTGACGAGAAGGTGAGTGAAACTATTGGATGATGGAATTCACAACTCACTTGACAGTAATAGTCGCCATAATCGCCTTCTCGAACGTTTGAAATGTACAATGTACCACGATAACGTCCAGCGTACAGACGAGCAGTTGTCATCTTGTACTTCTTTCCACTTGCCAATGTCAAATTGTCTTGTCCACGGAACCATGTGAATGTGACCCAGGGTTCTCCCTCTGCTTCACATTTAATGGCCACATTGCCTCCAATGTCGGCAGCTGATTTGGCTGTGCGAGGATTCACGAGCAGAACAGCGGAGGCTGAAAACAATGACAGCATCGGTCACTTCAAAGTAATTCTTATTCTGTACTGCGTTCTATAGCACATGAAATGAGCTGTTGTGATATTATTGAAACACTTCTTGCTGGATGCTTATGTGAAAAGAATGTGCTTTGCCTTCAGCGCGCAACAATGATGCCGCATATGTTTTAAATCAAGAATATTGAAAAGCTACGTTAGAGTGTTCGAGCGTAAGGCGTATGTATATGACTGAGCACCATTACTCAATCTTTTGCTAGATAGAATAAAATCCTGCTTGATTGATAGGTCAAAAAATATATCCATTTCTTGATATGAATTTCAATGTCAATTGATCGGATAATCATTATGCCGGAGACCATAATATTTCCTCGAACAAGATATCTATTGAAGCATTATAATTCTCCAACGCTTCGCATTGGCTTGGATACCGTGAATAAAACCGCCTCCTACTATTTTAAAGCCAAAGCGAACATTCCGGGTAAATATCTCAGGGCTACTGGCAAAGATCTCACGGATACGGGTAAAGATCTCACGGATACGGGTAAAGATCTCACGGTTACGGGTATAGATCTCGCGGCTACGGGTAAACATCTCACGGCTGCGGGTAAAGATCTCACGGATGCTGCAAGGATCTTATGATTGTGGTCAAGCTTCCCACGATTACGGGTAAAGATCTCACAGTTACGGGTAAAGATCTCACGGCTACGGGTAAAGATCTCACGGTTACCGGTAAAGATCTCACGGCTATAATCGCTGCGGTTAAGAAAAGAAATTGATTTGACCTCACCACACCAACACCGATGAAATTGAAAATATCTCTGTTTCCATTAGAAAATCGGTTCATAAAATGTGAAGGACACTATATTGAAATGAATTGCTCACAGAGACCTCCTTCGTGCAATGAATTTTCACTATAAGCAATCAATAACACTGTGGAACAGGATGATGTGAATTTATATTTTCTTTCTATTTGTCTGTTTCTGAATATCAATAATTAAGCTCCGGTGAGAATCCCACTACTCGCGAAGGGAGTAAAAGGAAAACTTGTGCAAAACAATGGGAAACATCAACGGAACAAAAGCCAACGGAAACATCAAACTGTCCGACTTCTTAACAAAGTCAAAAGAAATGCCGCTTCATAGAACGCTACAAGCCAACAGTTAAAGAGACGTTTCCTAATGTGAAATGACTGAACTTTGGTATAATACGCTTTTTCTAGTAACACGGATTTCTCCGTCAAACGGAATTGAGAGACTTTTTTCATTCCGGTCGAAACTATCATTCGCTACTCAACTCTTCACATGAAACAAGTTTCAAAAGTTACTTGCTTCAACAATTTGACATTTAGTCGTTTTTAATTAATGACAAGAGATCTTAGTTCAAGCGTACGAGACTACTGCTCGGTAGCCCTTAGTTGCTATTCCGACTTTTTGTTGAGGTTCACCTTCGCCTCACTGAGGAAGGGCACTCAGCGCCCCCGGGCCCCTACTTTACATTTTATCTAGCTCCTGAACGGAGGAAGAAACAAACTCCAAATTTTAGATTGCTTGTTTCCTACGTATTCCACAGCTTTCCACAGCTTTCCACCAATTTTGATAGCATTGGCTGAATACTTTCGTCACAATGAGATTTCAAAAACATGTTAAGACAAGTGACCTGGCAATTGATGTTGAGATTTGATAAATTTGTCAATTGCCAGTTACTTGTCTTAACATGTAATGATGCCCGCGTGAAGCGCCTCAATCTCGGATGCGGTATTAAGTGATTGTAGAATGCAATCCGCCCTCCACGTGCCTGCGTTAAAGCAGTGCCTTCCTGGCTAATTCACCCTCGCAACAGATGGTCCGGTGGCCTTGTGGTTAGAGGGTATGCTTGCACGTCCTCTAGCTCCAACGTCGCTGGTTCAAACCTACCCACGACTGATGAGGCCCAACAGTCCGTGGTGGTTGCATCTGTTGCAATTTTAAGAGATTTCAAATATTTGAATGAACGACAGATTTGTCGAATTTTGCACTATTTTCGCTGTGAATGTTTTCAGGTGTCCTTATTGATATTAAAACCATTCGAATTTATAAAAGAATGTTCTCGCATCAGTTGAACAGAAAATGATAATCCCCCTGTAGATTCTTTTTAGACTTCGACGTTTTGAATTCAAAATATAAAATTGTTCTTCGATATGCAAGAAATGATATCATATTTTTGACCTTACATCTGACCTCTACAGTGACCTTGAATATGAAAACAATGATAAAAACAAGCTTTCTTTTGGTGTAATTTCTTTTGAATTTTGACCTTTACAGAAATAAGCACGGGCAGCGCTGTGCTCCCTCCCCAGTAGGGCGTGTTTGTCAAAGCACTTCAGTGGGACGAGGGTTAAGCATCAAAAAGACGTCTTCGAGAGAGTGCTAAGCAATGACACTTCATACTGAGAAAATGTTGCTTTTACATGCAAATATTCTGATACATGCGAGATCATGACAAACGCCATTTTACCCCGGAAAGCCCCCTGTACTTTTTTCTGATATTGCTAAAATAGTATTGGTTAGAAATGACTCAAATCTTCCGTGGATCCTACTTTCTGGGTATTTTTGAGAACGAAATCAAATTGTATCAAATTCAGTCCATAGGAACCTTAAAAATTGACCTTTAAAAAAGTGATGTAAAGTAATTGCAATTTGATGACGTTGCAAATTTGGTAACAATTGAATGATAGGAACATCAAAATCAGAGAGGAGTTCTCCTGGACCCCCTCCACTGGGTTTTCGGAGCTCAAGAGGGTTAGTCTGTAATTAATTGAGAGGTTTGATAATACATCTACTTAAAATTAAGGTTGAAAGAGTTGAAAATGAGATTCTTGCCATTTATGTCAGTGATAACAATAAAAGCGCAAGAACCGTTCTCTTTCAAAAGAAGCATCTATTCATCATGATTGCTAACAAGCAGCTGAGACGGAATGTCATAGTTTGTTTCAATATATCTAAATAAAAGTCGAGAAAATTCATCAAAAATATAATAAATGTGTACCTCAAATTTGCTCCGTGTCTGGTAGAATATTGAATGAAGAATTATGACAAACATTTAATCTCGCGAAAAGTCAAAAATACGCTACTGATAGGGAGCTAATATGAGTAATTATGAGAGTTATAACGGCTCGGTTGGACATGATGCATAGGGCTGCGGTAAGTGAATACACAGCCTTGCATTCTTAGTATGATTGTGTTGCCATCATGTACATACATTTCATATTTTCAACATGTGCATTTACTTTGTCAATTTCAGACATATTTGACATCAATCATGAAGTAGAATCATTTATGACAGGCGATATAATTGATGAAAACAATATGTTCATCAAAATCCTAGGGATAGAAATGTCAAAACTATTAACGAAATTCTCAAACAGTTTACAAACATAGCAAGGACAGCTGATAACTATTATTTCATTTTCATTATAGTCTATATTGTGTTTTTTGATGGAAGAATTTGATGGATAGGTATTTGCTCAACATATTTTCTTGAGAAGATGAATGCATTTTATCTACAAATATGTATCCATTTATCAATTGCCTGAAGAAATATTGAAGAATAGACGCTAATCTTTTGCCGTGGCATTTCTTTGCGTGGAGAGCATAGAAAAGGAATGCTTTAACCGAGCAAAACTAATGTTGCCATTTTTTGATGAACAGTTCTTTGTTATATCTTTGTAACTAAATGTGTCGAATTTTATCAATGTTAATTTCTCTAGAATTTCTCAACGCAACTTTTCCTTCAGATATCAAAAAACGCATTCAAAACTATATCAGAAATGTCTAGATTGTATGAGGATGATAACTTGATGTATGCCATGTAAGAGAATGAAGTAATCTCTGTAGATTTACATAAACAATTAGCAGCGCTTTAGTCTTGTGATAGAGTGTTTGGTCTGCGTTCGGGAGACCTTGGTTCAAGTCTTGGTCGGGTCAAACCTAGGACTTCTTACTAAACACTCAGCACAAGAACAACTCGGCCACATGTGCATCCGAGTGCACTGTAAACCGCAAATATCCGTTGGAATTAATTTCACGGTTTTTTACAGTCTGAAGTGTAAATATCCGTAAAAACAAACGTTTGTTTTGTCTGATATGAAAGGATTTTAGCTGTTACGTCATCACTATTCATGTTATGACGTCATCATATTTTCTATGAAGCTTTTCTGTAAAGTTTAACGTTCAATTTAGCTGTTTTTAACGGTGTACAGTTTACAGTGTATAAACAAAGTATATTCAGTCATTCATTTATTCCTTTATTCATTTAGAAATCCTCCCCACTTGGTTCATGCAGGTGAATAATCTAATTGACATTGTAGCAAAATAATCTAAAATTGCAGGAAAAATGAGAGAGCTTACTTAATCGGGCTTGCTAGAATTTTTTTTGTTTCAAACAGTTAGCAAACTTCTTACGCCTGCGTGTTTCTGTTCATGAGACATATTCCTTCTACAATCGAATCGTGATGGAATTACCCTTTTGTTACATGAATTGAATATGATTTGAATAGAATACTTTTACTCATTGAGTTGCAGGTTCAGTTGATTAGCTGCCATTACATCCAATATCAGGAATCACATCTCTCAACATCGACACAACTCCCTATTTGAAGTTGCAGCTTGCGCAAATTTGAGATTTAGAATTAGCAAGTTAGTGAAAATTTGACGGATATTCATTAAATATGATGTCAGGATAATTAATGTCTTTTGCAAGTACAATGTAAATAAAATGAGTATTCTGCATAGATCACCTGCTTTAGCGAGTGATCCACGCAAAATTCGAGTGTTTTGAAACTATAAAAACCTCCATGCATCACATTTGTCTATGGTATAACTCTTTTGTACCATACTTATCAGCACAAGATAATGTGTTATTATTATGTAGATTTTGCATTGTTACATAGCAAAATCTACATAATAATGATATTGTCCTAAGCTGTATTTCTATGGGAAAATATTGATATGATAATTTTTGTGGAAACTATCATGGAAAAGCTTAGGACAATAATAAATCATAGTCTAGATCTGTGA
Source organism: Prostheceraeus crozeri (assembly GCA_907163375.1). NCBI lineage: Eukaryota > Metazoa > Platyhelminthes > Polycladida > Euryleptidae > Prostheceraeus > Prostheceraeus crozeri. The sequence continues at coordinate 333,721 of CAJQUW010003371.1, read as the reverse complement.
TTTTGACCTTCATATTCAAAAGTCAGTTACTTTCACAGTTTTCAGCCATGAGAGCAGTTACAATCTGCAGTAGTCCAATCTGCAATTTTGCTGTATTCAGTTAAATAATTGTGACATCGACGTATGAATGACAGAGATTAACAAAGCCAAACACGATGAAACAATAGGTCTAATTGAACTCTTAATCACACACCAAGGAGATTTTGAAAGAGATCAAGGAAAGTTGATAGGGTTATGCGCCAGCACAAATTCAGTTTTTTTTCTATCTCAAAATGTGCGATGAATAACGAAGGTTTAGAATAGGAGAAATTTCAATGAAGAAGACAGTACTAGAATCGTTTTCGAATTTATGAGAAACACGGATCAATGACCTGTAAATATAATAATGGTAAACTAATGGAGCCATATTGAGCAAGAAAACTTCCACAAAATTGTTTAATTGTTTTCTAAAATTGACTCTTGCAAAATTTGCCTTTGGAAGGCATCCTTTGTGGTTGATTTAATGAACATTCCCACCAATTCAAAGGAATATGTTTCTCAAACGAACAGACATAAGTAACAAGCCATCAAAAATAACCAAAGCAGGAACACAAATTAGCAAGTTAAGCTTTATTGACTGGAGAATTAGATGTTCAAATTGGAAAAGTCAGATGCTGTTTTCTTCTAATGGTAGGCCGATGAAGAATGAAAAAGAAATGGCTAGTAGACAAATGAAAGCCAAATGGAGCAAGGAAATGCATTCTACCGCGATATTGACGCTACACTGTAATGTGTCATAATCGAAGTTACAGTAACTGTTCTTGAATGGCATATATCACCGTTTTTCTAGTAAATGAATCGAACCAACAGTCATATTGCTGCAGAGCATGGTCTAGTTGTGGAAATAACTGAACTATTCTTACAAATGAGCATTTCAGTTAATTTCACTGTTTTCAATTATTTTCACTCTTTCATAATAAAACTATGAAATTATAAAAAATTATAGTTTCATGTCATGCGAACGAATAACTCTTAACTATGGTACAAAGCGATATCATCAACCGACATTAGACAACAAGGTGTTGATATTGCATAATTTGATGTCAATATCTGGAACTGTTGATATATAACAACATCAACAATATATGATAATTCGATGATATCGCATAGTTTAGTGCAGATATCTCTGGTCTCAGTGTATTATATGAAAAAATATCACACGGAAATTTTCATGAATTTCTAAATGACTAAATGTCACATATACATAGTTTGAAGAGCTGGGGTTCAACGAAAAGATCTATTGCCATAAGCACATAAAAGAATTGCTTCAAAATGTTGCGAAATGGAAGCTTGTATTGCAGGCTTCTTTGTTTCTTATTTATAATAAGGTCCATCGACGAATTCTATCTCAATTTAGCGCATAGTCTGCCACTGTCCATGGTGTTAATATCCTGTGCGGAATTTGCTTGGTGGCATGTAATGCTCCATAACCTCCAACAGCAATATTTCACGATTTCTCTCTTGTGGATTGATTGAATGGCACATAATTCTCTTCAATAATTGAGCAACCTCGAAGACCATGCTTCATTCTTGATGCTGCTATAAGTTCACTCATTCTTCTTCAGAGAGGAAGTCATAAAATGCACAACTTTCAGTTGACAAACTTTGAATGCCATGAGAACGGCCTATTGAACCATTTATGCATTTTATCAAGCTTGAGTCATGCTATCTTGAATATGATATGTCATGCTATATTTCAAGAATGTCGAGATTCAAAATTTTCTTGCCTTCCATGCTCGTCATTGGGATCTGAGTAGTATGTTAGAAAACAACAACTTGGCACCAATGATGTATTGTGGTATAAACAGAATTGATGGAAATTGACGCCATCTTTATGCGCTAAATGACTGGAATGGAAATGAACGGATTTGGATATTTCCATGGACTTCTGCATGGATTTCTACAGCATTTAGAAATCCATGGTTACTGCCTGGTATATTCCGTGTATTATGTACATAACAAACGGAAACCAGCAGATATCAGACTCCACATTACATATAAAACTACAAAAATTACAGGTATCAATTTCAAGGTTTATCCTATAACAAACTATCCGTTTGTTATGTTGAAAATGCTTTCAAATATCGTTTCATATCCTATAGGCCCTACATAATCGAAAGAAAAAGTCCTAGAAATGGATCCATGCACACGAATGCATGAAAGAAGCAATTCTATGGGGAAGGCAGATAATACCATAGATAAAAGCACCATGGTATGCTGAAAGACATAGAATTGACGGTTATTCATGGAATCAATCAATACTATTTGACGAATCTCCGTAGATATTGCAAAAAATCAAATTTGAGATTTACATAGAACACTTCCCAAGAAGGTTGATGATATTTAAACATTGAGTTGCAAAATTTTCGTTCGAAGACGAATGCTTTGCATTATCAAATAATCTCCAACTAGGAACAATGATAATAAGCATATGAATGTAATATCGCTAGTTAAGAATATGCAGAAAGAAACTGTTTCATGCTTCACTGACATGTATTACATAATGGTATTCAGAAGAAAAATAAGCGACTTCAAACTACGGAAGTTCAGTGCATGAATTTGTGAACTTTGATGTCGGTTTGAACTTCAATCAAGAAAATAATTTGTACTGAGCAATTGATGCATGGATATGTACTTCACCTCTATATAGTGCACATCTCAAGGCAAGCAAGGTTATATACAGCAATATAAACATTCGTCAGGAAAGTAGAAACACAAAATACGCAAACCAGAGGCACACCCAGTTGCATTGTTGTTTGGAAAGTATAATTACAGTAGTTCAGTCACAAGTAGAGGGAATTGGAAAGGAAATCAACGATTTGCGTGGTCAGCTGATTGTGCATTGTGCTCTGTCGGATAAGAAGCGAGCACTCTATGCTGCATCAGTACTTTCGTGTCCACTAGAGGTCTGCAGTCGTTGGAGATCAATCCTCAACACAAACACGACTACGCTACCCTAGCATGACATGATACAACGCAAACACGACTGTACAACCTCTGCATGACACAACACCACACAAACACGACTACGCTACCTTAGCAAGACATGACACCACGCAAACACGACTGTGCAACCTTTGCAAGACACAACACAAACACGACTACGCTACCCTAGCATGACATGATACAACGCAAACACGACTGTACAACCTTTGCATGACACAACACCACACAAACACGACTACGCTACCCTAGCAAGACATGATACAACGCAAACACGACTGTGCAACCTTTGCAAGACACCACACAAACACGACTACGCTACCCTAGCATGGCACGACATGAACACAACTGCGCTACCTGAACACGACACCACACAAACACGACAGAGGATAGTATAAGAAAAGGGATGACTGACTGAAAGAGGTGTCGGCCAAAAGCACGCCTCATAGCCCCGGCGAAGGCCTACTGTGCAAGATCACGTCATAGAATGAAATGATATCTAGCTTAAGATCTGTACCGTAAGCATTTTTAATTGATTTATACTCGTGTTCATGCAGCTTGTTCATGTCGTCATTGATGGATTCAATACAGATAGATAATCAGAATACAATCCCAAATTACAAAGCATTGCAGAATAATTAGCGTGTCAAGAAAAATCCACACTAATTAGAAAACGTCCAATCTAACTTAACTTCAAGTCTGTCGACGATATTCCAGTCTACCGGTACAGTGTATAACCGCAGAACAGGCACATTGTCATATCGTTTAGATTTGGTATACATGCAGGCTTAAGCGTAAATTCATGGATCTTAGATATTTATTATCAGTAAAGAATGAGTGAGCAGGATATTTTACAGCAGGAATCACCAGTGTTTCCCTCATCAATATAGCTGTAGATGATAGTGTGTGGTTATTCCTAGTGTATTTTGAATTAATGATGGTATTAAAATTTGTGATCGCTCGAACATTTGGAACAGCGTAAGTGCAGTATACATAAATAGATAAATAAATTTTTTATGTTGAGAATTTTTCAAAACATCATACCTAAACCTGAACTGAAACCACAAGTGCTGAATTCAAGGCAATGAATCGTGATAATTTTGAATATATCAAATTTTCTGTATCGAATGCATTGAAAGAGAAAAGAGATAGCGTTGGTATTTCTAAATAATGATCTCTAACTAAACATCATGTGCACACGACCTCAGGGATTGGAAGACTTTTGAGCAACGAAGGCTGTGATTGAATGAATATTTATCCAAAACATTCGAATTTGTGAAGTTTCGAATATTTCGTATCCCGCATCAGATAATCTGTTTAAGTGAGCGGTTGATTGAGCTTAGAATGACACTTCATCGAATTATCATCTTCAAAACGTCAACTTGATAGGATACAGAAAGTGGAGATATTTCGTAGTGCAACTGTCAACCGATCTATTTGTTGATACAGGAAGTACAGACGTTTCATGCCCGAAATGCTGCATGTATCTCCTTTCGAAGTTCACTCAATATCAAAGGATTTGTAGGTGGGGTTCTCAGAGGAGAATGTGTAGGTGTTCAATGCGACGAGTAATTTGAGCCGATTTTTTTACATTTTGCACTTGACATCTGACATATGGGATTTGAACACGCGAAGATGAGACAGCTTCCATGAAGGGCAGAGATGAGATGTATCTCCACTGTCTTTGACAAATCAAGGCACACACAAATTGTGATTATGCGTTTCAAACTTGAAAATTGATTCATTTGCACGCGGTTCTCATGTGATGATGAAAATTAGCAGTCATCTAAGAACATATTTTTAGTTATTAGAATGATTCGTTTGAAATAGTCCTAATGAGGACTGCAGGCGATCTTCTATCCAGTGGCTAAGAAAAACAATGTTGTTGCACAGAGTGCGGCATAAAAAGCGCCACTCAATTTTAGAATAACATAACTTTCTAATTATATAGCAGAAATTAACAAATGAGGTCTCATTTTGAGGCCAATGCACATCTTTGTTAGCGCAATCATCAAAGACCTACAGCCCCAATTCGAGTAGGTAGCTCGTCCACCTGCCCAACAAATTTGGTGAAGTATCTTGGTGTCTACTTCGACTGCAACTTGTCCTCAACTAAACAAGTTTCAAAGACTGTGTCCAACTGCTTTGGATCTTTAAGACAACTAAGATCAGTTCGGTCATCACTGCCTCGGCCAGTGTTTGCATCCAATGTCCAGGCTTTTGTCCTCTCACGCCTTGACTTCTCGATTTCAATCCTTGCTGGATCCCCTGCCAACCTGCTTCAACGTCTACAGCGAGTGCTACATACAGCGGTACGCATAATGCGACGCAACTCTGGAACACTCTACTTGACCACTTGACTGAAGTGCAGTCTCTTTGTGTTTTTAAAAGACATTTAAAGTCTCATTTACTCAAGTGACTCTTTATCGTGCATACTGTACCAATATGTTATTGATATTTTGTATTTTTGTACCATTGTTCCGTGGACTTGAAATCATTATGATGAAACTCGTCTTGAAATATAATCGTGATTAATTGATTGATTGAAGTCTTGCTGCAGATGATCACACAACATCAATGGGGTGATGACTGGATCAACCTACACCACAAACGTCTTGCAACCGAACTCCAGAAATGTCGCATTTTTCTGTTTTATTTCTTCCAGAGTCTCCACGTCTCTTCCAAGTTAAACCCAAAACATTTTCATGCTTCCAATTCTTCACCTAAATGGTATTCATCATGGTAGAGTCTTTCACCATTGCTGATGACCAAACAGCTTTCATTTCAATCATTATTTCTTCCAGAGTCTCTTCCAAGTTGAACCTCAAACATTTTCATTTAGGAAAGTGCCATCACACTGAGTTTTGACAATTAAACTGCATTCAACGTGTTCGATCGATCATTGAGCTCTTCATGTCGGGGTCTCTTCAGCAATTTAATCACTTTAATTTAAGTGATGTAGACACCTTCCCCATCGTTTAATTAGCACTTTTTCTAGAGTTGTGAACAAAGATTTCCAGCTACAGGCTCGACTGTAATTACTTCTCATTCTAAATTTGAAATTCGATTTTAATAGATAGCTCATAGAACATAAGATGCAAGTTATATTGTTTTCTAATGAAAGCCACATGATGCTCTGAGCATTGATTTTTATATGAAAAAATATCTTTCCTAAAGACCTTTTATTCAACACATTGGTCCCTTTATGTACCTACAAATATTCAGTATTGCAAGATTGAAATGAAAGCGGTTTGGTCATCTGCAATAATGGTGAAGGCCCTGCCACGATGAATAGCATCTAAGTGAAGAATTGGAAGCACTAGTAAATTAGTAAATAAAATAGGTTTTGGGTTTAACTTGGAAGAGACGTGGAGACTCTGGAAGAAACAAAACAGGAAAATGCGACATATCTGGAGTTCGGTTGCAAGGCGTTTCTGGTGAAGGTTGATCCAGTTATCACTCAGTTGATGTTGTGTGATCATCTGCAGCAGAAAGACTTCGCCAAGATGATTATCGTTTAAGTGAAGAATTGGAAGTAGGCTTGCTTTTCCATTCAGTCGCTGTTCTCTTCATCAAGTTTCTTGACTTTCGAGTTCCTCTTCTTTGCATGAACATTATGCTATCATCCTCAAATGCAATCATTGAAATGTTGATTGTGGTAACAAAGATGTGCATTGGCTTCAATATGAGACCTTATTTGTTAATTTCTGTTGTATAATTAGAAAGTAATGCTACATTAGAATTTAGTCACGTTTTTTATGCCGCACTCTGTACAACAACATTGCAACAATATTGTGGTCTAACGAATTTAAGTTAATCAGCCTTGACCCATCAACCACTGATCTTCTGCTATGTCCATTTTTAGTGCCACCAATAGGCGCAAACCGCAGGGGAATCTCATTCTTCCCTAGATGCGTCAGTCTCTACAATGGTCAAACTGATCATCATGCTGATATATTTTCTCTTTCTTTGTTTTGCTATTTTGTCATTTCAATATTGTGGGCCTCAAGATTTTTGAGAAACTTGTTTAGAAAATTTTGAAAAGGATGATTTTTTTCATTGCAAAAAAAGAGCGCACAATTTTCACACATAAACTAATGCAACTAAAAGTTAACATCTATCACTGCCATCTGTTTAGATGATAGAAAAGACATTTATTTCAACTGTCCGACATATTCAGACATAATGCAGTAGTCCTAATCACTCGCTCTAAACTTGAAAAATAACTAATTTGTACATAATAACCGACCAGAATATTCAAGCCTCAAGTGGATGCAATTGCTAACAAATGTGTAGCTCCGATTCAAGATAATTGTTGCTATTATAGCCAGCGGCGCCATGATGCTGAAGCGGATGGAATATTTCAAAAATTTGGAAGGGAAAAGCTTTTCTTCTGGCACCAACAGGCATTTGTATGGTTAATCATGCCAATCTATGATAACCAATACTTAATTTGTGAGCTAGTTGGCTATAACAACTCGCAAGAATATCTACATACAATAAAAAGAGATTTATTACAAAAGTTTGAATTATATTAAATTAAACAAACATTTATGAAAGCTTCCTCATGTGTCTAAATGTCAAATGATCCAACCAGATTCGTCAAAAACCTAGCATATATGCATGAATTTCGCTGCATATTGTTCAATAGAAGACCGCACTTGCATTTTGTATATTAAGTACCGTGCTTCTTCAAATCACAGCCACGCCTATTCTTAAAAACAATTTTTCTTGACTCCGGAGTAATAATCAAGGGGATGCTTCACCTCCTCATGATGTTGAAGATCAGGAATATTAGTGAATGTGGCGCTTAAATGTTGACCGTGTTCATTAGTTGAAATTCAGTCGGCAGAAAAGTTGCCGACTTCATTTTCATCCGAGGTTTTGAAAGTTGGAATATTACCACAGACAACAAAATATTCAGTCGGTTCATCCTAATTATGCCAACAAGCAGTCTTAGCAACAAAACATCATATTGCAAACATGTAGCAATGCTAATATCAATTTAAATAAAAATGTTTTGTTTAATACTGCCAATAATTATGCTAAACATTTTTCATGGTCTTCAATTCATCAAAACTTTCTTTATCACGGTGTATTTTTTACTATGTCATTCATATTCAGCGGTTGCTTTCACACATCACTCGCTCTGCAGCTTCATTACTGTTTGATTACATTAAGTTGCGTTTTACACAAAGACGATGTATCTTTCACTGTCTCTGCGCTGACGATGTGCGATAAAGAAAAATGCTTCTATCTAAAATTCAGCAGTGACAAATCCAGTGTCCAAGTTGTCATCACAGTACTTCGATCGTGTGAGTGCCAAAAAAGTGTCCGCATAAAATTACACGAGGAACTTTGATGGCAGCAGTAAAGTTGCATATTCAAGCGCACCATAACACTCGTTGCGGTTGCAGGCGATGTGGTATTGCTAAGGAGTCTACGCGGCTCCGAATAGTAGTGACGGAACAAGCCTTTGCCTTGTGGTGTGGCTAATAGGAGGAAGAAATACATCGTGTCTTATAAAAATGACCAATTCCGTTGAAAATCATTTGCATTTTCATCGCTATCTGTCAGAATGGTTGCATTTTAAAGATACAAGATTCAATTAAAGTTAATTGAACAAGTTGCGAGTAAACGAAATTTCAGCATTGCAATGTTTATTTAATGAAGTATTTATGAAATGATCAACTCTTCCAATTTCCATCCCAGCTTGTGTAACAACCAATGTTAACATCGCTATGTTATTTTACTCTCTGGTCAAATTTGTTTTGATCCTGAATAATCACATATACCTCACTGTCTGGCCAATTATAGGTATTTAAAGCTAACGTGTTTCTTAGTAGTTGCCTAATTCATTTACACAGGAAAATCGAATTCACTTGTGCAAATAGTGGACGAAATAATTGCGAGGAAATTAGGATTTACTGTGCCAAATCGGTAAAGCTATTAGAATCATGACAATATAGTTTCAAATACTCCTACTGGCATAGGATTCAGTGTAAGAAGATATTGAGTCGAAGTTATTGCACAAAGTCGAAAAAAATAGGAGCAGCCTTGAATAGCCATTTCATCCAAGGCCAGAAATCGTGACCTGACAAGGCTTAAGTTAAGTAATTCTGAAAGCCATTCCTTGCAGCCATACAGTCAGATAACAAAAGATTGGAGAGCAGCAAACTGCATCGTAGGAAGTGAATTTCTCGATTATTTATTTAGTGATACCGAGATGGAGTACATCTGCTGTGGCATCTCCTATTACATGGCTAACGTGTAGACCCACCTCCATCCTAACAACAGAATCTAAGCATATATTTATCAAATCTCAACAAATGTTTGTTTCGTCCTGTTGGACACACAGAATTAGACAGGTCGTCTCTTCTTCTGTTTGACTTGAAAGGAAACATTGGAGCATGTAACGTTAATCAAATGGCACAATCTGCTGACTAAATACCATAGCAATCGAACAATGAGCAACCAGTTCAACATTAAACACGCCAAATTGTGTAAAGTTTCAGTGACTGTTATCAGCCGGATCACACAGCAAAGAGATGCAGACGATGCCGAGGTCTACAGAGAAGTTTGTGAACGTTTTTTCGTGCGCCTGCTAACTTTTTTGATAATGATCGGAAGGATCATCATTATCGAGAAGACTTTTGCGCAATGATCCGAATTCTTCAAATCTGAAAGGGTCGTGGCAATCGAAGCATTTTGAAGGAATTCACAGCAATCCGCAAGCGACGCACGACTATTCTTCCTATCTCTGCAAGGCATCAAAAATCTCTTTTTGCCCACTTAGCAAGTTTCCGCATGTGCCATCGCCTTTAATCAATTTGCACTTCTAGCAATGTCACACACTTAAACAATCTAACTCTGTGGTTGAGTCTCATCACCCATGGGAAAGCACCATCTGCTGAGGGCGTGAATGAAGCTAGGAAGTACTTTAACACAAGCACTTGGATGGCAGACTGCATTCTACAACCACTTAATACCGCATGCGATATTGAGGCGCTTCACGCAGGCTTCGTATTACTTTCTTAGAATCTAAACAATAGAATTTAGTAACACCAGTCAACATGGAACTCAAATGGGTGTAAAGCACGTGTTAAATGAGCTTAAAACAGATCTCGCGAGATAGAATAACCTGCGTACAAAACATTCTGACAAAGTTAACTTACATATCACGAGAACTTCATATTGTCGGTATGCAGGTTTACCAACGCCATTACGAAGACCACATTGATAAATTCCTGTATCGGCTCGATCAAGGTCACGTAAGATTAAGGTCGATGATACACGTAGGCGCTTCGGGATTGGTTTACATTTAACTTGCATATTTTTAGAAGGCGCATTCCAACATGTAGCTTCTGAGATAACTGCACGTGTCTTGGGATGAAGTCTGCGCCAAGTAATGCCTTTCAAGGTGGCAGGATTTGCTTCAAAACGACATTTAAGCTCAACAGAACCTTCTCTTTTCCTTGTAATATTTGTGCGCGCGGAATTCAGCATTCTCGGAGGGTCTGTAAAAGATGAAATAAATTATTAGAGAAACTAAAGGCTTAATAGAATGAGTCTGAAACTGCATCTTGTGGAAAGGGAATTTTGATATTCTATTCATCACGTTATATTTATTGAGATGAACTTCTAACGTTCGGAGATATTTCTTTAACATATCATATTTTATCCAAATATTATGTTGCCACACTACTGTCAATAGGATTTGCTAGTAGCATTGCAAATATTTTCATGTAGGACATTTTGGTAATGTTTCTAAGCTTCCCGAATGAAACAGTTCATCTTGATACCATTGCTATTCTATACGTTGTAAATCTCGATATCCATAAATTCGATAATTTCATGCATACCGCTGACTGAACAAGTACGAGTAGAACGTACGTAATACAATTTTACATAATGCTAATAATGTACATTAATTTCTATATAATATTCATAAAAATAGCTACAATTGATAGGACAGTTTCCGCAAGCCTTCATTCACGCAGTGGCTTCACACGGTAGCTTTCGACTAATCTCTCTTGAATCAATCAATCTGATGTCTTCTGCTATCCAGTGCACGGCACAAGACGTTTCCTTTACCACATCGAATTTCACAAGCTTAACACTGCTTTTTTTGTAGCATGAAAGACATTGTTGGACTGGTTTTCTCGACAAGTGCATTCCTATTCCGGAAATACTTCTCTCATAGGTGACAGAATGATTTATTAAGTGTCTTACTGCAGCTAACACTTTGTTTTAAACAAGAATATGGTATAACAATTTTGATCAGAATGTATTCGCATACATGTTTCAGTAGCGTCGATGGATATCATCATCAGTGCATATACATAGATAAGCAAAGGGTCAGTTGTTATACAAATTTACAATCATTGAAAAATCAATAAAGTAGAAGTGACTCTGATTGGGTGTCGTTTTTCAGCAATTGATTCTTGTTGGTGAAAGATTTTATTTACAGCCACAGAATTAGATATTTTGTTTACCTGCTTCGGTTTGGTAGAAGTGTGATTAATTCGAAATCGACGGCAAAAAGGAACCTATTAAGTGGGCAAAAATGAATTTCTTATACCTTACAGAGATAGGAGAAAAAGTCGTGCGTCGCTTGCGGATTAATGTGCTTCGATTGCCACAATTCCTTCAGATTTGAAGAATTCAGATCATTGCGCACAAGTGTTCTCTATAATGTTGGCCCTTCCGATCATCATTAAAAAAAGTAGCAGGCGTACGAAAACTAGTTCACTTGATGATTTCACATCCTCTTCAGCGCATTCCTTACTGCATAGTGCATACATTGAATCGAAGCCAGGCATCGATGTGTGTTTTGGTGTGTGCGAAGTGATATCACAGCACGCACGCATCTCTCACTGGCTCTGGTGTCCTCTGCTGACAACTTGTTGTTTGCCATTTCCAATAGCAAGCGGTACACGAATCATCCATTCGAGAAGGAGCAAGTTGTCTAATTGTGATGTGCCATTTGGATATTAAAGTTACATTATAACCCTCCCTTTCTAGGAAACCGAAGCGCGCGCAGATGAATCTGATTCTGTGTGTACAGCAATTCAGCAATTTTCGCATATGCCGATTTTATCCTTATTTTGAAACTCTCATTTTTCGGTGCATGTTCCTGCATTGAAATCTCGGACGGTGGTCTTCCTTTTAGGTGTTCGCTGATTCGTTTGTGTAAATGCCGACGAGCCAAATAAGGATAAAAACGCGATTTACGAAAATGGCTGAATCTCTGTACATCAAATCTTTCACCGACAAGAATCAACTACTGAACAACGACACCCAATCAGAGTCATTTCCACTTTAGTGATTTTTCATGAAGATTGACCTTGTACATGTATTTTCCTTTATGATAATGATAATGAGTTAATTTCTTTAAACGAAAATCTTCCATTACAACATGCATTTCATATGAAGTAGCATAATAAGTTTCAAAAACAGAATAACAAATCAATATTTTGAGATGACCGGTTAAAGCTTTAATTGTAAAGCTTGCTACACAACGGAATAAGCCAAAGACCTTCTTTCTGTTTTCATCAATGGCAGTGTTATGTGAGACGTATAAACGAGTCTAGAAGGGACCATATCGCGCAGTGGGTAACCAGGAGTTAGTGATTCTGATAACAGTTTCAACGATCTGTCTTTGCGTCAGTCAGACAAGGGTCTCATGCAGTTTAAGGAACAGTATTTTCCGCAAATTGTTTTGTGGCACCGTCTCTGCAGATTCTCAAGTATTTGAGCATCCTTCGCTTTCATACCAATCATAAGTGGGCTGTTGTACTCTATAATGCTCAAGATGAGCTACTGATATACTAGCATCAGGTCGTGCTTATTGACATTGGGAATACGGCTAGTAATTTCAAAGGATGAACATTTCGTGCTGCGCTTCTTGTCACATATATGACATGGTCATTCCACTTCAAAGACTTATGGAAAATAACACCACGTATAGTAATTGAGTCACTCGGTTCAATAGTTTTGATGCAGGATGGAGAATTTTGCTTTCGGATGTCCATGACTTTTGTTTCATTCAAATTCAAAATGAGTTTATTTGATTGACACCATCGTTTCATGTTTTCCATTTCGGTCTTCACAACAATATCTGCATCATCATCTGACGTATAAGAGGATACCAAAACGACATCGTCCGCGTAAGAAAAAATACGAGATTGTTGTGTAGAAGTTCCTAAACTACCAATATAAGAACAAAATAGACTAGGACCGATGACGGAGCCCTGTGGCACGCCCGAAGTCACGCTCGAAGTTATCTATGTATATGCACTGATCATGACAGCCATCAACGTTGCTGAAATATGTATGCAAAAAGATTCTCTTCAAAATGTATGGCTCCTCTCTCTCAAACATCTTTCACTCTCTCAATTCCTTCATGATTATGTCATCAATAAATTGTCTCCAGGATCAATGATAAATTGATTTTTCAGAATTTTGATTTCTCTGTTTGTGGAAGTGTGAAACGTGAAAGCAAGACCTTGAACTTTCATGAGGCAAATGTTTGAGTGTTTCACTTCACGCTAAGGTTTAGAATACTTCAAACGGCATCCAACTAAAAATGAATGATGAAAAATGACGCAAATGGAAGTTGCACTTTTGTGCAGCAGTTCACAGAGAAATGTTTTAGTGTTCTTAGTGTATCTGTCTATCTAGCATGAGAACACAACTTTCACGTATACAATTCAATTATGACATTTCCGCGGCATTCAATTGTAGTTATCCGGATTTAATTAGAAAAGACAATAAGAGTCGGTGCTTGATAAATGACAAATTACTTTTTCATTTTGCTGAATGTAAGATGGAAGCATAGTAGGAAAAATTCAGCTCTTTTTCCCACCAATGTTTCTGTGTTAACAAGTTATCTGCGGAGATTCAACATGAAATGATGGCAAAGATATCATCATTCAATATATGAGATTCAAGAGCATTGAAAATGAAGTCTAGCGAGCAATATTAATAAATCAATATTTACTATTTTTGCTTCAATTACTCCCAACGGTTTGTATGAGAACGCTCTGGTTCACCGATGGACTTACTCTCGGGATTTCAAGGTTTGTAATGGTATTATGCTGCTCATGAAACCACCGCGTATTCTACATTCGATTTTTAGATAAACAAAACAAGTCATAAAATCATTTTGTGCACCTTAAAACCTTTTCTCCATTTTTTATGCAGATGTTTCCTTTCTTGCAATTAGAGACACTTAATGTTTTTCTAACCGTCTGCTGTCGCTGAGCCATATTTACACTATAAATGACTTTGCCATTTGAAAAAAGGACATTTCCACCTGTATCAGAGGAAAAAGGGCATTCTGACGAACACGTTCATCTTGATTACAAGTGAATTTTTGGTGCTCGACTTTTAGACTACAAAATTTGATGCAAATTTCGAAGTCATTAAGTTAACGTTTTATTCTCATCAAATTTTCCTGTAAGAAGAAGGGGTAATGTTGGAATAACTGTATGTTGTGGGCATAGATTAAAAGAAACAGTCTAACGGAATCTTCAAGATCAAAGTATTAGTATTCAGATGATCCAGGCGTCGCCAACCTCTTGCCAACGTGCTTATAAGATGGATCTTGCTCATAAATATAATTTGTTTATTCTTGCTCCTTGGGGACATAGTGTGATAGTTAGATTTTAGAGATCTATTGGACTTAGAGATGTATGCGGCTGCGAGCTGCATTTTGGAAACATTCAAGTCGAACTGAGCCGATCCGACGAGCCGCAATAATTTTAGGTAAATTATAGGTCAAATTAAGCCTGATAGGTCCACTTCAGGCTGGTCAGCACATAGGCCTAATGATAGGCGCAAATGATCGATAGATCTTTTGATCGAAGGTCGAACCTTTACTCCATATGGAAATAAATGCATCATCAATAAATTGTTGAGAAACCACATTCATTTATACTTGCCGCTACATTCTATATTTAGGTTAGCAGCGGTAACAGCACGATCTTGTGCATCGTTCAGGTTGCTCGAATCGAAATAAACTAAATGTATCAAAGCCTATTGTGAAAAGGATATTTGAATTTAGCACAAAATATTTTCTCTTCTAACATTTGCTCATGTACCTACTTTGCTACTTACATACAGTACATTGATATACATGAACATGTAGTCAAAGATCATTGACACGCTTACAGTACATTTTCGTTGAAATATCGAGGCCATGGATAAAAACAGGTTGGAAACCCATGATATTTACTGTGTCCTCGCGAACATGTGCATCTCATGAATTTTCATGCGGATTTGGAACGTTTTCGCATGATCTATCTCACCTAATGTCATGAGTTTCTCATAAAAATCTCATTAATAAATTTTTAGAGTTGCTTTTTCATTCTGACTGTATTTTTCGGTCATTTAGTTATTGAGGCCTTCTTAGCCTCGCCACTGAGCCCCCGGATCATTCCCACACCATGTTCACAATACTGTTTCAGCATTTGCAATAATATAAATAGTAAAAATAAATTGCATAATTATATAATAGTAATAATAAAATTACTATTTTTTTATCATAAGATATGGACCTTTTATTGTATACATGTCTATTTTCAACATCCTGCACAGTAACGCTAATTGCAAAGTCAAATTATATATACGTCATTTCGAAAATGCTGTTGCAGATCCTTATTATATATTCTATATTTTTCTTTTTATCCTAAAGACTAAACTTGGAGACTCTTATCGATGTGAATAACCTTTCTTATGACTCCTTCCTTACGCGGCTAGCATGCATACCTTACTACTTATAAACATACTTTCACAAAAAAACTCATGAATGTTCTCATCACTACTCATTATATTCTCATCGAAGCATCATGTGAACATCACAGGATCTTATGAGAATATCATGAGACTCATCATAATCTCATGAGCTCACAAGAAAATCTCATGAATCCGCATAATATTTCATGAGTTCTCATGAAACATTTTCGTGAGGATGGATATTAAAGAACATTAGATCATCTGTTGGCGTCAAATGTTGTTGCAATCCAATGTAAAATTTATGTTGCTAGAGAGCTTTCGCATCTCTTGAATCCACGATTTGTTTTGAAAATATGCCTGCATTGAAGAACACATATTTTTAGAAATGTGATGAACAATAATGATGGTTCATCGATGCTATATGTATCTAAGCTACAGTTTTCATCGTTCATAGAGAAAAGGTCCGTATTAAAATAAGAATTCATGCTCATTAAGGAATAATTCGAAATTAAATCGGGAAAATTTAAAAGCTGAAAGGAATTTGTTTACGACTCTGAAAGTTTTCTTCGTTAATGATGTCAAATAATATGGGAAAGAAAGAAGTTCACAAATATCTCATGGAAGGTTCATGCGTGACTTGTCGAATATTTTCTATTATTGACGATTGAACATAAAACAGAAAGAATCAAGGAGAATGCAAACGATTGAGTTAAGATATTTGCGTGGCAACATGATAGGGTTTGAGGCAAAAGTGGAGAAAACGACAAGGGATGTCCCACGGCAATCGATGTATTTCAAGTTGAAGAGTAATTGAAAATATTGCTCGAGGATGGAAGTAATGCATTTCTCATCCTTCTGAACATTTTCGTATATTCAGCACGATATGAAGGCAAGCAGCACGAAGTGCACATGTGATGCATTTGTAACTAATTTTACATTTCACTTTCTGCGGTGAGCAACCAGGAAAGTTTATAGGGGCGGCTTGGACAGCAGGGTATCGATTTCCTATCCACTTATGAGGTCATCGAGCGTCATTAAAATCTAAGACGACTATTCAGTCCCTTCAGTTTGAGCTTTGTGTGTGTGTGTGTGTGCGTGCGTGTCTGTGTGTGCAGGTGTGTGTGAGAGAGAGTTCGACTGCCCTCTCTTGTGCCACTCGCACTGTGTTCGGAGACAAGAAAAAGCTTGAGTCCTGGGCTTCGAGCTCCTTCGCTGAATCATGAAACGTTTATGGTTAGAGAATCACACTGAACGGAGTTACATGAATCGTGTTCGGATTATTTGCAATAACTGGACCACATCATTAGACATTCCGTCTCTTCTTCTGTTTCACTAGAAAGGAAACATTGGAAAATGTACCGTTAATGAAATGGCACAAACTGCTGACACAATACCATAGCAATCGAAGAATGAGCAGCCAGTTCAACATCAAGCACGCCAAATTGTGCGACGCTTCAGTAACTGTTATCAATCGGATCACACAGCAAAGAGACGCAGTCGATGCCTAGCTCTACATTCAAGTTTGTGAACGTTTTTTCGTGCACCTGCTAACTTTTTTAATGATGATCGAAAGACCAACATTACCGACAAAACCTTTGCGCAATGACATGTAGTCTTCGATTACCATTTCAAGAATTCATAAACGTATTTCTCTCTCTCTCTCGAATCTGAAGGAATCATGGCGATCGGAGCATTTTGAAGGAATTCACAGCAATCCGCAAGCGACGCACGACTGTTTTCCTATCTCTGTAAGGCATTGAAAATTTGTCTTTCTCAGTTAGTAAGTTCCTGCATGTGCCATCGTTTTGAATTAATTTGCACTAGCAAAGTGACACGCTTAAACAATCTAATCAATTTATTCAGATTGTTTTTTGTTTTTAATTGATAAATTTATTTGCTCAAGAAGTCAGACACCAAATATGCTGTAGTGTGATTTTTACTGGACAATACTTTAGGAAACTTAAGGGCTCGGCTTTCGGTGGGCATGACGGGCTTCTTTCGACTTCCTCACTGAGCTCCGACCTCAGCTCGTCGCACGATCGCATCGCCTCTCTTCGTCGTCAACCATCAGTTTCGCACAACAAGCCAACCTATGTAGATTTGAACCCCGCGCCTCTTGCATCCAGAGGTCACTACACCGGATGACTTATGCAATTGCAAAAATCACTTGATGTCCACATCCCTTGCTGTTTTTTCACATGATTTTCGTCTGACTGATAGAATGCACGGGTATGGGGATGGGAAGTTGGTTGGGAGAGAGTGTAAGAGTGCGATGTAAACAAGGCATAATGGCTACTTCGATTGAATACTTCAGAAAAGAAGGTAAATGGAAAATGAAATAATTTTACAATAAGCTATTGTCAGACCAAAATGCCTTTTCCCCGTCACGTTCAGTAAATAATGCAGCAATAATTCGATGAAAACAATGAGATACGTCTGTCCCTTACATTCATTGGAGATCCTGTGTAAATTTTTCTTCTTACGAATTTCATTTACTTGGGGAATAATACTTTCTGTTAAATTTGTCATACTGAAAGATGATGCAGATGCAAAGCTTTCCTTTGTCTAATTTAATTCATCAAATGTTTGTCCAATAGCTGAAAAATGTAAATACAAGATATTCAACTCACATGTAACATTCAAAAAGAAAGAGACTCTCGTTTCTCCAATGCCATTGTGAATGACAAGACTGTAGTTTCCCATATCGTTCCTTTGGACGTTTGCAATTCTGAGTGAAGTCTTCGATGGGATCGTGCGATCATCTCCTGTGTACGGAATACCATTTTTCAGCCATCGAAATCGTACTGTTGGAGGATTGGATACAGGCTTCAAATCAATCTGTAAAGTAATGAAGGATATCTGAGCAACATGATAAAAATGAACTTTCTTGATAAAAGTTGATGAAGAATTAATTCTCACGAACGGTTGATGGAAAGGAGTTAAAACAGCTGTTAATGTGTCAAATTCATAAAAATTATCGTCCCAGAATAATTATCAATATAATTAATTAAAAAGCCAGAAGCTGCAATTTTTTGTTATTCAATTTCCAATATTTAGGCTTCACAGCCTGTGTCACGGATACAAAAAGGAGAGAAAAGCCAGGAAGAAATGGAAATATAAAATTCAAAAGGCAATGTATTCAGTCATATAAATGTCAAAGAGATGTAAATCCCAAAGCTCTTCACTTTCGTCTGTTGAGTTCAATGCTGGACATAGGCCTTCTGTAAAAAATGGCCTCTCGTAGTCTTAAGCTGGCAGTGTCTGAATCAGTGGCAAGGATCTTTGTTCTTGCATTCGCATTACATGTAAAAATGATTTAGATATGTTACCATAGTCCCAGAATTCCAGCCATTTTATTAATTTGGGCCATTGTGTCATCTGAACGAAATCATTGGACCTTGAACTCAGTAGGGTTTCAGTAGAACTCTATGGGGTTTCATGTCGTTTTTCATCATCTAATTTTTCACTAACCCTGAAAATTTCTTTTGAAATATCCCGAAATTTAGATTTATTATTTGAGCATAATTCAAATATGTTGCAGAAATAATCAACAACTGGAATTGTAGATACTCCAGCGACAGAACTGAATAAACGGAATAAATATCAGATTTAACAAACCACAAGTAGACCATGTTCACAGTGTCCTTTACGATATATGATGAATGACATTCCTGCTGGACAACAGAAGCCAGCACTGAACAAGTCTTTTTCAATTGATCATCTGAAAGCATGCGTGAAGCAACATCTTATGTAAACACTGAAACCTAACCCTTCTTGTGAAAAGTATAATTTAATAGCTCTAAATGCTAGAAGTTTGGGATCAAGGTTTGATGAAATTGCAAGTGATGTGCTCTGTTACAATTTTACAATTTCGACTTCCACGACCGAAGGAATTTTGCCTGATTACAAACGTTTCTCTTGTCTGAAGACGCTCTCGGCCCGCTGTAGTGGACAAAATACGGCTCAGTAATGTTGCAATTCTGATTATGGGAAAAAATTGATTTAATATCTTGGATTCAAACGGCAAAATTGTTACATGCTCCAACAATGCAAATATAACATAATGAGGAAATTGTAGCCTATTAGGACTGAGTTGGCTATCAGTAATTTACAATTTTCTTCAATGAGAAGATAACTGACGATCAATGTTTTGGTTTTGAGCTTTCCTCATGGCGGAACTTGACTGCTTCACGGAATCATAAACATATTCTAAAAGCGTGTCAAATGTGTCTGCGAATAAATGATATTTTGATAGTTTGTGGAAGTTGTCAATTGAATTTACCTCTTGAAATGGAGTATGTTAATCATTATAGTATTCCCTAATCAAAGACAATGTCCACTGTCCGACTTGCAGTTTTTGAAGATATTTGCACAAATCATCCTATGAATACGTAGGATATGTATGATGCTGCTGTCTGCTGAGATGCGCATGATATGCTGGATGTGCGGAGTGAGAAGATCAGAGAGAAGGTCGAATGAAGAACTGCGACAGGAAATGGGGCTAGAGAATATCTTGGATTCGATCAGAAGACAAAGGTTGCGCTGGTTTGGTCATGTGCGGAGGAAGAGCGAGTCGGAATGGGTCAAGAAAGTTACGGACATGGAAGTATCTGGCAAGTGTGCTGTTGGACGCCAAAGAAAGACCTGGCGCGATGTCATCGCCGAAGACCTGAAAAGTGTTGGTGCTCAAGAAGCTGATACACACGATCGCCAGAAGTGGAGGAGCATCATCAAGCGGAAATCGTCTAACCCAGCATCTTCTGGACCACAAGGACGCAAAAAGGTATGAGTGAGTGAGTGAGGATACGTAGGATATGTAGGTCCATGCACATGTCCGTCATGCATTTTACTATATCTATTATTTCTTAGCATCTGTGAAATAATGTAGATGCATTCACTGTAATCATAGATGTCTTTAGTTATTTGATTTTCTAATAAATGCGATGCCTAATTTTGGTGATCATGCATAAGCCATATCTGCAGATTAAAACAGTAAAGAGAAAAGCAGGCACAAATTTTGGGCACTGTAAGTTGGGAAGACATTTGACTTGTGATGCGAGCTTCCTGTAGAGTCATGAATTACGCGTTAGAAATACAATTGAAGCGGAGAAAGAAACTTTACGATTTATTTCTGACTAATGAACTTGCAACTTCTGAACTTTCCAACATTTAAATCAAAATTGTTGTTTTTGTAAGCGATAAAACTATGATAAGTGACCGTTCGAATTTCCCGCTGGAAAATGACATAGCTGGACATGCAGAAATATAGCACGTAGTTGAGAAAAGTTGTTCATATCCTAATAGAAAGTCGAGTTGGGAAGCAGCAAAAAGACAAATGTCAACCGAATATTGTCAATACATGGAGAACAGCCTGAAGTATGACAATGTAACCACTGAAGTAGACAATTTTCAAAAGAAGTCTCCCAACTGACTTCTCGAACTTTCCAACTTGTTGTTACATTCACTTCCTGATACACTCTGCTGCCGACTTGTTGTCGAGGCACATGTTATGTATCTATCATAGATATCCTCTGAGAGTCATCGGTGCCGTGCTGATTGAAAAGCGCATTTGATGACAGAAAACTGCATGGAACGGTAAAATGCCAGTCAAACCAGTGAGACGACAAAACTCTTGTTTACCGTTGATTGTTTACTTGTCTGTTTATGAGAAACGTAATCTGCACCAGTTCCTCAACTTTAAGTTTGTTGGGCTTCAACGTTTTTTAAGAAACAATTCAGTTTATTTTTTAATCTGAAAGGATCTGAAATCTATATGCACACATGAATGAAGTAAACTTAGCATGTTGCATACGTACATTATCATATTTGCTTATGAAATATGACCTTTGAAAGTCACTTTTCATGTCTAATAATCTCCAATTATAAATTCAAAGTCTGTTAAATCTAAATGTTACAATTTTTTTTTACATATCTGAACTTGCGTAATTACTAAGTGACATGCCACGCGTAATTCACCCGCAATTACGGAGCACCCCAAACATCCGTGTGTAATACGGATATATATCCGTACGTTGATACGTACGCGCTGCACTCAGATTCAGAAATCACGTGATCTGATGCTGTCAAAACATGGGGAATGTTTATGAATACAGGCGGACGAGCGTTTATATTATAGTTAACGCGTCGTCTACGGTTGTTCGCGTTGCCACTTGAACCACGGATGAACCGCTTGTACATGTTCTGCTGCAATGATTCTCCTAACACATTGTTTAGCCTCTGATACATACAGACACATGAGACGCAAAGTCTGCGTAACAGGACTGCCGACAAATGTTGCAGGAATGTCACGCATAGCCACCACGGATGTTTAGCGTCATGTCTACTGATGTGTAATTGAGCTTGGCATGTCACCTAGTGATATGAAAGATTTTATAAAAAAGCTGCGGCTAATCAATCTGATAAATAAAAGCGATTATGCTTGATATACGGGACAGTGATTTAGCACGCACCGTTACTGCGTTGGTTTATTAGGCAGTTCTGTTAGTAATCTGATTCTCTTTTAATATTGCGTAGCAAATCGCAATGGTTATTGCACTCAAGAAAATTGACATAATATGAAGCCGGGCAGATCTGCCATTTTGAAACTCGAATTTTACCAGTTTCTACTCTAAGCCAGCTACTCTACCCACAGAATTAGACAGATCGTCTCTTCTTCCGTTTGACTAGAAGGGAAACATTGGAACATTTAACGTAAATGAAATAGCACAATCTGCTGACTAAATACCATAGCAATCGAACAATGAGCAGCCAGTTCAACATTAAACACGTCAAATTGTGCAAATAGTCCGGCAGCCAGAGCGAGTTTCTGCAGGGAACGAGGCCGAAAATGAGACTTTCACAGAATGATGTACACCCTATGCCTACTACGAATTCGCGCGTCTGCCGAGTTCTAGTGAGTTCCTCTTCTTGTCAGACACGATCAAAGAACAACACACGTAGATCCAATGGGACGCGGATTGCAGTTTTTGGTCAAAATGAAATTTTCAATGTTTTCGCCTGTTACGGTAAAAATACTCAGTCAAGAGTCATAATTTTTGGCATGGAATGTCTTCATGTCATTTCTTATCAGGTTCATGAACATTTATCTATAAAACTACATGCATTCTGATTTGACAAGCTTCCTCCTGTCGGCAAGCACCAATGTGTTGGCCCACTTTATCCACATTGAACCACATTATCGTATACATCGCCGATCAAAAGCATGATAATATCACATACACATGGTAGGAAATGACCTGAAGACATTCCATGCCAAAAATTATGGCTCCTGACTGAGTATTTTTACCGTAACAGGTGAAAACATTGAAAATTTCATTTTGACCAAAAACTGCAATCCGCGTCCCATTGGATCTACGTGTGTTGTTCTTTGATCGTGTCTGACAAGAAGAGGAACTCACTAGAACTCGGCAGACGTGCGGATTCGTAGTAGGCATAGGGTGTACATCATTCTGTGAAAGTCTCATTTTCGGCCTCGTTCCCTGCAGAAACTCGCTCTGGCTGCCGGACTAAAAGTTTCATTGACTGTTATCAACCGGATCACACAGCAAAGAGACACAATCGATGTCAAGTTCTACAGAGAAGTTTGTGAACGTTTTTTATGCGCCTGCTAACTATTTTAATAATGATCGGAGAACCCAACATTATCGAGAAAACTTTTGCGCAATGATCTGAATTCTTCGAATCTGAAGGAGTCGTGGCGAACGGAGCATTTTGAATGAATTCAGAGCAATCCGCAGTCGACGCACGACTATTTTTCCTATCTCTGTAAGGTATTAAAAATTTCTTGTTGCCCACTTATTAAGTTCCTGCATGTGCCATCTGTTTGAATCAGTTTGCACTTCTAGCAAAGTGATGCGGTTAAACAATGTAATTCTGTGCTTACTGCGATGTTGGGCGCATGTTACTAAGCAAAAGGTCTGTTAGATGGTCCGGAATGGTGCACAAGTCCGTAGAGTGGAATTTGCGTTTGAAAATAAATTCATATAAGAAATAGAAATCAAAAACATTTTTCAACGACTTCTGCGATTGATGATTATTTGTTTGATCCCTAAAAAACATGAATCCTAATTGTCTTTAGCGATACGATGCCTCTTGTAGCGTGGATGATGACAAGAAGAAGTTATATGCGTCTCCTTTCAATGTTGATAAGGTTTTGAAAAGCCTT
Organism: Prostheceraeus crozeri; assembly: GCA_907163375.1. Taxonomy (NCBI): domain Eukaryota; kingdom Metazoa; phylum Platyhelminthes; order Polycladida; family Euryleptidae; genus Prostheceraeus; species Prostheceraeus crozeri. The sequence goes on along the minus strand of CAJQUW010003371.1, from coordinate 309,816 downwards.
CATATAAGCACTGATAGTACACTGACTAAGTGAGCATTATGCGTGTCACTTGATTTTTTTCATACCAAAGTTATTGTTTTTCATAAAACCATTCGACTGCGATAAAGAAGTGTAGAACAACACGGCGGATGCAAAGGATGAAGTGACTAATGACAAGACAATAAAATATTGTCAACTGTTAATGGAAAACATTGCTAAGTGACGGCAAGATAATCAAAGATGTGCCAAGAATTAGATTGCACTGATTGCTTGGAAATACTGCAAAGCGACTTGAAATGCGATGATACAAATGTTTGATAGCCGCCCTAGCACGATCTAGTACTTGGGTATCAAAGAAGTAAGTACAAAACAGATGGAAACTAAAAGTGAAAATTAGCAGAGGTCTCTTTCATGTTTCCTGTCTTTAGTGTTATTCAAATTTATGATGAACGACTTATAAATGTTAAAATTGCTGCTTCTTGTCAATTGACCGTCTGCTCTGTTTAATTATTCCACTGTCCAGTTTACTAACATGTCCCACAAGCAAATGGAACATCTTTCAAAACCTATTTAAATATAATAAACGGACAATTGTCATTAGTAGCAGTCAATATCCTCATTTACTTCATTTGTCAGTGTTCTTGTTCCCCAAAATGAATATCAACATATTAATGCTTTCGTCTGAATGTGGACTTTCTTTCCTCTGTTACCAAGGGAAGCAGTCATTCTACGGCAGCACTGATGAGTAAAGTGCATCACTTCAAACATGATGAATGTAGATACAGTTGTTTTGATAGCTCAGTTGGTTATGGGCCTCACTTCGATTCACTAGTGACGAAGGTCCATGGTTCGAGTCTGTCCGCTTGTGGAGATACCAGCACTTAGCAGAGATAAGGTATAGATTTCCAGGGTAGGAGGATTACTCCACTCTTAATCTGCCGGTATGAGTTCACTCTTTAATAGGAAGGAAAGTAGAAATCACGGATATTTACAAGATAACATCATATAGATCTAAACGGAAGATGCTATCCGTTATAGCTTATCGCTGATTCTGGAACGAAAGCATCGACGATTTTTTCGCTCAGATGAGACAGGAAACATATTGCGACGAAATCGATAATTGGTAAATCTAACATCGATCTAATATCGTTTGTGACAGCGCTGACTAGATTGAATATAAAATCAAAAGCGCATGGTTTCTTCATTTCTTAGTGGTGATAGTTGTAATAGCCTTGTATGAGTCGGGTAAGTGCAGTTTTTTTTACAAAACTTTTATCATTCGTCTAATGCAATGTGAAACTTGGCTCATTTATACTTTCTTCGACGAGTGCATTATATAAAATGTATATTGCATTGAATATCTAGAGAATAACAGCGATTAAGTCAATACAAGACACCAAAACCTTTGATTCCCACTCGTCTGACCCAGGAATCGAACCGAAGTCTGCGGTGGAGACGACCTCGCATCTTCTTCACTAGGCCAGAAGAAAGTTCTTCCTAGTGAAGAAGGTGCGAGCTTGTCTCCACTGTGGACTTCGGTTCGATTCTTGGGTCAGGCGAGTGCGGTCGGAGAATCAAGGGTGTTGTTGTCTTTTATCCACTTAATCGCTGTCATTCTCCAGATATTCAATATACTGTAACACACTTTTGTTGTTAATACATTATATTACATTATGCGCGATGTATAAAACACGCTTGCAATTAAATTGTAATACTAGACTACTCGGCCTGTGTCGGTGGTTATTTCACGCACTGCCATATCGAAGAGCCCATGACTGCAATACATCTACGAGGCAAAAAAATACATTTTTTCTCTCAATGCCAAATTGTCAGTTAACAAATTTTTTGCACGAGATGCTTCAATTGTTTCTCACGAGGGAAAGTATAATCTTAGCATCACATTCATGGGTTGTAAAGAGCGAAATGAGGAGAAGGGAACTGTAATCCAAAATGTGTGTGTTTTGAGGTAAATAACGTCTCTGAATATCATCTAAGCAGGTGTTCTGTAAGCTCCCAAATTGAATCTGAAATCTGAATTCTGGCTTGGTTTCCATGCCAAATTAAATCTGCTGATAATTTTCTAACGCCAACATTGAGTTGTTCCAATTCTTTAATTGAATTTTTAGAACTACAAGACTGTCGAGAAAAAGTGATAATTTTGGCATCTTTGATAGCATACGAAAGTAATCTTCCGACACAGGAATAGCATAGGAATTGTATAATCTTATGAGTTGAACTTCGATAAGATGCACTTTGCATTTCGCAATTTCTATTCAACGGTGATTAAAATTGAAAAAAACTTTCGAAAATCGGAGACTAAAATTATTGATCTATTAAATGCAATTGAGAAAAACTTCACTTGTGGGTGAGACTGAATCAAATTGCTATACTTTTCAAATGAGAGAATTTTTTAGTCTCTCACAGTAGACGGCTCACTCTCTTCAGTAGCCTCTCACTAGACGGCGCATGAGACGAATGCATTTGTTGATGCTTGAGAGGTCAACCCACCGAAATCCCGCAATTTGTCAATGCCCATAAATATATGCATTATCCATATTTATGACAACTTGTGTATGGTATTTCTACAGAATATTGAGTATGGCACAAAAGAAGATAAAAATGCAACGGATTGAAAACTGAGAGTTAAATAAATTATACCACATAACCGAGCAGAAGTAAATTATCAGATCTTAGCGTAAACCTGATAAACTAATCCCTTGCCAAGTGAAATGAAAAGTTTAGAAATACAGAAAAAATGGAATTAGTGAGCTGACAGCAGAAATTGAACACCTTATGGAAGGCATTTAGAAAATATAACAGAAGATGTTAAAATCACCACTCTTATTCGGCCGATGGCCGGAATAGTATTTGCAGAAGAGATCAAGTGAAGCTATAGTCGCATATTCAGTTTGACGGGAGAGGGTGGAATTAGTTGTCAAGTTTTCACCCCCTAAATTCTTGACACGCTTCAGCCCTTGACTCCTTAGATTTTGAGGATGCTGAGATGTGCTTGTCTGGCCCACACACCGCAACAGGACTCCATCAGTGGAAAGATGGTGCGCTTGTACTCTCAAAGTAGGTGACAGTTGAAGGTGGAAGATACCAAGATAGAGACAGCATCTACTATGTGTTGTCGGCTTGCTGATTGGTCTTTGCCATGTCGTTGGTGATTATTGATCTGAAGAAGTCGACTTATTCTCTGATTTTATGGCCTCACAACTCAATGCTAAGTTGGTCATCATCATGCTAATGTCTTGTGTGTGCCTTGAAGGATCGAATGAGTATTTTGGCATCGCATTTGGAGACCATGCGAGAATACGTCATTAAGGACGTCGCATAAGTGATGACGCTGCTGGGCTTTCTATTTTCTTTTTTGACTAAATTTCAATGCGTATTGAGATTTGAATTACAAACTTCTCTACACCGGATCACATCATTGTCCATGCAGGCATCTATTAATGTACATTTTAATTGTGGAGACTATTTGTTGACCTGTAGTCGCAACTGTAGACCATAGACAGTGTTGACTATGTTACTGCCTGTGTTTGCACTTCACTGCACTAAATAATTTAATCGTCAAATTTTTGCAAATAAACAGTCGTGAGAATAAATTCAGAAGTTTGTAAAACGTGTGTTACATTATTCATATGAATTCAATAGCAAATAGTTTCTAAAACAAAGGATTTCCTTTTCTTTGAATGAATTCGTGTTTATCTATGAGTCTCTACTGCTACAAAATTAATCATTTGTCTTTTCGTCAACGCACGCTTCTCTGTAAGGTGAACTAAGTCATAGATTCTGTAAAGTTGACTGAGACGCAGACAATTAAAGTTTTTGTCAGACATTATTTAGTCATCCATTTCAACGGAGCACTTTAAAGGTGAAAATTAAGAAAATTAAAATGTAACCTACTTCTGTGTTCCGAGTAATTGTCATATTTTCCACAGTCACTTGTCTTTCTATCAATAAAGATTCCCAAAACCACAGGACATGCATTATGCAACAGGACAATGCTCCCACTTAAATTTTGGCACATGTGCATAACATATTTCGAACGCGAGAGTCCTTTTATAAATATATTATACTCAGTTCCTTTGAAGCAATTAGAAAAATAGTCATATTGCTTTTTCAATTCATACATCATATTTTATATCACTTTCTTATTTGTATTGCTTTACCTTTTTTACGTAGGCATTCCTTTTGATGCATCCTGTATGCCTAAGGTATCTGTTAAGAAACTGATGTGTAGTGAAACGGTATACAATGCGACTATCTTCTGACCCTTTTAAACTTAAGCAATTTCTTGCCGCGCATGATATTTGTAAACAACATGCCACACAATGAATTTAAAACGATCAACGTAGATATACCAGTAATTAAGTCTAAATGCTCTCATCCTATCTTCTCGCCAATGATTTGTTGCATGAACCAGTCACCAGCTAGAAAAATAAGCAGTTACCTTGCCCTATACAAAACTCAATCCGGTTAGCCTTGCTTGGAATCGAACTGTCGACTTTCCAGACACTGAGAGAACGCTCTACCACACAGCCATTACATTCAACGATGCAATGCGCACGAATTCCGCATTGTTTGTCAGTTTCAAAATCCGAGATATAAATCAGATGAATTGTTTTCACAAAACTAGAAGGATTCAGGGACAACATGAGCCGGCATCGATTAAAAAGGTTTCCATTCGTGAAAGTTTTATCAACCACAACAATCAAACGTGAATACATCGGCTACTGAGATATGAAATGAACATCATGTCCGGCCGCTGTGCAATGGATATTGGTGAAAATAAAGCATTGAGACAACAGTGACATGAACGATAAAAAACAGAGCAAACAATCATGGAATTTGTGATCATCTCATCGAACTGAATTAAAGAGTCAGATGTGCGACATTCCCAAAGGAAAATTTATACACATACGTCAATGTCAAGTTTATTATGAGACTTCTCGAATATTCAAAATAGATGAAAACTTATGGATCGTCTCCAGGGGAAGGACAGTAAATGCAAAAATTGTGATTTAATTAAAACTCTCCTCAATATGATATGTAATCCGATGATCAACTTTGTTCTGATTAACGACCTTTGTTTCGATTGAGAACTAGTGGCTCTTATCATTTCAATTTTCATTTACTAAATTTGTCGATTTCCATGCAGTGACAAGTTGTGGAAAGACACATTTCGCGAACATTCATGATAGACTTAAGTATTCAAATATCAGCGCATTTATCCGAGTTGCAGTATTTGAAGCGTCCGTCATCAGTTGCTTCGTTAAAGTGGTCATTTGTCCGCAAATGAATGCTCGGAAATGCTCAAAGCGTGCTGGACCTGGAATCTGTGATCTGAGAGTTAATAAGCAGTGGTCTGAGCACGTGGGAATGCTTTTGTGAGTTCTGGGCTTCTGTAAAGTACACCAGTTGTGCACATGGTCACGAAATGAGCTGACGAACCGACCGGAGCCTTTCCTTAGTGGATAAGAACGAAAACGTCAGACTCAGCTACACGTCTCTATATATCCAGTGCGTACCAAATGTAGGCAGAATTATCTCTGACATCCATGGTGTCCACTGGTGCTTTTATCATGATGAAAATGTGAAATTGAATCTGAAACAGTTTTTTCATTAAAAAATCGAAAATGTCGAATCTGGCTAAATAAGTAACAACTCAACGATAATGAAGTTAGCCGATTAACCAAATATTTTGTCATACGAGTATGCACATGTATGCGTGCCCAATGCATGCAACTCAGTGATTGGCCCAATGTCATCCTATATCAGTGAATAGAGGATGTACCGGCCTATGTAAGTACAGCTATGCACCTGTCATGGCATCTCAAAAGGTGGAATAAAGATATTAAAGCTTCATCCGATCATGATAGGAGCAATGTTTGAAGAATAATTTTTATTAGCCTTCCGTTGGAATATTTTCCATAATTTAGAAAGGATCAGTTACTGCAATGAACTACTTAGTTGCTCGCATGTCCTGGGTATTTAAGCAGGGTCTGGTGTTCATATTCAAATGACCAGATCCGTCATCGTTAGGGCAAAACTGACAAAGTGTTCACGATGCATTTCTATTTCATCATGTTGCAGTATAGCAGCGGGATTTGGAATCGACAAATGTTCAGGGAAGCACTTCCTTTATATACTACTTATAAGTAGTGCAAATTCAATGTGTAAGTAGTTCTACACTAATCGTATATGTATCTGCTCTACTCCCTTTCATATCGGACCTACGATGACACTCCGCATATTATTTTGCATTATTTCTTATGCCTAATTACATGGCACACAGATGGATGACAAAACTTCATTTAGTTGCTGGTATTTCTTAGTTTTCATCCCAGCGTATTGCCTTTGCTTTGTAAATTACCTGCATTTAAACCATGGGCAATCACAATCAAACAGAAGTACAAGTATATAGTTTCCTATCATAATTTTTACTCTCATAGGCGTGAGTTGCTGAATAGTTACCGGTGCTCTATAATTCGATGCAGTTACTAACACACTTTGGTCAGATGATGGTTAATTTTGTAATGAATCTGTAGTGAAGTGTTTTTCATCAATTTCATTGCCGTATCTATCATATGATTTACCATATTTCAAACACCAAACTTAGTCTATTATTGATGATACGATTATGTACATGTATGCACGTGATATTTCAAATGGCGCCTTAAAATACGCAAATGTCGAGATAATTATCAAAGTTCGATATTCAAGAATAATACAAGCAGCAGATTATGTCAAAGAGAGCAAAAACATTGCCAAACATATCAAGGTCAAGGATTCTTTCTTCATAACAGTTCCAAGAGCAGCGGTGATAAAATGAAATGCAAACAGAAATGAAGAATTTCAGATAATAAAATGACGAATTAATCATCTGTAGATAATAAGAAATGCCATTCATTTCTGGCATTCAGGGATCAGATTAGTTTATTTCTGCTTGAACGACGCAAAGAAACTTCGCCGATTATTAAGATGGAAATGCAAATATTGCTTCGTTGCGCAATTCTTGCTTTTCACTCACTTGTACAGTCGATCTTTCTTGGTGTATTCTTGGACGGCTGACATCTGGTGGGAACTTGGGAGAAAATTCCACTTCAAGTTGCAATCTTTTCCTAATTTTCATATTTGAGAAGGCATGATTACTCGCTTCACACTCCAAGAATTGAAGATGGTCTTTCCAACTTGCAGTGAACTTGGCAAAACTGTAGGTCTCTGTTCCACTGTGAGCCCCGGGAAGATTCGACACCTTCGTCACTGGAAAGTAAATTGAGGATAAAAATCCAATACATTCGGTCGTTATCAAGAATAGAAACATGACTGCTTAATGAAATGAAATGAATGCACATGTACGTGTAATTTTTAAGCATGTGCGTGATTCCTTTTCATCCTTTTCTGCAATCTGACGGTGCTCATGATAGTGTGCGGAGTGCATCCTGCACCCGTTCATTTATGAAGATTCATCGTCACTACTGAAATCTTGGATTGTGCTGACACCGCTAGTCATATGCCGAAGTCCGGATTATCTTCCTACCGACTTCCAATGACACTCACAGGGTCCGACCACACGACCAAGTCCACGCACTTCAATCATTGACTGTGCTACGGAAATCATATTTAAACATGAAATTGTGTATCGTATAAGTTAACTGAATAAACAAGTAGTATATTATGTATTTACACGAACCTTTTTAACACGCCATGTCGTGTAAAGTAGCGAAACTGAAACTACGTACGTGAGTGAAAACCAGCTTCTGTCATGGTCAAATGTGTTGTAATTACAAAGGCGCACAAGCCGTTTATATGGATGCAAAGCATATACATTATTTGCAGGAACAATGGGGTGCGCAATGCATTAAAGAATCAAATGCATCCATTCGGACAATAACAAAGGACAATAATGACTGACGCACACAACTGATAATACATGGACAATACCAATAACGTTGCGTCACAATCCGCGACAGTATATTGACATCGTTTGATAAACAAGTCAGAAATCAATTTCATCAGCAACATAGTTTAAATATATTGTACAAAATATGTCAGCATTAAAACAACTTCAGAATGATGTTTGTAAAGAATTTTACACATTTTTAGAATGAAAGCAAAATTAACACCGGCCCTCGAATGCGACACGTTTCTGAAATTATTTTACCGAATAAAAGTGGAGCGAAGTGTGAATAAACGTCATATACATCCTTTAAAACTTAACCTTTTCACACGTTTGAAACATCAGAGGATGCATTTTAATTCAATCAGACCCAAGATTTAATCAATCATGATCACAATCTTGCGATTTGCATTTAAAATGTCATTGCATGAGAAAAGAGCTGAAAAACGGTCACCACAACTGTATGAGGCAAAAACAAAATAGAATTTGAATTAGAATATCGATTGACACTTAGAATTATTTACAGATATCTTTCCTCAAAAAATTCTTTTCAATTTTTATTATGAAAAGATTTTGAGTTACATTGAGTTACATAGCAAGTTGCTCCTCACATTTTCACACATAGAAATAAACTGTTTATCTGAAGTTGACTAGAATGGAAACTGACTCAAGGTCACGGCACATCCGGGGGAACTAAGTTGGGGCATGAATGACCAATTCAGAGCTTAGATTTACTCATGTGACTGATTCTAGTCCAATGATATAGACGTTGACAGGTGTATCTAAGTGAAAATGCGTGCGATTTTTGTGCCACTATTGTGTATTGCATGAAGATTAACTTCGGTTTTATGTTTAGAGGTTTTTGAAATGAAAATTGTTTTGTTTTCACATAAAAAAAAAAGAAATATCTATGTCATCAAATTGCCGCCGCTGCTATTTGCATATAGCAAACAATGGCTGAGATAGCATTATGTGCGCTCTATAGACTACCCTACACGCAAAAGAATGTATCTCTGTGACTCACAGAAATTGACATGGAAGTAAAGCTTCATGCAATACACAATAGTGGTACATAAATCGCACGCATTTTCACGTAGATACACCTGTCAGCGTCTGTATCATTGGGTTGGAATCAGTGTACAAATCTGAGCTTTTCATTGGTGGTTCATCCCCCAACATGGTTCCCCCGGATGTGCCGCAACCTTGAGTCAATTTCCAATCTGGTCAGCTTCAGATAAACAATTTATTTCTACAGACCGCTTCATAAATAATTGCACAAAAAAGTTAACATATTTTCAAATGTAATTTTCGTGTTCAAGTCCTGGTTCAATTTTAATAAACGATGTGCCATAAGAAACCTCATGTTTCGTAGATTTTTTGGCATACATTTTACTTTCTCAAGTGGTCATTTGTGGTCAATAGGCATTCTAAAAGGTTTGCTTTGAAGCAGAATTTCAACATGAAGACGACATAATTTTTTAATGAAAACTGACAGACAGTGTGAGCTATCACTCAGCTGCATCATGATGTAAAGATTTTCAGATCGTTGAATGTACAAAAAGATACAGTACAAATAAGTTTTACCGAAAAATTTCTGCTAAAAAAGTCTGACATGATTTTTTCATTGATGAAGCTCAATTTCAATAAACTTTATAATATGTGAAAGGATGTATTTAGTACTTTGATTTGGCAGAGCCATTAGGTTGTGTCTGGTCAGTTGTGGTCAGCAGACATCAAAGTACGAATTTTTGCTCAATTCATTCACCGATGCCTACAGACTAAACTACGCAAAACAGAAAATTAAGATGATAACTTTTCAATCAGCCTTGTGTTCAGCTTTCAGATGATATAATTTTTAATAATTGAACAGTCCTGCTATACACGTGCTGACCATTCAACATTTCCTGCTCTATCTACGTGGTGTTATCTTGAATTCTTGTAATGAACCATTGATCATAAGTCAGCTGATCACGTGCATACTATTTGTATCCTACAGTAAAGTTTACATGAAAATCATGAACGAAACTCCGATGCGTTTTCAATCATCATTGATATAAGAAGAGCAAGATGAACCAGATATGACCTTTCAATTGTCGGTGCACGAGGCAGTTTCCTTCATATGTAAATCTGCTTCAATTCTCAATAGTTGTCGCTCGTTGCTTCCTTACATTACAAAATCAAGGATGAATTCTGCCTATATTTGATACTAATTTTTGTTTTATCCTCTTAGATGTTTGTACTGAGTCGTCTGCAACTGCCGTAGTCACAGAAGAAAACTCTTAAGCATTTTAAGTTACACGAAATCACATTGAGTTCTTACAGCATCGCTTTGTATGGGATTCTTATTTTGTACTAATTTTGTATACGACATTCTTTGTTTAGTGAAAATTATTATCAATGATCCCAAATTCACGATAATTTATGAAAAGTGCTCTCAAATGATGCAATCGTAGGTGCAGTCGAACATCGGCAATGATGAAATGATATCATTTTACATCATTTTAAAAATAAAATTATATCATTGCCGATTATAGGGTGCAGTAGTTCCAGAATGACAAATCCTTGAATATGTGGTCGCTGTACAAAATCCGTGTACAAAATCGAAGATATCCAAGCCTGCTTGCTTTTCAGAGCATGATGTTGTTGAGAAAACTGACTTCAAAGTTTTTCAAAGATATTTCATATTTTCAAGGAATTTTGAATGTTGACCCGTTCCAATAATAACAAACAACGTCTTTTGAAAAACGCATGCATATTGTACCTCAAAAGTTAAAAAACCGGTAAGAAAAAGCTGGAAATTTAACTCAATAGAATAATTCAACTTCTAGTAGCATCCTTCTTAGATGAAAAATGTGAACAACTTCAGCTTTACGTTATTATGCTATGTACAATTACAAGCTTTGATCAAACTCAAAATTCGTTTTATGTTGAATGCTTTGTTGCATATGTGCAGTCAAGATGATGGCCGTCTCTATAATTTCAGTAAAACAACAAAGAGAATTTCAACTATACCGAATATTAATTCTGTTTAAAAGACAAGTTAACTTATTTCAAAGTATTCTGTGATTTGTCTTTCAAATAAGGATAGTGATAATAACATTATATCATATGACAGGAATAGATAGGACACGCATTAAATGATAGCTGATGCGTCTGATTGGTCAGTGTCTTCCGTCTCCCTCGAGCGATGCAGACAAATGTGAAAACCAAGCATGTGTATCTTTTGAGGTCAATGAGCCTCTTTTTCAACTAGTCCTAGATCTAATACCTGGGAATCTGGAGAGTATTACACCAAAAGGAATGTTTTCAAAGCATTAAAAATACTTTGAAATGGTCTTTTGACAAATCCCCCACTGCATCTGTGGGGATCTGCAACAGCAATATACATGTAGGATGTGCTGTGGCGCAATGTCCTGGAAAGCATTGGCCACAGACTTAGCAACACTAAGAGTGCTGTGCACAACACACTGACATGACATGAGGCTCTGTTTCGATATCATGGACGTGACATCAATCTTCGCTGAAATTGCATTATGCGGTATCTATTGCTTTTTGTGTATCTACTACCGTTTGCAGTTGTCAGCTATCATTCCGAGGAAGCACAATCTTCGAATTTTGAAATTCGAAAAGAAGTATGGACGAAGGAGTGCGTGTGATAACATTTGACATAGTTTGTATGGAAAAGATTTGTTCATGTCCCTATCGAAGCTATCATAACTGCGAACAAAACTCTGTTTTAAACGCGATATTCGTTTACTTTCTACTTGCAACTAGACAGTTCTCTATGAACAATTCATGTGATATCGGATGTCCATTAATAACTAAATGTCACACTTGGGTTGGATTTGAAAACTCATAAAATTTTGTGAGCGTTTTTTTATGTCTTTTTTCAGACATAATTTAATGAGATGTCACCTCAGATAGAAAAACAGAGAAAGAAAACTTCTTTCTGTACATGAGAATCTCTTATTAATCTCAAATTTATCGCAGAATGAAGTGGATAAATATTTTAACTTTTTGTAAACTAAATTATTCCCGTCGATGTCACGAAAGTTTGCAAATTTTCCTGATTTACTTAATTTTTCCGAATGCATCAACTTGGTAAATGTATTTGGATATGAGTAATGTGTACTGAGATAATTGATGATTGACGTAGATATCGGCAAACTGAGTTATTTGAGGACATTCTCAGCGTTCCATTGAGTTCCATGATAATGAAGTGTGTTGAGAGGTTGTTGTTACTTCGTGTCTGCGTCGACATTTCATGCACCTATGAATTGTGTGCAATCAGAGTTGCAAGCAGGTCCGAACCGCTTCAAAATTGCATCATTAGGCCAGGAACAAATCAGCCCTGTGTAGCTACAGACAAAGTCATAGGACAGGATCTACTTTTCCAGTGTGTATCATAGATAGCGCGAGTGCATGATGGATTGAATTTTGACAAATCCAAGATTTATTATGCATACTTTAGATGTGATAAAATGCGGAATAAAAGACGACAGCAATGAATAACTAGGACACGGAGAGTAGTCCATCAATGTCATTGCTATGTACGAGTCTGCGTCAGTGGACGAGTGCATAGCAATAAGACATTGATGGACACATTCGAATGTCGTTGTGTCATTGTTGTAGACTTCTCTGAGAAGCTATGACTGTTTCATTGCTGGACGATTAGCCAAGTCAAATTTGAATTTTCCATAGATTCATTTATTGGACAGATTGTAGATTGAATTCCTCATTCCTTATAGAATGCATACATCGTTTTTTTTTGTTTTTTTTTTTTTTTTTGCGTTTTTTTTTTTTTACCCCCCCTACTGCCTTGGACGGTGCGCCGATAGTCACTTTGTTTTGGAGGCTTGTGGTGTTTTTTGTAGTCCGGATGCCCTTCCTGCCGACTTCCAATGACACTTTCCGGGTTCGACCTCTGGACCATGAGATCGCTAGTCCAAGTACGCAACCACTGTGCCACGGACACCAAGGATCGTGCAAGTGAAAAATGATTTGGAGCGATTCAATACATTTCTCAGAATTGTAAGCTGAAGCCATAATTGAATTAGCCGAGAAGAAAGCACATGGGGAAGCAAAGTGTTATACTACATGTATATAATGCCCCCAAATGAATACTGATATCTCTGGAGCATATTTAGGATAATATTGAGCGATCCATGTTGCAAAATGAGTAAATTTTGACAAATCCACAATCTGTATTCAACAGTATGCAATGAATTTTTATGAAAGGGTTTAGATATTTTTTATCGGCTTAAAGATAAGGAAAGTCACTCAAAAGTGACCAAAGACTTATTTGCTTCTAGACTTCTATCAAACTGGGAAATATATATTTTCCCACCAACTCGTCAATGGCATTCAATCAACCATTCTTTGATATTTCAGCAATTCGTTATTTCTGAAGAATGTAAAAAAGCATGTAATTTCTGAAGCTGATGTCAATGGCAAATTGGAACCTTGTCCAATGGCTGCTTTATTATTGTTCAGACCCTTAGGACGTTGAAAGAACTCATCCACAGGTATTGCGACCATAATGCAAATATATAACTGTCATAATGCAATCGTTGCTGGACGGTAAACATGAAATATTACTGATTTCTAATGTTAAAAGTAGTGGGAAAACAATTTCTAGGTTAGATGAAATCTCATTGCTGGACGCTAAAGTCTACAACAGATGCTTTAATAGTCTCAGTTGGCGATATCTACATGTGTATTCATAGCATTTGCTGCCCAGTCATACCAATATTATTAACACAGATTTTTTCCAGGCAACAATGTAAGACATTTTCAAGCGCTTACGCGCCCTCAAATGACCTACATTGTTCCTCTCAAAAATCCATGTTAATGCTATATTATTGCACAATTTATGATATTCTAATGTTTCTTCCCCAGGACTACTTCGACCCTTAGCCTTATGATTTAGTCTTGCGGTCCGTTCCCGGCAATTAAGTATGACAAGAAAAACTTAGTGACACATTAAATTGTGACCATGAATCATTTGTTGATGAATGGCAATTATACAGAGGAATTATTTGATTGTGTCTTTTATGCCACTTTCGCAAATAGATCATATCAAAATGAAACAGACTCCCTCGTAATCATGAGAAACAGTCACATTTAAAACAAAGCATCTACATGCATCTACATGCACAAATTGTAATCATCGAAAGTTAAAAGAAATTGTAAGAAATTAATTGCAATTATCGAATGTATGTTCAGCACCGTAAGTCCTTTGAAATGGTAGTCACGTTCACGTGTGTAGCACGTAAGTCATCCGTAATACCGTATATGTACATATCAACCTGCAAACTTCCAGTAATGTATTTTATCCGCTGTCAGAGCGCACGTGAAAGTCGGACAAATCATTTTTTCGTAGTCAAAGATGTACGCAGTACGCTGGCAGTCGTGTTTGGTCCGCCCGTTTGTGACTGAAGATCCTAGGAGAGAGCCCGGCTGGGCCCGTTGATTATTCCAGACTCCCGATCTTCTCATTGACTGCATGACCCGATGCAAATTGACATCAGTGAGATAGAGTGTGTCATTCTCTGATATGTTTAGATCCAGTTGAAATCAGGTCTGTGCCTGACGTGAATTTGAGCATCACTCAATAACACTTCTATAAAAAAACAAAATGGAAATGCTTCAGACTACAATATCGTGCATGTTTGAATGTTTGCTTACTTACTGAAGCCGTAATTAACTTCGAATAAATGGATAATTGCTACGGGTTGGAGCTGGAGGTGGAGCGTGAATGGAAGGTTGAGGGATGAGAATCAATAATAGAAAACAAAACCTGTGATTGTCCAATCAGGTGTGCAATCTTATGCTTCAGCTTCAATTCAAATTTGCAGAAAATACAGCGTCAACTTTATCGACATATGATATGGCAGTGGCCGTGCGGACCACAATTCAATACGAATTTAAAACAGAGTCAATTCTCTCCCGATGTGTTTAATGCCAAGAAAAGTAAAGTAAATTTAATGAATTTTTTTATTTAATTTACTTTACTTGGCATGAAACATCGAGAGAGAATTGAGTCTGCTTTACATTCGTATTGAATTTTAACAACAACTACAACATCGAGATGGTTGTCCATCGCCTACATGAACGTAGAGATTTCTATGTCTACGATGATAGTACATAGAAATATAACAGGTCTTTGTCCATGTTCGTGAGCGCACAGGTCCATTGTTTTACCGAGTTCACTATTTATTAATTTATATAATTCCTAAAATCGGAAACAGACATAGGAGACATGAACAGACATTGGAGGAATGAAAATGATATTATAAGGCCAAATTATATTTAGCTGTAACAATCAAATTATTTCAATTACTAACTCATGAAATCAATCAGTAGCAGAAACAGGTTTGAATTAAATTATGATGAGGCCCGTTCATCGCAAACAGGACCTCAATAATGTGCCAGTTTTGCATAAAGATTCATGTATATCACGTATACAGTATATGATAGGAAGTGCAAATAAGCCACTATACTGTATATCTTTATCGAGTTATGTGCTTTTGGACAGCTGCGACCACTTGGCATTTCAGGACTTGGTTTATGTTACTAAATTTGCCGAAAGCACCCATGACGTCTGCCATTGAAGTTATCCTGACAAAGATTTTTCTTTGATTGAAGCCGAGTTTGCAGAGAGCACAGCAGTTGATGAAACAGAGATTTACTTATCGTTTATACCAATTCATTTCTCATTCAATAATCACTTTGATTGTACAGATTTATCCAGTCGACGAAAGTGAATTAGTCCAATTAGATTGCAAACAATTTTGGACTAATTAACTGATTAACTCCTTTTTTTGATTCAGGCGAACTTGTGCCTACAATCGAGAGAAATGTGACAGGTAGGAGCTTACAAGTCCAAATTTATCCTCATTAAAAATTATTCATCACATCGGGATAGGCGATGGAAGAGTAATATTTTTTTGTTTTTGTTTTAGTCCGAATTCGCTCAGTCAATTGTTTCTGATAACACGTCAATCCTTCACTAAAGGGTAGAGGATACAAAGTCTCAATATTTCAAATCTTGCTTATTGATTCTCAAAATATCAAACTTGCAGATGACCTTTGCTTTTAGAGAGATTTTGATTGCTTGCTCTACTGTTCGTCTTACCAAAGTGATGTTTGTTTCTCACTAAAATTAACCTGATTTGAATTAATTTGACTTTGTTCGATGATTCTCATCCCTATCGTGTAGAGGTGTTGTGAGTGGATGTCATAAAATACTTTATTCGTGTTAAAGTCTTACCAATGCGTCTCGAGGCTGAAATAAGGAGCAAATATAAATTCACGAAATTAATATCCATGTGATGATGTTCATGAATTTGATAATTTTCAATTTCGTCGGAGAAAATGTCCATGATATCTTATTGAATGCACTGTCCAGACAAATTCATGGACCCGGGACATGCGGCGGTCATTTTCAAGTATATAAAGTGTATGCAGATATGGCTGCAACGTAGGAATAACATTCGCAAGGATAAAAGTCAATTTATTGAAAGAAAATTATCAAATAATCAATAGAAATTCAAAATATCAACAATTGTTATTAGCACACTATATTGCCACTAAGAAGAGGGATCTCATGATTTACAGAAAAACGGAAGGGTTTGTTCCTCCTTTATATAATTCTATTATATAAAATAACTCCTAATTATATAATGATATTATAATAATATTTTTTATTGGTGTTAATTACCAAAAAGGCCTGACGTTTTGCTTTTAATCACTGACCTATCGCCAAATAATCAAAAGGGAATCCAGTATTGATATACACTAATCCCAAAAAATGTGTCGCCTCTAAATTTAGTCAAATGTATCCCAGCGTATATATAAACCTCCTACCATCTGCCCACTTCGATAAGTGCATGATAAAGCACTGATATTTTATTTTAAACATTTAGAAGGTCTGAGTCATAGATTTAATGTACGAGTCTCCGAATTATTCACTTCACGAACAATGATGTGTACAGCAGTGTTCAGTAATCAGTGTTATAGAAACATAGGTTTTCATATTGCCAGTTCTGTAGGTGACTAGACTAAAGGGATGAGTGAAATAAATGGTTCTGTTTCGTCCGTCAAGAAAAGTAAATAGCCTACTGATAATCAGAGATATATAAAGTTGTAGACTATCGCGGATATCTACTTGCATGGTCAGTTGATAATCTGGCATACTTTAGTTGCGGATAGAAGATAGCTATACGATTCTCTAGGACACAGCTCGTGAAATAATTTGAAGAATCCCGAGGGCTTCATGATGGTATTGATGGCACATGGATATCTGATGATAACATTGGTACAAAAATGATGAATTTGTACAGATTCATGCGAATTTGTAGCCCATGATCCAATCCAAGTATTCAATACTTTAATTACCCGTCAAGATCTACTCATCTTCACCAGATTTCAAATGAACGGAGGTGTTGCTTTAATTTTAATTATATATACACCTTCCTGCAAATTAGACGAGTTGTTTATGAATTGATGGCGATACTGAAATAGCTGCCTCGGTCGCTTTGGTTGCTTCTGACTGAGTGAGGTGTACTTCCATCGCGTTGTCATCGCTGAATTCCAAAATGATAGTGAGGGAGCAAAAATTCAATTCAAAAACTACTTGGGTGCGCATTTTTTGTTATGTAAAGTATATCTTTATGTCGAACAATTTTACTTTCACGAATAATGACTTAGGCCTACCTCCCGTTCGGACGAACTGTAAAATAAAATCTCAAGGACTGTGCGTGATGAACAAGGGCATCCAGGCTTACACTTACTTTCAAAGTATGCACGCTCATTAATCGCTGGGAAACATATCAGCAGACATTGCCTAGAGATCATGTCATCGACTCTAATTGGCAAGTTGCATTACTAATTTGCATGTAATTTTGAAGGTATTTGAATAGCTTTTATTTTGATGAATGATTTTTGTGCCAATTATTGGCGCAGAATGAAAATCCAAGATATTAGAACGCATCTACAACTCTATCTGCCAATGATGTTTCATCCGCTCATTAAATAGAAACTTTCTGTTTGTGCTTCTGTCAACTAATGTGATAAATAATTATACATGTAGAATGTGAGACGACAGTAGAACTCAAGCATCAGCTTCTGTCGAGGGCTGCGTTCGACATATAGTGATGATGCATGAATAAGAACACTCCGACGAATCAGCAAGTCAAACTTCGATCCAAATCAGGATTTCCATGTTTTCTAACAATTTGCAGAAAGCAGATTCATTTGCTTTGCATTATCAAGAATGTGGCATGAAACTCCACAAGTAAGTTTTAATACAAAGGACAGAATTTGTCAGAATTGGATGCGAATCACTTCCAGACAATTTAGGCATTTGATTTCATTTATCACGCTTTTTATAAGAGAGACACATCATGACATCCTTCATCTTATTTGTTTTCCTCGACAAAATGTTGTGATGTGCAATATTCACACGTTTTTTCGATGATTTCGGGATAACATGTGGCGTCGTATGAGAGTTGTTTACAGTCTGCAACATTGTTTGCTGTCTCCATTTAACACAGGAGTACGGAAAATTATTGATACAAATATCCGATGTTTTTCATTTGAGATATTTCCAATGAAGAAATAATTATTACTTCGATATAGAGATTAATGAATGAGGAAACTCACATCTCATAAACTGGAACTCGTTCTTTTTCCGTTTGTCCTTTAAAGTTTGAGGTCACTGATAAAATGAATACAAGCGTTTTAAGTCTCGTTCAACTGCAGAGGTTGCCCACCCCCTGGAGAATTCTCTGAAAAAGCCCTGAACGAATAATTTACTAAGTTCAAAATTTCATTAGCATCAAACATTATTTGCTTGACCTTTTGGTATAACCCCCTTCGCTGAGCTTGAGCAACTTCGAACTTGGTAGAAAATGATTTTCACTATGCCGACTTTAGCAATAAATGTACCAGCACTCATGTCCATTCTATCATATATGCTTTTAATGCTGATAGTTCTATAGTTTGCAGACTGCATAATGGAATTATATTTTGATTTCTTTATTATTGGGTGCTATATTTAGTACAAGCATAAACTACAAGCAACTTACTATAACTGTAATGGCATAAAGTGTAAGTATAATTTACTTTTATCTATCTCATTTTCTGTTCTCTCTCTCTCTGCACTGAGAATGTTCTTCACGTGATTGGAAATTAATGGCATCAGTTGTCTAGACTTAATAAGTCTCATCAAGCTACTTAATTGCAAGATACGATTTCTCCTTCATGTGTTTTGAAATTAGAAAAAAGCTTTGGAAAATGTAGCCAGACGTTACATTGAATTTGAATTGCACAAAATAGATGTCATTAAGAACGTACTTAGAAGTAACGTACTTAATGCACTATGTTGCGTCTTATTAAATGACTATCTGTTGCATTCATGGGCAGTTCCGAGTTTATTAGAGAACACTGTATATAGGAACAAGGAAAAAGTTTCTCAATTGTTTTCCAAGGAATAGAGCACCATTCTAAATGATTGCTATTCACACGAGCAGTAATCAAATTTTTTAAATAACTGTAAAAAGCATTCAAATAACGCTTGTCTTAACCTTTTCTTCCATAGAAATGTCATGATGTTTATACGATTAAAAAATAGATAATCAAATATATCTTAAAGCTGCATATGTTTAAGATATTCATAAAACAGATATAGTACCGGTAGCGAAAGTAAAAGATTGATGCCCTCTTAGTGAGTACTTTTTATATTTGATGAATTGCACTGAGACTTCAAACATGAGATATTCGTCAAATATTCTTCTTCGCATATTCTTTTTCACTGAAGCTAGATAAAGGTAGAGAATTTGATACGACATCCAAAATCATCTGAAGTTCAAATTCCGAAATGCTTGTTTAAGCACATTTTTCTATTTCAATTGCAAAATGATTATAGCCATTTGAGAGATGATTATACACATTGAAATCCGACCTCTCGCCTTGCGCAAGTTAATGAGATTAGAATGGACAACCGCTGTTTGTTCATGGGAATTTCAGCTGCTCTTTAGAAGATCTTTAGAAGAATCAAATTTGTGAAATATGAAACAGCTACAGATTGTAGCCGTCAGGCGGTACATTGTAAGGTATTTTATCAAAATGAATTCATATTTAAAAAATGGCAATATCTGCGAATCTTTTCAAAGTGTATTAGAACTTCCGGGGCACTGGAAGCCGTCGATTGGTTACCATTGTCATGACAACGCATATTCACAACGTGTTGCCCATTCCAGTCCTCAAACTATAATGTCTATGCATGACATGATTTCTTTCTGAAATGCTCATCATTTAATTCGAAATCTATTTGCTTCCGTCTTGTTCTTCTCAGCGAAGTGTTTGGGGCCATGATTCCCCACCTCCGCTCAGGATCTCCTAAACTTCTGTATTATGTGACACAATGTAATAGGGTGCACCTATTTCGCACATGCTCTCTCCGATGGTAGTGTCACTTTTGCATTCCAAGTTGAAAATGATATACCGGTATGCATAAAATATGAATATATCCATTTATCAGTAGTGTGTATAGAACATACGTAGATAATATCAGTCATCGTAACGAGATGGAAAGTAGCTGATTATTAATTAGCAAAATAACTGAATCACGTTTCCATGACGGGTAAAATGCTGAAGTTTCAAATCAACCTAAAACCCTAATCTCAATCAAAAAAAGTGAAGATCGAAAATGTCCAAAAAGAAGAGGTCTTATATCTGCTTCATGTTGCTCCTGTGGCTGAAATATTCGGTCTACAAACAAACAAATATCTCTTAGAGAAAGCCAGCAAAATGTTAGGAAAAGTAATGAAAGGAAGCTGTCTAACAATTATTCATTCTGGCGTGAGATAAAAATCGAGGGAGACCATAATGCCTCCTCAGGCAAATATGGTCAAGACTATTGCAAAATTCATATCATTACCAAGCTTGCTGATACCAAAAGGACTACTTGCCTCCTCTGATTGAAGCAATTTCGAAGTGCTCAACTTTGATAGAATGGAAGTTAAACTTACTGATTTATCAAATGAAAGCGCCACAAACATGTTGGTGAAGCAGTCAATCATTTATGTCATTTACATAGAAATTACAAAGATAAAAATTAATCTTCATTTTACTCGCGCTTTCGGATATGACTCATCTCCAAATTATCACAATTATAAGAATGATCGAAATCAGATTTATATCACCAATCAGATTTCTATAGAATTCAAACTTGCTCTATTTTAAGTTCGCCAAAGTTGAGCGTCACAAACTATAAAAGTACAGTGTAAGTTGCAATACGCATCATATTACAAGCTATGACTGAACTAAAATGAGCTTACTGTAGTTTTTTTAATCATCCACAGGAGTTTAGTAAACATCAACAGGTGTCGAGTTTCAAATCATAGTGAAAACGTAAGATAATTGCTTTATTAAGACATGGATTCAAAGTTACACATGCAAACTGTTACATGAATAATCCATAGCAAAAAAATATGCCAAACAGAATCAGATGTTAGATTCCCATTTGAATTGTCTTGAACTTCTCTTAGAACTGGGAAAAGTAAAAATCTATCACTTTTATCAAGTGTAAAAGGATGAGAAAAGTCTTCTACATCGAAGAGAAAATATCAGCAGAATTGATTGAGACTTTGCTAAGAATCTCCATTTCTTGTATTCGAAGGTATCACTCAGAGAATACTCAATATTACTTCTTTTTCTAGGGATGTAATTTACAGCTTTTTGTAGATTGGGGAAATCAAGATAACATTTCTAATAACATCTATCAAATAATTTCAGGGATACAACCGACTTTTGAATCGATGAACATCGAATGAAAGGATTCTAATATCTAATGTTCACTATGTGAAAGCAATGCGCACAGCCGTCCATGTTTATTATTTAACCGCTATTTTCATTATTTCTTAGTTTATGAAGCTGCTTTTCCAAAAATCTGGAGATTCGTCAGATAAAGAGTCCATAGCCGATGCTTGTGAGTCAGCTGCTTACGGATACCATTTTTCCTCAGCTAATATGAGAAACCTCCAGTAGTATTTTTAGTTGAACACTCCTGAAAAGAAAGTATATTTTTGCAATGACGTCACTACTCGCCATCGTAGGGGAGTGACGTGTTAGTGACTTCAGTGACGATTTTGAGATACCATTTCTTATATAGCTTCCGACAGAGCATTAGCAGAGCTATTTGGTGCATGACCTGTTTAGCATCTCTATCTTAAAGATCATAATACTTTTATATTGATTCTTCTTATTATGACATTTTTTTCATTTTCGCCAGACAGCACAGAAGGTAAAGCAAGGTTCTATAAGTATCAGTCGGGCATCAGACCTACTCATAATTACATCATTGTATGCTCAAGAGAAATTGTTCGCGCGGCGCTGACATGTCAATATCAAACAGGTTTTGAAACCAACCCGACGATAGCTATCAGAACAGTGTCATTACAATCGTCTCATGATCCCTGCAGACTACATATCGAGAGGATGGAAGAGCAGTCAGTATAATTGCCTGCTCAAAGGAGGACGAAACGATCTCTGAATAAAGGGCACGCGCACTATTCGACCCTAGTGGTGTCTATTGATTGTCTATTTGACTTCCTAATAATTGTCCATTTGATTGTCTATTGATTATGATGTTTTAGGCATCACACGGCAGCCGGACACAGGCCTTCGATGGAAAATCTAAATCATTCATCAAAAATAAGCAACAAACTGAAAAGCAAACCATCCATATCTTACCAGTCTCTGACGTTTTAGACCTCATTACACCGGGATAACTAATTATGAGCAAAAATTGATGAAATAAAAGCCATTCATGACTTTAAGTTCATTCAGCAGTTTTTCAAAACTTTTACCATCCAATGGTGAACCATTGAATCCGACTGAAAAGCATCAAAAAGCAAATCAGTCATGGCAACCATACGAAACCTCGTATTGCAACTGTACTTATCCAAATAATATCAACGATACTAACTAAACAATTGAAAGTTGATCAAATGTCCGATCTAAAAATCATTTGAAATTAGACTATCAATCACTTAGTTTCCATTATACAAAATTAATATCTGATTGAAGCGAAGAGGAAAATGCAAGTGCATCTCTAAACTGCCATTTCAAACATCAACGTCGGTTTCAATCATTTTTGTCTGTGAACCAAAACAGATCTGCAATGACATGAGGGTACAATCCTTTTTATGAAACAAACTAAGTTTTAAGAGAAGGTTTACTTTATCAATATCAATGTCACATGAAATTCACACACAGACAGACCGATGACAGACTGTTTGTGCCCTTATATTTCATGAATATTTGAATTTTGATTCAGAAAATTCAGGAAAAAAATGTTGGAAATAATAATGTTTCATTCAGAAGCGAATAAAAAATATCTCTGTCAGTCGAGGCAGTTGAGCATCAAATGGAAGGCATTTGAGGAGGAGTATAGACCTCGAGTCGGCAACGCACATTGTTAGTCAAAAGTAACGTTACAACTTTTGAATTGAAAATTCAAATTCTATGCCATTTCATCCCTCTTATCGCATTATGTGTCCATATAGGCTGCGTGTTTAACTGCTGCCTCTTGCCTTCGAAATTTTATCATGGGCATGTGTAGCTCACAACTTTGACAATTTGACCATTTATCTATGACCTTGAACACGCAATGCGTTGGTGATTTGATACGGCTTTAAAGACTCATAATTTTTTGTCATTGTGGTCAAAATTGACATTCATTTCAATCATTCACGAGACACAGAACATTTAACGCAAGAGAAAGAAACAACGCTGCCGAACATTTTCGAATGACAGCCGAATGTCATTCGTCTCCAAAATACTGACACATTAAACTAGTAAACGGATAATAATGAAGATTGCGGAGTGCCGGTTCGTCTAGGCATAGAATGGGAAGATGTCCTCAGACTTGAACAAATTCAAGCACATAATTACCTTACAAATATAGAAGGCCGCGAAATTCATTAAGATCTATTAGAATGAGGCCTTTCGTCCAATCTCAGCGGGTGCTAACTTTGGACAGAAACATGACATTTGCGATGATCTATGTATGTGATATCTGTGATATTGTGACTATCATAGATACAGAATATATAAATCAAAGTTGTAAGTGTTACTTTGGACTACACCTGCATCTGAAATGGTGAACTTCGTCTAAGAGATGCTGGGTACTGCTGTCACCGGAACTGGGGCCGCATTATAGTGTCAACTGAACAAGTGTGGAAAAATGTATTCAAAATCATTCAAAGCATGAGTTCTTCATCTTGACCATATGTTATTGAGTGACTTATGAAAAGACAAGAATCAAATTTAGCCAGCAAGACATCCGTCTTTCGAGACCCGATGGCTGAGCAACCACTGTGCTAGGTCTCGGCCAAACTGAAAGCAAAGCAAACTCGAGCGTGCCGAGCAAACGCATTTCCGCAAGCTATCAAGCGATCTGCTTTGCTTTGCTCGCTTTTGTCCACAACTGCTGATGACTTAATATTTGCTGCAAAACGCTCTGCTCGGAAACGCTCCCAGTGTGGCTTATGTCTTACCGTATTATAAGGCCATGAACACTTCAAGTTTTGGATTGTGTCGCTTGTTCAATCGAATCAATTTGAAGGCAACTG
The DNA here is from genome assembly GCA_907163375.1 of Prostheceraeus crozeri. Taxonomy (NCBI): domain Eukaryota; kingdom Metazoa; phylum Platyhelminthes; order Polycladida; family Euryleptidae; genus Prostheceraeus; species Prostheceraeus crozeri. The sequence continues at coordinate 285,288 of CAJQUW010003371.1, read as the reverse complement.
ACGATCGCTTTCAATTGATCGCAGATCTAAGATGTCAACCGACATTCGCGTGCACATTGAAAGAAATCGATGTGTCTTCATATTCTTTATCACCCGTGCGTGAATTACGGCAATAGATCACCTTTTTCTTCCAATTGCGTGATTGCAATCGCCATGGGATCAGTCCTCAGAAAAGTTAGGTTCCTCATCAACCTCTACGTTTTTAGAATAAACATTGCCTCAGAAGGGTGTCATCGATGCAAAATTCGCCATTAAATTGTTTCGTGCTATTTATGACCGTTTTCTCGATTACGAGTGCAGCATATATTTATAATCAACCAATATTTCAGTTTTTTAAAATGTACACTCAGAAAATCCGCTGTGCGAATTCCTTGGAAAATGTGTTTAGTCGAAATGCGCTAAATATTCGAAGAAATCTTTTATTCGCTCAAATAAATTGTCTGCCTCCAGTTATCATAAGAATCAATGACAACACAATTAATCTCCACAGACGAGAGCATTCGCACATATCTCCGCGTTGAGGAGAGTCCTCTCATGAAGTTAACTTAAAGCAATAAAATAGTATTTAGCCTTACCTTCAACATCAGTGGAAGTGCACATGTTTTCCCTCTTGCATCTAACTCTTCGCCATTTAACGGTCACTTGAGGATTTGAGCTACCAGTTCTGCAGACGAATTGAAGCTGCCATCCTTCGCTGAATTTATTTCTTCCTCCGTCGTTTTGAGCAAGTTTTAGATCGTAATCAGTCCGATGTCGCGTCATTGAAACGGTACTTCGGTTATTTGCATTGAGACGTTTGACGAACTTCATGGAAATGGTATCAGGTGGAAATTGGACGTTGATCTGCACCGAAGCACTGCTCAGAGATTCCGATGATCCAGCCACGGAATTTCTTGACTTGCATCTGAAAGAGACAGAAAGAGTCAAAATAATTTTGTTGAATAAATGACAAAACTGATGGTTTTGAAGAGTTTTCAGGCTTTTTAAAATCCACAGCTCCGTGGTCAGGGGAGAAGACCAGGATTGGCTTCGACGCATCATGAATTAAGAGATTGAAGATAAATGCTTCAAAGAAGACCTGAAGGGAGACAATTGTGACAGACATGAGAGTTCGTAGCGGTAAAGATCGTTGAGGCAACAAATTGAGCTTTGCATGTTACTTGTCATGCCGTACGGTTTTGTGCAAAGTAGGGATGTCGAACATTGTATAACACTTGATGCTCCAGCACTCGATGCTTGACAACCACGTCTTTCTTTCCTGTGACCGCCTTTGACTGTTCCTTGCAGTGTTGTCCTGGACAAGGCATTGTGTCGTGTTACATGGTCACATCATTGCAACTGACAGGGTTTTTCCGTCAGTTATTCATCTACGAGATCATTGTGAGATCACATTTACTTTCGTAGTTGACCAGACGGCGAGAGAGGTTAGCCATTTCTCAAAGGCGTTCCAAGGTAGAACGAAGTATCCGTACCCTCTCGATAAAAGCTTATTGGTCGATCAAAATGAGTCACAAAAGTAAAAATGGACTGGACCTTCGGCGTCCAGCGCCTTCTATCGGTAGGTGAAAGTGCTAAACGACAGCCTGTGTGAAGGTTTATAGAGATGTGAGTGATATTGAGAATTGTGTTGTTTGCAAATGTGAGGTAATTGAAATATGAAGACAGGCTGTACTGCGGTAGTTAATGTTTTTGATTTTGGGTTGAAGCTGTGTGATTACTTTTGAGTCAGTAAATGTTATCTCTATTGTTATCGAGTATAGAAATGAAACCGACCTGAAAATTCCCCATGGCGCCTATGTCGTTATGTCTGCTTCTAATGTGCTCATAAGAGTACAAGGCACTACCTATCGCTTTATCATTTATTGCCCTTTCGTGCTCACAATGAATTTTAAATCTTTTGTATATACCATGAACTTCGCTTATCTGAGTCTTTTCTTGATAATGGCTATGGTGTAAATAGCCGAAATATATTGATTAACTTTGTGCACGTTTTATGTAGCAACAAATAACTGTTGAAATTTCTACACTTCATACCACATCAGCTGCAGGAAAAACATTGCTGAATAGATATTTTCAAAAACTTACAAGTTGACAAAAAAGCTTTATTTGTTTAAAATTATTACAGAAGATAGCGACTGTACACCTTAATGACGTAATAGTCATCAAATGATGACGACTGACCCTTACAAACATAAACTATGAAAATGGCCAGAGTTCTGCCTGGATATCATGGATGCGCGGCTGTACAAAGTAAAAGGAATATATTAAAACTTGAACTTTGTGATTACTCAGAAAGATATCTACTCATCCGCACAGATGCTATATCTCTCTCCCTACAGAGATGCTTCAAGAAGTTTCTTTTCATCATCTTCGTATAATGCAGTTTGAGAGCATGTATAAAGACTTTCGCCAACTACATTTCTTGATGAAAAATGCTATTTAGATAGACACATCCTATAACTTAGAACAAGGATGGAATTTCTAAAGATGGCAACAAAATTAATCAAATAATTGCGCCCATGTTTTGATTGATGAGATGTGAGAGTATTGAGAATATGAAATAGCATGCGATTGAAGAAATATGATTATGAGGGAATATAATAATCTTGATGATGGGAAAATTAGATTTTTTCAAAATGAGTTCAGTTATCGAATTAAATCTCTCAAAGTTACATTTAAGCTATTTGCATTTTGATGGCTTGAATTTCGCTTAATTGTATGATCATCAACAAAACATTGAGCTCCTACTCTTATCAAATGATTCATTTACATGAACACATTCAGAGCCCTGAGAATTGATGAAAGTAATTACTTATAGGATAATATGTACATTTAATTAGTTAAGAAGAACATGGTCGCGTATTTTCTGACTCTTTTCTTTCTTGAATCTACATGTATAATATTCATTTACCTGAAATTATTTATCTCCAATGTTTCTATGGATTTTATCGCTAAATGTTGAAGACATGCGTATTCCCTTTCAAATGACAGCCTAAATCGTCGTCACTTAGTGCCAGACGTTTTAAGCTGATCATTTGAAAGGTATTATATGCATTGTAATATGATATGTGTGTGTGTTGCATGCTCTCTATGTATCATGTAATCCTGACCGCAATGATTTTACCATAGCATCATATCACAATGCAACTGTGAACATGTTTGAATTCGGGCAGCAATATACACGACATTTTGAGGAGCTTACGCGCCCTCAAAAATTGTTGTCATTACATTGTTGCCCTCAAAAATCTATGTTAATGTTATATAGCGCTATGTTATGGACCCCCGGGAAGGTCCGCCCGGCACGCAATCAGATCCATCAAGTCTTTGTGCTTAAAGACCTTCATGCATTCATGCATTTGTCGAGTATCACAAGTCAAAGGACCATTAGGGGTAAGGTCCAGCTCCGATTTAGAAGCGCTGATTGAAAAATGGACTAGTGGGAAGGTCCTCCACACCGATCTCGTCATGTTTGGCTCTAAAATGTAGTCCTAGGATAGTCAAAAATTTGACGCGCCTTGAACGTTCAATGTCTGCCGGTGGGAACGCACCACCTGTCCTCTTAAGGGCAAACCTTAAGTCTTATTAAATATAAGCTTATTAAAATTATGAAACATTTAGACGTCGTTATGGGAATGTCCCAGCTTCGATTATATTGTAAATGAACCTAAAATCTATGAAGTCAAAAATCCACGATCTATGATAATTTTCTACAAGAATATAGAGCATGAGATATCCACGTGTCCAAATCGTGGACCATAGGAATCACCTCAATGTCATTTTCACTGGGAATGCGAAGATGGATGGTGAAGTGCTCCTACCTCAATGGTATTACATAAATGCAACAATTATACGGCCTTACGTATGCGATTGAGGCCGTCTAATTTGTCATTGGAGATATATAAGTATAAACGACCTTCATAGAAAAATGACAGTTGAAATATCGGCTGACAAACCTATTTAGGCTACTCAATAACATTGTCGTTTTCATGCTAGATAGACATCAAACTACAGCACTCATCAATGTCTCTGGAATGCATGACTTCGGCAACAGAACAAAATGAAGAAATCGGATCGCTGCTTTCACAAAAATGAAATAATGAAATCGCCTGCCATAGAAATAGCTGAAAAATTCTTGGCAATTTTTGTGGGTTATTCTTGACACTTTGTAGTTTTAGCCCAATTCATACCGGTGGGGGGATTTGCTCTCCTGCTGCTTTTTTTGCTGTGATCATTTAATATTTAGGCTATCTGAACAAGACCTTTTCAGACTCTCAGTTTTAGCAAATCTTCAAGCATTTCATCAAAAAGTCGTTGGATCTGGTCCAAACAGACAACTTAAAGAACCCGCTCACTGCTCGAACTGGAGAGCAATTATCTTCAAGGTAGAACAACTTCAGTGCGTGAGAGAACTGAGGCAGATCCGTGTAGAATACTATTGTGCTATATCAGCAATGACCACTGCCAAAAGCTTGTCGCTTCACATTGTTTTCTGGTACTCTTGAGCATCAAAATAGTCAAGACTTGCAAATGGTCAGGCAAATATCCTTTCAAACCTTCTGATTTTGCTTCAAATTATAATAAATGCTCTAATTGAACTCATCAAAGTTATTTAGATAAATGCATACCAGTCGTAAATTGCTTTTAATGGTATGACGGATACTTTAATGGATTTCAGAACCAATCCTATTCGGTCATCTAGTTGTCAACAAAAGAATGAAATGAATTAAACAATAGATCAAATTGCCACGCCAACTGATATGCGGCTGGCGGGATTCGAACCCACGTCGCAGGTTAACTAGACCAATGCTCTACCACCTGAGCTACTGTGTCAATTGGGAGGATCAAACCCTCACCACCACACATCAGTTGTCACAGCAATTATGATGAATGAATAGATATCTCACCACAGTGTGGAAGATCATGTCACTGCTCACCAACCGCATGTGCTGTTATTCGTTTCAATTGATGTAATACGCAGCTTATTGGAAAGAGAGCCAATTGACGAAAGCGGCAATAGAGAGTATGTTGATCCTATTTGGCGCATAAGACCCGTTGACTACCGATTATGTGAAGCAAGCTTCACCGCAAACTTGTCTTTGGAATCATGGCATCTGGTAAGCGAGCTTTCATTCATCCTAGTACACAAGCAATCTCAGTCCCAAAATAGCAATAGAATGGCAGAATTGCAATAAAACCCGCTGTTGGGCGACTCTGGTGCAATTGTGCAGAATCATACCGCATTTCGCTGAGATGTCTATTTACAACAAAACTTATACAGTATTGCATTTCCAACTTTGCTGATAGGTTCATACATTTAGATGTCAAAACATTCAATCTAACATAGACGATGTAGTATTTTCATGATGAAGAGAACTGAGTCTCAGTTCATTGGGTATGAGAAATGTGTTCAAAATTGACGAACATTCAGCTTACCTCGTCACTAGAGATTTGTAATCTTGGTCTCCCTCTCTACCTTGTTATTTCGCTATTTATTGAAATTGAAAAAACAAGCGAGATAGAGGTCGAGAGAGAGAGAGATAATCTTTTCACTTGATAGATAATTTGTGACATTGCTATTAACATTCGAAGCAATATTTTCCCAAAATTATTCAGCAACATCAAAAAGACAGCAAAGTTTGCAATTATGCGATGTTTAAACTTATCCAAACGTTGCTCCGTGTGTAACAGGATGACCGAGATCTTAATATGGCTATGTAGGAAAGGGCACATTCAAATTTGCTTGAAAGTAAGATTGACATAGAAATTTAACAGCTGCTATTAATTAGTAATAAGTGTTAAGTTTATTTTGCTCAAAAGCAGACGGTCTCAGCAACCACGAGGTTTTCGAAAATTCATCAGATGCAAAATCGGATCATTGCTTACCATTCAACTACAGACATCAAGGGATCAGTAAATAATTGAGTAAGTAAAATTATAGGCTAAACATCACAAAAATATTGAGTTCCAACATTTTCCAATTAAATGAGATAGACTGGCACAAGGATGCAATGACAGGATGCAAGGATAGTTTGGCGTTAAAGCACTTAGCATACATTGACATTCTCTTGTATTGCGATAGCGTCACATTAGCTCTGTTGACTAACGCATATTTAAAAAAGGAAATTAAATGGATTTTGTCAAGTTGTGAGAGGGATGATATTTAGGAATGCAAATCTGCTTCTGCGTTTTATCTACCTGTATTATTGACAGTTAGTCAATTCTGTAGATAAAATATTGAGTTTAATCTCATTTCGTGGATTTTTTCTCTTTGATTTTTGATGTTCAAATTTGAATATTGAAGCAATTTACAAAAAATGATTTCAAAACACGCCCTATGATATAGCGCAATGCGTGCTTGATAGACAAACAAATCCTGTAAAATGAGTATCGCTGTTAACTCAATCTCATTCATTTGCTATTTATAAAAACCTTTCACGTCAATCAATACGAGAAAGGCAGTAATGACCAGAGAAGCAATACTCGCTGTATGTTAACTCGGGCTGTTTATGTTCCTTTCATTTATTAGCATAGAAATATCAACGAGAACATAATTTCACATAGAAATTGATAACAATAAAACTTCTATAATGGAAGTAAAGTTTCATGCAATGCGCAATAGTGACACAAAAGTCGCACGCTTTTCCCTTGAATACATTTGTCAATGATTGCATCATTGGGCCAGAATCAGTCACATGCGCAATTCTAGGCTTTTCATTGGAGGTTCATGTCCCAACTCAGTTCCCCCGGATGTGCCGCGACCTTGAGTCAATTTCAAATTCTATAAAGTCAACTTCAGATAACGAAAATTGACTTCTAGTCAACGAAAATTGACCAACAAAACAATCGAACCTCACCCCACCTCACCCAAAAACATTTATCCATGTGCTAGAAGTGTGATAGGGCTCACTAGTTGCTCTCAGGCGCTCTCGAGAGCTTCTAGCATGCAATTCCATCAAAAAAATAAGCGAACATTTAAGCACGAGGGGGGGGCAAACATCATCACTGCTCTCAAGTGTGACACTGCACTCGCATCTAACACGGAGTTTTTACAATGCACACAATAACATTGCTCTGAGGGTTGAGAGACATAATTATATATTACGTATTATAGAGAGACACAATTATATCACATATTACACTCGAGAGTTGAGATAAAGTGGACGGTTTGTTTGACATTTGAGCACATTACGGAAACCTCACTTTGAACTACTTAACTGGCTAAAATGTTGGACTATTGACAGCTTCTGTGTAAACTCTCGCACAAGAAAACGTATTTACATTCTGATGCCTGACCTTGGTTTTGAAGCTTAAGTCCGGTATTAGGCATTTCTGTACCAATACCAGAATCGGTAGGTAACAATTTTCGGGGAACCGGTTCCGGTACTCCTGATGTTGTGGCAGAATCGGTTCCGGAATGATACCGAAAACCATGTTCGACACATTCAATAGGCTTTATCAAATGCTAAATGTGGTACTGGTGAATATTTTCTATGGAAGATAGTCATGAAGTCGCCAGAATTCAAATATGTTGGACATGAAAAAAGTATTTGATGTATCATAGCCATGTAGAAAATTAGCTTTTTTACTTCCAAAATGACCTGTTACATTTCGGTCTCTAAAATCCTGAAGAATGACTCAAAAGATGATTTTCTTTCGGGATGCTGATCATAAAATCATAAGTCAGATTGAAGACTTTTTGACTAGACACAAAATTGCATTCAAGAAATAGCATCGATCTGTGAAAGCTGCCAGGACTAAGGCATTATGCGCAACGATTTTTTTCTTGAAAATCGATTAAAATATTTTTGGATACTGCTACGCTAGGCTTTAATTGCCAAAAATACAAAGTTGCAAATGATTAAGCAACTCTATTGCTTCTTATGAACTTTTGAAAAAAAATGCAATGAAGGTAATAATCCTTAGAAGGACCTATGAGGCGAAGACTGAAGCTGTGAAAGTGTCACACAATTGATTTTTTCATTTCTTTTGGTATACAAAAGAAAGACTTGACGTTTTAGCTTGACATATGCGTTTTACTCATTATTGCCCAGTCAGGCAGGCCGTAGAGGAAATATTGAACATGATCAACAACAAAGCCACCTCTATGCACTGATATATTCAAACGTCTCCTGTTTATAATCAATAACGATACACTGTAAACAGCCACTTATCGGACAATTTGTGAGCCACATCAGTATTTTGGCACTTACTGCGTATTATCACACAAATTTCCTGCTTGTCAGACAATTTTTGTCTCATCGTACGAACTAATTTACATTATTGCATTTACTGCCTATCATACTACTTATGACTAACATATACACTTTTATTAAAAATGGATGGCATCCTTGATAATTTTCAATTATCGAATATACAATGTTGTAAATAAGTAGGGTTTTTTGTATACACCTTGAGGCATGGCAATAACAGGTCTGGATATTTGACGTATTGATGCCATCTTTTAATTCTGTTTTTACAATGTTTTTTTGCAGCTTTCAAAGGTCTATATACTTCCCTAAAGTTGGCATTGACACAACGGACTTGTAAGGTAACAGAGTTGTTCATAATGTGAATATAAGAAAACGAATGTGATTGAGCGGGGCAGAGTTAAAACCTATGTGATTAGGAGTGACTAGTTACCATTAGCTGATGTTGAATAGTTTGATCATATTTAAACACTTTGAATTTGAGACACAATGCTTTTAGAAAAGTGGACAGAATTGTCTGTTATTTAGCTGATTACAGTTTAAACTGTAGAGATAAAGGAATGAAACTGCGAACTTTGTCCAGGAAAGGATGCATCGACGAAATTAGAGGTGATAATATTCTTGGTGTAATGAATATTGCATCAGGATATTTATCTCCAGACGCTGAAGCAATGAAAAAGAGTAAATATTACAATAATCAATTAGCGATGTTTGTACTGAATAAATCCTCCATTCATGTGAAATAGAACCATTTGAATTGTTGTAATTCATCGAGCCAAGAAAGATTGTTTCATGCAACCATCGTTGCCGTAACAATTGATTCTTATGAATATTTCAAATGTTTCTCCTCGTATCTCAACTCATAAAAAATGCCATAGGAGGCAAACAGGATTTACGTTTCGAAGTATAGAAAGACGATATTAAACCGCAAACTGAATCGACGAATGAATGGATATAAAGGGGCTTTCGTTAAGTAAAAGAGAAGCTTGAAATGAAAGAGATGTGATTAAACAGTTGCAATATGTCAAAGACATCTCGCATACGACATGTCCCATTGAAATTTTGAAACTGACATTTGCAAAAACGGCAATTACATTGTATCAACAATTCAACATTTTCCTCTAGCAGTATTTTACAAGATAAGGATAAACCGTTACAAGTGGATGTTGTATTAATGTAGGCCTTAATGTGCAATTTCTCAATATCAGTCTCTCCAATCAGGCACTGCTCCATGGTTGCAAGCAACTGTCGATCGGGTGACCGTGATACATTTACAGAAAGAAGGGTAGAAGCGCAGGCACATGCCACAAATAAAGCCGGTCCAATAGGCCAATGAAAAATGATATACTGCCTCTCACTTCAGCAATGGAATCACAGCAATGAAAAGGATCAAAGACTTTTGAAGATCCTCGCGGCAATGAAGGTCAGATAGCTGAGATCTGCAATCAGTCTGCACCAGGAGTGAGAAGAAGAAGTGACCTAATGTTTCCACTTCCCTTTTTCTCATTTTGTCTCTTTTTTCCTTTCTTTTTGCATCACATTTATCCATTCCCTCATTGTCTTATCACCCGTTTAACTTGTAATATTTGCAGCATGTGACTGTGCTTTCAATCTTCTTTTTGCACGGCTTAGTCCGGCAGCAGGAACGAGTTTCTGCAGAGAACGAGGCCGAAAATGAGACTCCTACAGAATGATGTACATCCTATGCCTACTTCGAATCTGCACGTCTGCTGAGTTCTAGCTAGTTCCTCTTCTTGTCAGGCAGGAGCAAAGAAAAACACATGTTAATCTAATGGTACTCAGATTGCAGTTTTCGGTTATTGTGAAATTGTCGATGTTTTTCTCTAATTCAACGAAAAATGCTAGTCCACAGTCATAATTTTTGACATGGAATGTCTTCAGGTCATTTCCTATTACGTACATGTCATAGTATGAAGCTTCTGATCAGCGATGTATGCGAGATTGTGTATCAGAGGAAATATAGCAAATTTCATTTTAACCAAACACTTCAATCTGCGTCCCATTGGATTAAAATTCACTTTTCCTTTGATCCTGTCTGACAAGAAGAGGAACTCACTAGGACTCGGCAGACGTGCAGATCTGTAGTAGGCAAAGGGTGTGCATCATTCTGTAAGAGTCTTATTTTCGGCCTCGTTCCCTGCAGAAGAAACTCGCTCGGTTGGTTTACGATGGCTCTGTACCTTGTCAGTGCAATTGTAAAGATTCAAGATGCTACCATCTCTTGTAACAAAAATCTTTGATAAAATTACTACCAATTAACTGTCTTAAGAATGGAGTTTGCAAACAATAATCTACCAACATTGATTAGATTGGCGCCTGACCGGGCAGCTGAAATGAACATCAGCAAATATCTACTGTCCATTCCAGCCCCCACTAACTTAAACAAAGCGAAAAGTCATAATACCATGACAATTCGCGTGCCAGTCACTATCATTCACTGCAACAGTATCAGAGCGTGGAGGTTGACATCGAGCATTGGGGCCTACATCAATACAACATCCATCAGTAAAGACAATTCAATTGGTCATCATTTTGAAGCTCAACGTCACTGCTCTCCCATTGGATGCCTGGACGTTGCCGAAAAGGTCATACCTCAGATGGAGCGGTGCGGTGCGATGTATTGTTCGAATGCTTTTCCTGAGCATGGGACTTCCAATGACACTCGACCGTGACACTCGACCTCTAGACAAATGATGGTCAAGCACTTCGCCACTGTGCCACGGAGACCACGGTATCTGGTCATCACGAATTCTATTTAATTCTAATTCATCAAATTCTAAACCCCACCGTAAAAATGAAAATCAAAAAGAATATTAAAATGTAGGAAATGGATTTCTTTTTACAAAACTCTGTCATATTCGTCTGCATTGCATTGGAAAGTGTCTTGCAAATAAAGTATTTTCAGAAAGTTAATGCTGAAATGAATGTACTACAAAGCTGCTAAAGACGCGATTTTCTCTGATGATTTTGATACCTTAATGCTTGCACGGATTGAAACAAGCGGTTTGCTTGAGCATTTGATCAAATAATTTTTATACAAGAAGATTAATCAAATTTGAAGATTGTGTCGCTGCTCATGGGAATAGAAAATGTACAATGTGCTTCTACCTGTTAGAGCTAAATCAAAGGTCGGAAACCTTACATGATCGAGAGACATGCTGTGTTTTACAAATGTGAATGACTAGTTCTATTCATGATTTGCTGCTAATGGATGAGTTGTTTGTATCGGTGATACGTTCGGAATAATCCATTGAAATCATGTTTCAAGTTTCCTTCATAATGGTAGTTTTCTTCTGCAATTGACGATGTTGATTCATGTTTTCAGTTCCAATTGATTTGAGTCGACTCTGGTCATTATCTTGTAAATCTATTTCCCCTCCGGGTGTCTATACAAGTTTTTATTTTTACGTCCGTCATCCGATTTTTGGAGGGCTGTACGAATTTTCCTGACAAATCTTCTTTACACAAGATCTTTTACCACCTCACTTTACTTGTAGCAATAAGAATTAAATGAAATACAGTGAAACCTGTTTGTAATGGACATCAAATTTTGCAGCTAAGACTGTCCATTGTAAGGAGGTGTCCATTTCAGAGAGGGACTCCCCTTTAAGTATCAGGATACATAGGTATACCGATACCTGCATGTGTGATGTAAAAATAACAATAATAACTAATGAATTTACTAACACAATGTCATACAATTAGACCTACTAGTTTATGACTAACATATTTATACTCCATGTGCTGCATATGATATGATTTTTCAATCCAATGATTACTTCAAATACCTGACTTCTTAGCTTCTATAGTTCCAGAGTATAGCTTCCATCGCTAATGGTCAACATCTTACGTTTTCTTGATTCCATGATGACGAAAGTAAGCAAAATGACTTGATTTAACTAAAAACTTTCTTTTATAGAAGAACTAAACATTTGCTACATCACAATTATGCACTTATCAGTCGTAAATTTGTTTGATGAGTTTGTTTGTGAAACTCAACTTTCCATTCATGCGCCGTTGTGGACACACTCATCGTTGGCAAGTGAGGATTAAGTAAGTGACGTGCGAATGGACAGGCGGTGATAATTCCATGACTTTTAACACCTGGAACTACATATAGTAATAAGATAACAATCCTTAAGATTTGTCGTTTCCTGCCATGTTTGTTCATCAACATTGAATTTCCATTCATGTAGGAAAACGCTCATATAGACGTCAAAAGAGGATTTGACAACCCGTGCTGTTACGCAATTAGATTACTTTTATGAGTGATAAGATAAATACGACTCGTATCTTAACGACAAAGAGATTGTTCATTATGAAAAGGTAATTGAACATACCGGCCTGTCCACTGTCCACGTTAGGCAAGTGTCCACTATGAACAGGGCAATTTCAATGTAAAATTTATGCAATGACTACTGTCCATTGAAAGCGAGTGTCCGCTTCAGAAAGGGACCGCTGTAAGCAGGTTTCACTGTATACTGTAGATCCACAGTTGCCAAGCAGAAAATGTGCGGCTGGTAGGACTGGAACCTGGGACGCCAGGATATTTAGACCTACTGCTCTACCAACTGAGCTGCGACCGACATGCGACCGTGTCAATTGGTAGGAACAAACCCTCACCATCACTCATCAGTTGTCATTATTATAGCAGCAATTATGCAATGCTGTGTACGGCGCAGCCCCAAAGAAAGTAAGGAATAACGGGATTTCTAAATAAACTACTGTGCAGCGTATAAAGGAAGGGAAATTACTTTTTATTGATTTCTTTGCGCAACCAGATTATCACGGTTTGATTAATATTATTGAAATTGATTAATTAACGTATTAAGACTTCATCAGTTGCAGACTACAGACCTTCAGGATCAAAATTTCTTAGAATTCAAGTTCAGAGAGAATTTAAATTTGAATCGATATACTTTTTGTGAGAGTCTGTTGAAATGTATCATAATTAGCTGATTGACAATCAAAATTACTATACATCTCCCTGCAACAGATAGAGAATGATTTCTACAGTGGTGCCTTCTCTGTCAGCCCACTGTGAATAAGTGCTTAAAAGATCTGCCTCTGAAATACAGACCCTTTGAAACAGCGAAAAAGATGCTGTTTCCTGAAAAAGCTAACAGAGAATTTCAAGTTTCAAATGATCGATGCTTCTATAGGCCTATAATGCAAACAATGCAAGTTGTATATTTGAATTTTGTCTTTCATCGAATGTGAAATTTCAAGTAACATATCAGTTTTCTTTCTATTTCTTAAGAAGAATGAGTTACCGATAAGAAATGAAAAATAGAAATGTTCAGCAAAAACAGGGAAGATACTCACACATATTTGTCATCATTGTCACGTTTTTGAGGAGTAAATGTGTAGTCCTTGATTCGCTTGTCTCCGTTCGACACTTCTCGTCCTCCACGAATCAAAGTATCGCCATTAGCTGAAAATAAATCAGAATACAATATTTGATTTTCATTCTGATTTTGAAGATTGAAGGCATTTTTTGACGTCATTACTCTGTCAGTTGTTGAAACATTATGAACGGGATTTCCAAATATCAGACAGGAGGGGTTAATGATCAACAGGGATACACATCAGCGTAGATATACTTTTATCAGATCTATAAATCGGCAAATGCAATTTAGAGAATGTTCGCTTAATGGCGCAGAGTCATGGCTATGAGATAACCAGCAAAAAGGAGTTAGGAAATGAATAGGCAAAAGAAAGCAGATCTAAAGTTATCTAAGCTCTCTCATATCAGAAACCTTCTTCTCTCTCTTCTTGAGAGAATCACGAGTTAAATGATTGGTCAGGGAAAGCAGCCTTGTGAAGTCTTCCATAGTCGGCTTCCAGTACAGGAGTGTCTTGTTCTGTTCTCGGTGTGCTCTTTGAGAAGACATGAAGTTTTGATGCTCCATCGCGTTAAGGAGAGCTGCTTATACTGAGGTAACAAAGTAGTTAAGAGAATCAGTCTCTTTTGTGATTACATTTTTACACAGTTCTACGTATGCATTGATTTGTAGTTCTTTGTCGGCTTTTATAAATACATTGTTTTATCTTCACCCCACTTGGGTGGGGGCGGAGGGGGGTGCTGACCGAAATTGTTATCCAACTCCTGAACGAAGATACGAACTTCAAATTCTAAATAGCTTATTTCTACGTATTCCATAGCTTTCCACCAATTTTGAATAACATCGGCTGAATACTTGCGTCACAATGAGATTTCAAAATTTGAATGTACGACATAGTTGTCGAATTCTGCATTATTTTCGCTTTGATTGTTTTAGGTGTCCATGATATATAAACTACTCGAATTTATAAAAGAAAGTGCTCTCGCGTCAATTCAAACAGAAATGATAACTCCCTTGTAGATTATATCCATACTCTGACATTTTGAATTCACAATTTAAGATTATGAAATTTTATCATCATTTTGCATTTCAAAAATCATCTTTCTGACCTTAGATTTGACCTCCAGCTTGAATATCAAAAAAATGATAATATTCTGACTCATCATCATAAGAGCTTTCATTTGGTGCATTTTGTCTTGAATTTGGACCTCTAGTTTCGGAAATAAACAGCCCCAGCAGGGCGTGTTTGTCAGAACACAGTGGACAAGGAAAACAGGACACACTGCAGCAACTAGTACGTGTATGCATGCATAGAATCTTGAAATGGTTTATTCATCCTAATTTCGTTGATAATACTATCCGAAGTTTTCCAGCATTACACATTCTCTTATCCTCAGAGTCACTTATAGAAGTGGATATTTTCTATACTTCTCAGTCTATAGATAGCAGATAGATCTGCAGAGCTCGCAAGTGCGTTGGATTCAGATTCATTGACTTGAATTGCTTAAGCATGTAAATCATAATATATTGAAAATTACGTTACGAAGGGTATGAACAAGATGCGCACTCGAAGTGATTGAGAAGCTGTCTCGAACGTCTGACCTTTGTCGTAGAATTTGAGTGAGACAGTGTAGACTCTGAAGTCTCAAGAATAGCTTTGAACTACTTACTTTCAAAGTATTTTAAAAATTCTCAGGTGAAGATGTAACTAGAGCAACAAAATTTTTAATTTTAGAACCGAGAAATGCATGTTATGAATCACGAAATAAAGTCAAAGTGCCGATGTCATTTTTGAATAAAAAAATTAATTTTTCAGTGAATCTATGACTGTTTCTCCGGATTGTCTGGCCATGCTCATGAGGTGTACCTCACGCACATCACGTTCAGAAAGGGCGGAGAGAATATTTCATTGACAAAGTCATGCCATCATTCCAGAGTGTGACAAGTATGATTGCTCCACATGTAGTCATCAAGTGAAAACATTGCGTGATGTCCGTTGAGGAGAAATCGCTGCCAGAAATCATTGTTTTCTAAAGTCAACACGAACTGAAACACAATAATACAGGAAAAGTGGAAAGTGTTCTTGATGGGAACTCACAGCGTCGTATCAACAACAAATAAAAATTCCAAATCTTAAAAGTAAGTACACATAGAGAATAAAGATAGCAGACAAAAACTGTTTGAAATTAAAGCCGATTAAAAATCGCTGAAAAAGTGCCACCAGGACAGAAGCATGGAACATATCACGGACAAACTTCTGGAGGATTGTGATAAAGTGAAAATTACATGGAAAATCTCCTATGCGTCGATGAGAACATAGCAGTTCCAACTGCAGTCAATGCAGAGTATTTTTGCTGTGTGCATGCAAAGGAGAATACACTGTATCTCGATTCATAGTTACTCGATATCATGAAGACTTTGGGATAATTGACACATAGTTGGTAGCTGTGCAAGCAGAGCTAGATGGTGAAGGTAATCCGGTACTGTAGCAGCTAATTGTTAGGCTATATTGCAAGATAAAGCAGCGGGAAAGATGAAGATGATAGCGGGACATATCTGGAGCAGAAAGCAATGCCTCCCACCTCAAAGGCGGCAGTCCATCATAATCACTATCTGCATTCACCTGAGGTAATCGCTTGCCTGTGGCAGTGGGCGCGTAATGACTGCGTGCTCAATTTCCATGACACTGCGGGCACCTTGGTCTCATGCATCAATTTCAGTATTGCAAATTGTATTATTAGCTATTGAGTTGCATCATCGGTCGCAGGATGTGAAGAGAAAGATACTTGAATAACCATTATTATTTTCTTTAATAATTGTGAATTATTTATTTTCATCACTTATCATAGGCAGACCTTCAAAGTCGTCACCATCACCTCATCAGCTATGTGAAGCCACAGCCGGAGAAAGTTCGAGATTTGCAATTAGGACACTTAGAGGACCTCCTCAACAATCGGGCATTTGTCAAATGACAAATGAATACACCTATTTTACATAAATATACTCATTGACAAAATTTTTGAAACATTTGCTTCTTGAAACTTCTTTCATTTTTGACTGGTTGTATGTATGATACCTTGATAATTTAGTCAAAATCTCCACCAAATCGCTAGCACAGAAAAAAAACGCATGTAGCAGATTCAACTTTAATAGCGCGTGTGCCCCCCTCTAGCTCCCATACATTCAGTAATCCGAGATGGCATGGATTCACAAAGTTTCTGAATGAAGGATGTTTCAAGAAGAAGCCACTGCTCTGTCAGTCTTTCAGAGAGAATCTTCAGGGACACTGGTGGAAGTGAATAGCGGTCTCTCACTCGCCGCCCAAGCTCGTCCCAGACTTGTT
Source organism: Prostheceraeus crozeri (assembly GCA_907163375.1). Taxonomy (NCBI): domain Eukaryota; kingdom Metazoa; phylum Platyhelminthes; order Polycladida; family Euryleptidae; genus Prostheceraeus; species Prostheceraeus crozeri. The sequence goes on along the minus strand of CAJQUW010003371.1, from coordinate 268,372 downwards.
CAATGGGTGACAAGTCAGGTGAGCGTGCAGGCCAGTTAAGGGTTCGAATGTTCAATCTCTTAACAGTGGCAATGACAGCCGAGGAGCGATGTGGTCTTGCGTTATCGTCTTGGAAAACGAGATCCTCCACCCTGACCACTGGGGCAACAACAGGAAGCACAATTTCATTGAGATACCTCTCTCCAGTCAACGTGCCTTTGATGATGACTGCTGTCGTTCGTCAACAGTAGTGAAAATCATTGATAGCACAATATATATGAAATCTATCATTATTGAGTAGCAGCTTCAGCCAGGAGCACCATCTAAAGTGCATTATCTAAGGTGCAGCATCAACCAAGTATGCACCTTAATCCTATGCACACTTTCGCATCGTTAACAGCAAATATAGAGATGATTTATAACCAAAATCCGGTGAAATTTCAAAAATCGCTCAATATTGGTAGTTTAAATTTTGAATGGCTATTTATAGAACGAAGATGGGCAAGTTAGATCAGAAGAATAGTGCCATTAAAAGCTTGCACTCTAAATAGATTGTACCGTAAATTCCATTCTATTCGGAGTAATATTTTGAAAGTTAAGGAGATGGGAGGGCACCTCAGAGCCCAGCATGAACAGGATTGATACAAAGATTATTTTATGATCAAAAAAGAATCCAATTGTCGTGTTTGTTGCCTTGACTATTGAAGTCACTGACCGTCTCTGGCTATCGCTGGCCATCGCTGGCCGTCATTAGCCATGAAATGGCCGTCACTAGCCGTCATTCAACGTCACTTGCAATTATTGGCTATCGCTGGCCGTCACTAGCCGTCATTCAACGTCACTTGCAATTATTGGCCATCGCTGGCAAGTTGAATGCTTGAATCGAAAGCCAAGTTTGAATTGACCTCCTGATATTTGGAATTGTCACATTCAGCTGTGATTTGAGTCAAATAGATTATTTTTTCATTAGGATTTACTACAGACTGTTTTGATATCTGAATTCCTTTAACAGAGACATGAACGATTGAAGGCCAAAGTCGGGTTTGGAAGATTTTCACTAAAGACAATCTATCAAAGAGGAAATGAAAACACTGAGCCAAAATTTATCGAAAAGAACTGACAAAATGAAATGTTGGATTTATTAGAAACATGATAAAATACAGGAATCAGTCGAAGAGAAGTGACTTCGGTAATATACGAGGGATGTCGCATTGAAATACAAGACAGGAAATCGGACTAATGGATATGGCGGCTGTAATGAAAGATGCTGTGTAAAGATTAAATCAGGAAATGAACGTGGCACTTCACTGTGACTTATGAAATGATAACTATCTACATTAGTTTGCGCAGATAAATAATTCGTTATCTTGTGTTCCAAAGAATGAGGAATTCTAAAGTGTTCCCCAACGAGATGTGCGGAGTTTTATTTGATATTGTATTTGTAGTGATAAGTGACTTTTAATTCCTCCTCGAAGTTTGGAAATGCGTGAGGTTGTAATATTTGTTTATGTACTTTCGTATGATTGTTTATGAGCTATGTGATGATGTTGGAGATCCCTCGTGAAATCGCGCGGCAGGGAAATAAGTGGAGTTAGAATAAAATACGCTACGTCTATAACCAATGCTTTAAAACATGCTTTTTGTCTAAAATCACGTTTTTTTAGTAATTTTTCTGATGATTTAATGACCATATGACTTTTTAAGCCGTAGGAATAGGCGCGCCAATCACTGTGTCAGTATGGAGACCAAACGCTGGCGTCTAATTGATGCGGTAAATGCAAATTGCCAATTATGTCCCAAAATATATACGGAACGTTTGGTGTCAGTCCTCTTTATCAGCTGTCTTTGACAAACATAATATTGGGTTTTCCCAAAGAAAGTAATATAGTTATCTACTACTGCTCTCTTATCTCTGTGCAGCAAGCTCGTGAAGACCATTTCGAGTCGGGTTTAGCAAAATGCTCGAGTTCGGGTTGTTGGCGAGGATAATTGTTGTGACGATGCCGTGCTGTCTCATAAATGTCAGACATAAAATCTCAGTCATATATTCACATCAAGCCTCAAATCAAAGGTTTCAGCCAAGCGTTAGTAAAAACTTACAAGATCTGTGTCATTCAACAATTGCATATTGCTATAAGATTGCTTTACTTTTAAGTGAGTGATTGAATAAAAATTTATCTCGTCTGTTTTTCTGTTTGTTTAGTTAAATGACTTGAAGTAACATGGCTACAAACTGGTGTAGCTGAAATGACGAGAAAGAAGTATTGTATTAGTCATGATATGCATCAAAAACAGCATTGCGGATTCTCTACTGCATGAAATTTATGTACAATATTCATGTGCATGTGTTGTACATACATTGGTATGCGAAATTCAATTAAACTGCAAAAAGTCCGCTTTTTCATATGAAATCAGACACAAATTCGTGATAATACGAGTAACAGACATTAGTTCGGTATAATTCGTGAAGGTAAAGACCATGGGTAGGAGTTAGCAGGGTAGAGTTCAGGTTTTTGTCGGGTTCGGATCCCTGGTGATGTTCGTAGATTATTTGCGCGCTTCTAGGGTGCGTCTACACGTGCAAAGTGATTGCTGATACTTTTGTTGACACACCCTAACCATTTGACATCATATACAAACGCAACAGCATTGATAAACGCATCTTAGACACCTAGACATCATAGGATGGAACTCAAGAAGCGCCCACCCCGTTGAAAACCTAACTTTACTCGCCTGACCAAGATGTTGCACCATCCTCAATTCAGGTCAAGGCGGCGACACGGAAGGAGTGCTGGAGCATTGGGCAAAAGACTGAGTAAAATCGACAACTTTAGCAGAAGGAATGTTGACAGTGTTCTCTTCTAATAATGTAACAGCGTAGCTAAGCAGTCTGCTGACCTGTCATTCTAATGCGTAGTTGTATAGTCTCGTGTTCTCTTCAGATACATCGAAATCCTAGCTCTGACAGGCAGCAATTCTGAATCATATAAAATTGAATGTGTCAAAAGAAATTTGAAGATGAACTTAAAATCGCAATCTGTTTTGCTGAGAAAATTTCCGCGCATTTGATCAAATCGAGAAGTTGGACGCAAATCTAAGTGGATCAATGACTGACATTTTCCATAATCTGTGTCTTTTAGCCTCATCACAGATATCTGTTTATCAAGTCCTTAATATCTGTCAATGATTGCTCCACAGCTTTCATCTCATCATTGAATAATCATTTGGTGATCATTGATATTGCAATCAGAAATCTGTGGTGATAGGCCTATACGGTACAGGGCCATGGTCATCTATGCCAAGAAATTGATGCTAATTGCTCTGCTCAATATGGTGTTATCATATTGCGTTGCTTATTTTGAAGTTTTAGAAGCATAGAAATCCAATTGCCGAATATTGCTATTAAGCATCTTTACTGGAATACCGCAATATAAGACTGTTATTCAAAACATATTACTGCCTAACTTAGCTATTTTCGTGAGAATACTCTTTTAACTTAAGATGTTTGCGCTGATCCGTCATCCTTCAAGGGTCAATCATGGGACCGGTCTTTTCGTCCATCTCTTTGGCAACTACTATTATTTTTAAGATAGCAAATCACAATTTCTTTACTCTATCTATTTACAGCTGAGACCAATGTTTGATGCAATTACAATAAAAAATATTAGACATGATGACAGTCACATAATGGACATGCACGTCAACAGATGTCGCGCAAAATTTCAGAATTTATGATGAAATATCTGAGTTGAAACCTCGTCATGTGCAGGATAGCGAACTAGTGGGTAGGCCTAGGCCTACTGTTTTTGGATAATTTGGATATTTTGGACAGCATAAAGAAACCTGGATGAAAAAGGCCTCTTATCTCCTTTGTGGTTAGATATCTCTGAGTAATGAGTTGAACAATAAAAATTCATACATGTTAAGAACATTGGCGAAAGATATCCTTTCTATGTTTCGACTTTTCTTGGCGTCGCCTTGTATTTATCCCAAAATACGGTGAGGATGTCATCAGTTCTTGTGTGCAAATCAATATCCTTACGATTTGACGGAAACATCGTCTAGTCAATTATTCGGTAGACAGTTGCAATTGTGGTTTATAATCACATCTCTCACAGATATGGTAAAGATAATTGCGAATTTCATTTCGAAAACTTACAACAGATTGCTTTGTTCCTTTTCAAACTCATTATGTCAATATTGTCAAAGGTTCATAAACATTGTCTGTCGATTGATGATAAAATTCATATCTACTGCTTGAAATTAGAATTCCTTAACACTTTACATGTGCATCACTCACTGTAGGAGCTATTGTTGTCGAATAGACTCTCATTTGTGCAATAAACTTCCACGCCTGGTTTTATTTCCTACTGTCTCCATTTTCATGATATTTCACAGAAGGTTCAGAATGTTTTTGAGATTTCAGGGTTCACTTCTACTTTGATACAGCTCAGCAGCGGAGTTTTCTGTGTACGGACTTTTTGAGCCGTGTTGGGACCAGGCAAGCACACTGACGCGGACCTAAATTAATTTGCTGAGATGTATGATATATAAAAACTCTCTATTTTATCGGTTCAATCAGTTGAATCCTACGGATTTCTTGTCTTGGACTGTTTATTGTAATTATAAGAAAAAATAAGGTATGCGAAGCGTCTTCCAGCTGTGATGAACAGCAGACAGTGCTAGAGGAAAAATGTTTGAAGATAACCGAACTACTGTAATATTGTTTATTCAAACAGGGATGGATGGAGAACTTACCTCTGTACCAATCGAGTTTTGGTGGAGGATTTCCACCTTCAGAAACGCAGCGAAGAGTAATCTTTTCACCATAACGAATTGGTTGATTACTCCTATAACCTTGAATGTAAGGTCTTCCAGGTGGATCTGCAAGAAAACAATTTCATCTCAATTTTCATAGTTTTCAATGTAATTCTTCCATAAAGAATATCCTAGCATACCCTAATGAGAAGAGTTTCGATAATGACACTTGTCATAGAAAAGACAGCTGCTCTGCCACGTGGTGTTTAGGAAGAACGCATAGCTTAACATCATAAGTAGCGTAAGGGCGCAAGGGAAATACAGGAAAAGTCTCTGACAATGCAGCATTATATACACATTATTTTGTTTCATAGGCCTCTTTGTTTCCGTATTCTTTCTGCTGTCACTGCTTGTTTCCAATTGCCTATATAGTTATTCCTGACTTTTGACGGACAATATCATTGTCTAACACAGTAGCTTTGAATTTCCTTAAAAAGCTTTCGTGGATGTTCTGATTTTCCGAAAATCTGGAGATATCCTCACAGAGCGGTTTGTGGGTCCTAACTGGCCTATCCCAGGTCCCAAATGGGTCCTGAGAAGAAACCGAATAAAGTTAGAAAGCTGTGAAATCCTTATCTTTTCACATTCGGCTATGAATGCAAGAAGATAACGGTCGATTTAGGCTTATTGATAGCTTTAGAGAATATGAATGAATATGGCCTATGGCCTCAGCCACACTGAAAGCAAAGATAGCAAAGCAAACACGGGCGTCCTGAGCAAACGTGTGTCCGGCTATCAATCGCTCTGGTTTGCTTTGCTCGCAGTGTGGCAGTCTACAACTGCTGTAATGATGACTTTATATTTGCTGCAAAACGCTTTGCTCGGAAAAGCCCCAATGATTGACTCGCGATCTTCCATTGTTCACTGTTCTACCAAAGAAATTGGGAATTGAAAGAAAAACACTGCGCATAATGATCTGTGCTCACTGTTCATGCAAGTTATTCACATAAATTCTACTGTTCTCATTTTCCCGGTGATTGTTGATGGACTATTGTCCCCTAGAGATATAGCTTCTTTTTTCGATTTCCGTAAATCCAGACGATGATCTAACTAGACAGCTCAAATTAAATAGAACCAAAAATAATGCGGAACAATGCCTATTGTTATTTCATTTGATAATCCAAACTTTCTCATGATACTGATAATAAAGCGATTCTTTTAGAAGTTATTCCAGGCCATCAAAGTACATAACGTGTACAGACAGAACCAAAATAGGACATGCGTCGCTTTATTCGGCCTTATTATTCAAAGGCAAATTTGAGCTGATGAAGCGCGCCTGTCAGCGACAAGAGTGATCCGGGTTCTGGATCAGCTTTTGAACATCTGTTTGAACAGTTGTGAAACATTTATGCATCGATAATGTTTTTGTGATAAAATGCAGCTATGCGGCAGAGTTTGTTCCTCCAACACAGCACAATTACATACAAAATACAATACAGTGGAGATAAAATGCTCTGTCTTTCTCGACTCAGAAAGCACTCTTGAATCGAATTCCGAACTTTTTGCACAGTCTCACTGAATCACGGCGGTACGATGGAGTTCTATCATTTCTTTTGTCTTCAGATGCCTCAATAGGCCGATTTGTTGCCGGACTTTAGGAATGCAATGAAGACCAACGGGCAAACGGGAACGGTGCCGTTCCTTTGCTTGATATTTGAGCATGCGTTCTCGTTCAGTTTGCAATGCAACAGATAAGATTAGAAGGCAGTTTCCCCACTCTTTGGTCAATTTTTTGCATAAAGTAAAACCCATCAGATGGTATTTAGTAAAAGTTCCATGTTGTTATTGAAACGTTGAATTCAAAGCACAAATCCACGATTGCCTAATGACACGGTCTCCTAAATCACCAGAGCAAGATACTATTTCGTAAAAAAGAATCCTAAAGCAAAGCGCTTTAAGATGCTGGCGCACTAGGGCTATTGTTTTCTTTAGTACCGTAAGATTGGGTAATTCGGACACTTTTCTTAGGTTCATATTTTTTAGTTGTTTATGATGATGCTAGTGTTCTAAAATCCTGCATGAACCGTAAATGGGACGCTGCTTACAATATGCAATGAGATTGTAACTACAAACCTTGATAAAACTTGTCTGGATAACTTCTACAAGGACTACTTAGAAAGAGAAAAAATGGGGTAATTCGGACACCAACAAGTTCTATGATTCTAAACGAACAGAAATGGATCATCGTCATTACACCTTCCACAGAGCCACATTGAATCTAGTCGGTCCACTGGACTTAACAAGTGCTACTGAGCAGCAGGCAATGAGTCATGTCATTGTCATAGCATCTCCGTAACATCCTGTCGTGTTGGAATAGATTGGACGGGTTTAGCTGGACTACTACACACATTGACGTCAACAAGTCCAAGAATTCTGGTCGTCTGCAGACCAAAAACATGTTTTTGGGTACAACCACTGCTGAGTCATAAATAAACGGCTAATTTTTACGTTTCTAATCTGTATCCAGAGGTCTGTCCAGATAGATTGACAATAATCCGCTATATTCGATCGATCGTTATGAAAATTCGTAAAAATATAATTTACACGCACTTCCGAAGTTTTTAGAACTGAATTAGTGGTAATTAAGGAATGGATACTTTCGAATACTGATAAGAGTTCTTTTGCATTTATTGATTTTCTCTGGCTGTAAGTTTAACTTTAGGAATGAGTTTTCACTCCGATAGAAATATTTAGCGACTTGTATCTGGCCATTAAAGCCAAAGAATGACTGTGTTAGAATTACCCCCACTGTGTCAGAATTGCCTCATCTTGGTATGTCAGCATTCCATTTCAAAGTAACCTCCTATAAAATGAGTGTGTGACGCTTTAGGATGCAGTTTTCTTCGATTTTAGGAGGAAAATGATCACAGTGAATAAACGACAATAAATGATATATTTGAAGTATACTGTAAAAGACAAAATTTGTACATTTCAGGTCGGCTGCTTTTAGGTATTCCTTTTCGTCAAAATTATTTCCGTCTATTATCAAAATATTCGAATCAATATTACGTGTTTGGAAAGATGGGACGCTTTCACTCATTCGACAAATACCATTTATCTAAACATTTTATTCAAGAATTCATCTTCGTACATGAAAATATGAAGGGAATGATGGATAGGTTTGCCGAGATGCATTTGTTACTCTTGCTTATGAATAACGCAAGTACTCGAGAAACATCGAGTTGGATTGTGACAATGAGTATGGAAAACGATACAACAAGAAATACGTGAATTTTTATAAGGCCTCCTTCCACATGATAAAGAGTCGTTCATTTTCGATTGAATGGTTTCGTTCATCAATAGATAAAAACGAAGAATTTCTTTTAGACTTGTCATTAAGATGAACTATCATAATGATTAAACCCACAAAATACGAAGGTGCATTTCAAATCCTGTAGAACTTAAATGACCAAAAAATTGAAGCTAAAATTCATTCAAGTTAATATTTAAGTGACTGAATAATGTTGGCCGCTGAACTGCCTACACGCAATATTATTTAGCCTTACAATGTTGTTATCGTTGTAGTGACCTTAAGGCCGAAAGAAGTGGTGATGATGATAAATCCACTACAACGTAAACCGTTGACTGACAATTGACAGACATTTATCCTCCAAAATCTATTTGTTTTCGGTCATTGTTGGCTCTTGTAGGATGATTGCCAGTGAACTCCTACAATATCAAACAAAAAGCGACAAAATGAATAGCAATGAATTATAGCTCAAATTTAATCAAAACTGAAAGTAATTAATTAAATTGTGTCAAAATAAATCATGGTTTTGCCACACAATAATACAGACTACCCAAAGGTCAAGCAATCACTAATCGAAAAAATCAATCAATATTCAACAGTTTTTGTTTAGTCAATTTGTAAACAAAGCATCTGTTTCGATGTCGGTGGAGAACCTACAAATTGGTCGGATATCGCAGGATATTGGAGGTGACAATCGTCGGTTGATTTTGTCAGTAATTTTGTAGGATAATTGTCGACCTACGGTTTACAGTGTAGATGTTAAGATGTTGAAGTCAATATTGTTTTACACCTTTTAAATACGTCAGTATATGATCAAGTGGACTGTTCTCCTTTTCCTTTGGTGTTGTTAATTTTTCCAGGCAGCCTCATCCCCAGAAAGATGAGTATTCATTTATTCTCGAGCCAAATAATTAGAATTTTACGTTTCCTCGTATTTTCAATATGTTGTTGAAAGGGCACAAAAGATTGTAAATATTGTTGTTAACAGAGATTATTTCGTTAAAGATTTGCGCCATGATGGCACACATATTCTGTGTAGACATATGAACCTGATACGAAAGTTTGGAATTTCTTCTTGTAACGATCTTTTCGATTGTTGTGTGTAATAGGTGTCACAGGGTCCGCCAAACAGGGCATACAGGAAATGAGAGGACCCGAAATGAGGATCTGGTTGGTTTTCCTGCTGACGAACCTGCAATGTGACTCACCGGTGTCGAGATCTGTGTTTGAGAATTTGTAATTATTTTTTTTCGCTCACCCATTCTTTTATGATTTATCTTTCAATTACGTAAATTACGTAATGAGGTAGGAACGTTGATTGGGACGTTGAAATGGGAACGTTGATTAGTTCTCTAAAGGACTACCTAAATTTCTATAATCATATAAAGTCATAAAACATTTGTGTATTTTCCGCAATATTACACATCATTTGAAAATATCTAGTCTTTGCTGCACCTTTTGTCATAAAATGTTAATAAAGAGGGGAAAATGTAATGGAAAACTTCGAAGTATGTTTTTCCAAATCTCCCACTTTCTATCATGAAACAACGCTTTATCTTTGAAATTATCTGTCTGCTATTACAGCAAGGAGTAGTCGTGATTGTTTGAAAAATGAAAAACTGCTCTCGACGTCTGCACTCACTATCGGATAGAAACTTGAAATCTTTGAAGATAGATATACTCCCATCAGCATCACAACTTGCGCATATTCTGTTTTTTTTCTAAATCTGTGTTTTTATGAAATTGATTGGTGAGAGCTTTAAGTTCTTTCTCTGCTCTTTCGATTCTTTCAGAGTTTGAGTAGTAGTTTCATTGATTTCGCAGAGTTTTATGTTCATTGATGGTCGCATTATTTTTCAAATTACACAAAATGTGTCTTTCACTCTCAGTAAACTTTACAGTTTCAACACCTCGCAATCACAATGGTGAGGTTGTGCATCATGGCACTCTCTCCATGTGAGGGTACAAAAATATGAGACAAAATGAATTAATGAGTAATGAGAGATGTTTTGCGAAACTGCAAATGTTGCAGCCAAAAGGACCCGAGTCATCAGCTGGTCGCTATCCGATTACGAGATTTCGGTCCAAGAAGATCAATGTTCCTCAGAATGGTGTTCCGAGTGTTTGTAAAGAATTCTCAGATCCAATGTCAGTGAGCGCCAGCAAGTTAATACTTAGATTCTCTGCAGGCATCGGCATCATCAAAGACATTCAATAATTCATTACACTTTTTATTTATGCTACCACTTAAGTCGATAGTTGACAGTGATTAGCGGTAACATTCAAGGTCAGCATGCACAGATTCACCATTGCATTCACCTCATTCTCTGACATACAATGTCTTCAGGTCATTTCCTACGATGTTCATGAACATTTAATAAAATGTATGACTCTATACTTCACACCTTTTAGTTGTTAAGAGAAAACAAATAAATTTTTATTTTTGCCAAAAACTTCTTTAGGTTTTTCATTCACCATCTCTGACAAGAAGAGGAACTAGTTAGAACTCCAGAACTCCGCAGACGTGCAGATTCGTAGCAGACATAGGGTGTACAATTCTGTGAAAGTCTCGAACCTCGAACTGGCTGCCCGAATATAGCATCACACGGACTTTCAATACACTTTTGGATTATATCACCCGAAATGATGAAAATATGTCCCACTTTCAAAAACAAGTAGAAATTGTAGGATTTATGCACAACGAAAGTACCAAAAATCTCGCACTGCGGCTATGAGTGATGCTCAAAACTTAACTCAGGAAATTCTAATAATATGATTGCGATAATTCGCAGAAGATCTGTCTCACTTTGTTTTTGTAATCCAAGTAATTTCCATATTCCCATTCAGATATTGGTCCGATGCGCTTTATCGTCAAGTACTTAACGGTAATAAATATTCATATTTTGCAGCCGTGCTACTTTGCTGTCTACGTGTAAGTCTCCGATATCTCAACTAAACTGCTTTTCGAGAGGTCATAAGAAACGTATTTTTACTGCTGTTCAGTAGTGTACTTTATTCCAATAATTGAAGTGTTTTACAAAATGAAATATGTTTGAAATTATAACTGCACTTCGCTCATTATGTTTCATGACAGTTTGTGGATTTTACTTTTGTTGATTTTGCTTCATTACCATTTGCACCTCTTGTCGTACATTTGTGACAGTCATTTAGAAGATATTTTGAGGTGAATTCCATTACCCGGAAAGATGTTCAAAGTCAAGTTCGTGCAATGGGCGCACACATGCAGGTGGCGTAACAAATATTCAAGCCGCATGCGTCAATTATGGCTGATATATCGGATATTCAATAAATAGCATACGCCTTTATGCCTATCGGATGATAAGCCATGAATTTATGTAGCGGCGGAGTAGGCGCACTTATTTCTCAACTGTCATGTTGTGCTATGCCAGTTATAAGATTGCGAGTGATTTTAGCTATATAGTTGAGGTTTTTATTATGTATTATGTAATACATATTCTAGATCAAGTTTCAAGTTTATTAGAAAGGCTGGGATATTCAATTTGTGGACAAATCAAAGTAAAATTGTCACTTTACTGCCAGTATACATCAATTTGCATGCATACTTTCTTGAAAAAAATGCATTTTGTGGAAAATTAGAAGAAGGCCTCTTTCCTATGTGCTCCCTGAAGATGCTTCTCCTCATTTTGCTGTCTGTGGTTTTGCAATTTATATATTAATTTGTTGAATTTTATGAAATTTTGAGTTTATAAAAAATAAGATTGTAAAATTATAAAAAAACTGATAGTTATAAAAAATTATAATCAAATTAGCAAGGGCTAACCTTAGGCGAAACACAGTTAATAATGAATTAAATCACAAATCAAACTATTCAGTAAGTAAAACCAATGTGAAAAATAAAAAATAAAACACAAATGTAAATGTTGAAAATATTCAAATGGTAGGTAATGAAAAAAAGTACTGTGTAAATATAAGTGAGAAAAAAAATTGATGACTTACTCGAGAACTCCTGCCTGTCTGCCACACTGTGTGTTGGGCAGTGTAGTAATTGCGGAAACAGCTTATATCTATTGACAAAACTTAATCTGCAGGTCTGGTCGCCCAGCTGCTTGCACATGTCAATTGCGTCAGAATGAAATTTAATGCTTTGATTGAGGAGAAGATGACGTAGAAGATAACGATTAGTGTAAAGAATTTGATCCCTCAAAAGGACCCATGTGGCGTTCCCTACAGGTTAAAGGAAATAACAACTACAACAGATTACCTAATTGAAAAAATGTGCAATTGAGGTCATCAGCAGGAACTTAGGTAAGGATTCGCGTTTCGGCCCTACTCCAGAACGCTCAAACTCACCCAAGCGGGGCCCTGCTATATGAAAGCAGCCTCGAAATCAATTAAATCAATGAAAGCACGCACAATTATTATATTAAAAATATTATTATATATATATATATTATATATTATTATTATAAATTATAAGTTAATAAAAAATTGACTGATAGATAAATGAAAGAATGAATAGTAATTGATTTTGTTAGGAATTTTATTTTTCATGTTAGGTTGTAGTTCCTGTTAGTATCCTTATGTTAGATAACAGTAAAATATTTGAATTATTATTTTATCAAACTTTGCCATATACTATTTAGACAAACCGGTAATTATACCGGAGATAGATTGCACAAACTGCGCTACAACGATGATTGCGGTATTTGAAGTATAATTTGCAAGATCAGTTCATATGGGTATGCTAAAATGTAATAAGTAGGAAGATTATATTTGAAATAATAAAAAAACACGCAAGCTCAAAATATGTCGCCCTGAGCAATATCTCATCGAGAAAGTAGCACGGTGGTTCATGCGCTGAACTTTATCAATATTACAGCTATATCAAAAGACCATAAATATCATCTTTCGCTAGTATGCAAGTAATATTCGAAAACTTGGCTCTTATTAACTTTTTTCACGCGAATTATTCTCAGACTATCTTTCACAAAATATAACAAATATATCCATAAAGAATGATGTCAATGTCTTTCAAACGAAGACTGAGATTTCATTTTCTCAATGATAGAGATTTTTAGTTTATCACTCTCCTACAGAATGATAGAATTCTCTATTTCACTATTTGTAACGATTGATCTCTGCTGTCTTACTCGACAAAACATTTGCCAATAAATTTTCAAATGGTATGTTTTAAGAAAAACAAATTGTCTTGGAAAATAATTAGTTGAAAATCTAATGGGAAAGCATTAGGTCCGACCTTCTCGCTTAATAAGTCGATTGAGACAATACCTATCAAGAGAATTTTTTCTTACTTTGCCAACATTGTCCCTGATGGAAATTTGGAAAAAATTACTCAACTTCGTTAACTGGTGAACGCTGTGACGACGAAGTTTCTCTTAACATCAGTCTTGAAACATTGGAAAGAAAAATAACGAAAGGTCAAATTTCAAAACACGTATAGTTGACTCGAGTAGACGTCGGCACAAAATATTTCTTGACATTAACAAACAAAGCAGTTGATAATTTGGCATTTTGACTGAATAACTTATATGTTATCAAATAGAACCATTTTGTTCGCTGGTAGTATTTTCATAAGAGAATGTCTGAAAAGTTATAAATTAGATGTTCTTTTACGAATAAAGAAATTGTTTTCAATATTTTGTGGAAACTGTCATCCATGTGGTTCATTGTTGTTGGAGTGTCTTTGTATGCCTATCTTAATTGCAGTAGATCAGGGGTGGTGCAGAGATGCCTACAAAGGGTGGTGCAGAGATGCTGTTAGTTTGGTGTTGGGTGGATTGGGCAAGATTGTTCCTACTGTGGGTCCCACTCAGCACCTTCGGGTGTATCTTTTACCTAAAGAATGAGTGATATTAAGAAATGAATGCATGTCTAATTGTGACGTCAGATTGTAGCGTGGAAGTTCGCATTTCCTGTTTATAGTAGGTTTCAATTCTGTGATTGCTTTTGCCTCTGCTATTATTGTGTCTCGTGTGTTGAACAGTTGATTAATGAGACGGACCTGAAAATTTCCAATGCTGCCCACTCCGTTGTGTCGGTCTGAGATGCTGATATAAGGCGCTGCTGCTATTATCTTTATTCTCACTAGGTCTTTACAAATATTGCATTCACAGGATTTATTGGCTCCATTAATTTTTAGAAAAAGCGCTGAATTGCAACTGTACTCGTTTGTCAAATTTATTGGCAAATCATCTTTTTAATCAAGTTATTCATTTTGCGGTAACTGTTATCATTTAGGCTTCAAATGTCAATTTGAAATAGTTCATATTCCTTTCTTAAATGGTTTTATTTACTCTATTTGATTTCCTGATACTTGTATCCACTTTATATCCATAACCCAGAATATGAAGGCACTGGATTCCGAATATCTTTCTGAATTTTAACTTAATTACATGTATATCAACGACATAAAACTGATTGGGGAGTTTTTAACTTATTTTTTCAGAAAATCATCTTGATCTCCAGTCGTCTGGTTAATTGTGGAAATATTTCCCGATTCCATAGATGAGCATTGTCCGGTTTTGTAAATCATAAGTATACATGCTTTCCTACATGAAATTTTGTGGAGTCACTAGTCTGCTAGTATCTACTGCAAAATCTGCTAGTATATTAAACGCTGAGAATCTGCTATAGATTAATGCTATATCTCCAGCAAATGGATTCATGGGAATAAATTACTTTGTTTTTCTGCATTCAAACTCACTCCACAGTTCATTTCTATGGCTACATGCATAGAAATATAAATTACGTAGCAGTGCAAAGATATTTGACGTATTCGCAGATATTGTCGTACTCAAAGTCTATTTTCATATGCAGGGCAAGAGGCGGCTATATTTCGCTTCCATAGCATTAGGACTCATCAAGATGATCTTTAGAGTTGAATGACTATGATAGCCTTCGTTTCAGCATCTCAATTTGAGAAGGCAGGAGGCCATGATAAAAAAAGATGTCGCAGGCTATTCAATGTTCAATGTTTCAAAACTACAAGTACTAAGTTGATAGATACTACTTATTCATTTACTAATATAGATTATTTAATTGAAACATTTATGCCTGCTTGAAAAGCTCACAGAATACTTTCGAAGTCATATGTAATGAAGTGAAAATCAAAATAATAAAATCAACCTGATATGTTTCGACTGGTCTAGTCAAAGGTAACCCAGCAAGTGACAATTTACAATCAAACAGTTGCTATTCTGATGACAGATCAGCCGCGGTCTGGTCAATCACACGATTATTACCAGGGCAAGCGAAGATTGATCACGTGATCATTTTGCTTACACAGATCTGGACACAGAATTAGACAGGTCGTCTCTTCTTCTGTTTGACTAGAAAGGAAACATTGGAGCATGTAACGCTGGTGAAATGGCACAATCTGCTGACATAATACCATAGCAATCGAACAATGAGCAGTCAGTTCGACATTAAACACGCCAAATTGTGCGACGTTTCAGTGATTGTTATCAACCGGATCACACAGCAAAGAGACACAGTCGATATCAAGTTCTACATTCAAGTTTGTGCAAGTTTCTTTGTACGCATGCTAACTTTTTTATTAATAATCGGAGGGCGCAGCATTATCGAGAGAGCCTTTGCGCAATGATCTGAATTCTTTGAATCTGAAGGAATTCGCAGCAATCCGCAAGCCACACACGACTATTTTTCCTATCACTGCAAAGTATTAGAAATTTCTTTTTTGCCCACTTAGTAAGTTCCTGCATGTGCCATCGCTTTGAATCAGTTTGCACTTCAAGCAAAGTGATGCTATTAAACAATCTAATTCTGTGGATCTGGACAGTCACGTTTAGTATAAAGTGCCTCAAGAATGTGCAAATTGCGGTCGTTGTAGGCACGGCACACTATCTGAAACTTGCTCAAAGGGTCATCAGGAACATTGTCACAGCTGAGCACATGCTCGATAATGGCAGAGTGAGAAATTCCCGATCGACCGTCTGAAAACCACTTCGATAGATGCTCCCTTGAAAAATTGTAACTGTTTGATTGCAAATTGTGACAAGACCAGTCAAAATATGTAAGGTTGATATTATTAATTTTTGATTTTCACTTCATTACATATGACAGTATTCTGTGCGCGTTTTCTCTACAAAATACTTATTTCATTGCTATTTTATTACTTATTATTACAATACTATTTACAACTGCAATTACTTATTCACTCTATTCACCACTCGCTGCATTAGTCCTGATTAAAATATAGACTATGAACTTTTATAACAGCATTATTTGTGCAAACCCACGCACATCGAAGCTTCCGAAAGATTGTAGACTTAGCACATCAAGCGTACTTGTGATGGGTGTCACATTGTTATCATTCAGCACACAAATGATGATGTGGTTACTTTTTGATAACATCTCCCTGTTGAATTATTGTCAATTTTCCTCCTTCGGCTTCAAATCATCCGAATAAACACAAATGCATTCATCCGTCATTTCGTGATAGAAATTACTTTCAGGATTACAGTATGGATAGAAGACATGATGATGATGTAAAAAATGTTCACCCAACCTCCTTTCGTTCCATTTCTGACTCATCACCTAACTATCATTAAATATCAGTTGTCTTCCTTAGCATACTACTTTTTCATTGATGATAAACAGACATGAATTTTCATAAAAATTTGGCTGAGGAGTCAACTGAGTATTCATTGTATGCTTACAGCTGAAGACAATTAAACAATTGATTGTACAAGATGTATAAGATATCTATCCAAAAGATAGATAAATCAAAGAATAATTGAATAACCGTCGATCGATTTCGAATCATTTATAGAGACATCCTGGGACTATTAAGATAGGCTCCATGCAATCAGTAAAATGAGGTTTACGCAAATTGAAATGATCAAGCAAACACAGTTAACTACACCTAAAATGAAATGTACAATAGAATGGAGAGGTTATTGTACATCTTCAATTACACCACAGTAGCGGTCAATTCACGTCATTTACACCAGTTTTCTTACAGCTGTCGGTAGAAACTGTGGAATAAAATGTCATACACCGACAGTTTTAATCATAGAAATCTGATTGATTTCAAGGATTAAGTTCCATAGCGAAGACGTTTCTGCTTTTCTGTGTTGAAGAACGAGTTTATTGAAATACCACCGGCGACACTGATGCAGTTGCTGAGATATCTATGATTTTGAGGACCGTCCATCGACCTCTTACAGCGTTGATATTTCTCGGACTGAAATACATATGTATATAACAGCATTCGTGCGCTGGCCATTACTGGAGGGTTGATCACACAGAAAGATAGCTATTGTTTGTCGACCATTATTGTGTTCAGCAGACGCTTATTGTGAATATAATAAACGGCTAAATGCGTACATGGTACTTAATTATAGCTTAACTTCGTATAGAATTGTTCGATTTCAAAGCTATACCATTGAAGCATTGAATTCACTGTCACTAGGCCCATTGTCTATCAATCAGCAAGATAAACTTATGGCTAAGTGTGAATGACTTATTATTCTAAAATCTTGGTGAAATTACATGAATTGCTAGATTTCTATGTCAGACAATAGAGAATAAAGTTGAATGTGGAGTGCGTATAACACTAGACGGTAGCATAGTCACTAGACGGTGGTTGTCTACTCACCAGCACAGCACTTTTGATAAAGTGAGGGTAAGGAACTGTGGTGTAATTCCGTTACACCACTTGTTTTGTCACTCGCGCTTCACGCTCGTGAAAAAACGCGTGGTGTAACCTACAATTACCTCTATACAGTGCAACTATGAGATGTGCAACTCCAGAATTAGATTGTTTAACCGCATCACTTTGCTTAAAGTGCAAACTGATTCAAAGCGATGGCACATACAGGAACTTACTAAGTGGGCAAAAAAGAAATTTCTAATACTTTGCAGTGATAGGAAAAATAGTCGTGCGTCGCTTGCGGATTGCTGCGAATTCCTTCAAAACAGTCCGATCGCCACGATTCCTTCAGATTCAAAGAATTCAGATCATTGCGCAAAGGCTCTCTCGATAATGCTGCGCCCTCCGATCATTATTAAAAAAGTTAGCAGGCGTACAAAGAAACGTGCACAAACTTCTCTGCAGAACTTGATATCGACTGTCTCTTTGCTGTGTGATCCGGTTGATAACAATCACTGAAACTTCGTACAATTTTACGTGTTTAATGTTGAACTGGCTTTTCATTGTTCGATTGTTATGGTATTATGTCAGCAGATTGTGCCATTTCATTGACGTTACATGTTCGAATGTTTCCTTTCTAGTCAAATAGGAGAAGAGAAGACCTGTCTAATTCTGTGTGTGCAACGGAACAGAGGAATCACATTCGTACAGTCAGCGTCATGCGCATTGATCAATATGAATTCAGGTATGTGCTTAGTAAGGCAGACTATAGAAAAGTTAGTGATTGTTACCCTCTGAATATGTTAAGTGTCTCCAGAATCTTGCGGTCTGCCACTGATGTGCTCAACAATGCGAGTGATCAGGTGTCTAGGAATCTCACCAAGGTAGGAACTGTCGCATCGCCCACATTTGAATTTGTAAGTTAAATTAAAGATGAGACGGCACCGGATCTTTGTTGGGAAAGATGTTGCGAGTTTTGAAGGTGTTAAACACTGCGGAATGTTTGTGATTTTTCTATAGGACTTGCCGCCATGAGGTTGTATCAATAAAAGATTCGAAATCGATCGACAATCATTCAAGTGCTCTTTGATTCATTAATTTGTGGTCGTACAGTGTATGTAATTCTCTCACTTTCAACTCTCGTGTTTCAATTAAATAATGAATATTCCGTTTTGAACATTGAAATCGTATTTTATTCACACTTAATCGACTATTAGTGCTGTATTGATTATATTATCGACACCGCTTCACAAAATGTTATACTGCCAATTATGATGTTATCTTTTTCCTTCATGTTATTAGCCAACCACTTCTAATACCAATAATAAGGCCTTAGTTGGGTGCCAAGCTTTTGTTTTGCAATAGTCTGATTGTGTCATAACTTTCGCAGATGACATTATTTTCAAATTTCAAAAAAATATTTTTCTATTGTAGATTGTGGAAGATACATCTCTTCATCGCGATCAATGTCGATGAAATATTGGGAAAAATAATACTATTGACTTCTCTCCCAAATTTTAAGAAAAGTTATAGTGCAATAATAACAATACACTGCAAATGGGAGACAACCTTTTTTATGATTTCGTCATGACCGGCCTCCCTTGTAGACAGCTTCATCAATGATATATCACCAGGATCGGATATTATAAGATTGAATTTCGAATTTCCAGCATAGGATTCTAAATATATTACCTTCTTCTGAGACTTAAATCTTGAATTCGACCACACTGTGAATATGCGTCATCTTTCATATCAGTTTTGAGTTGACTTTATGAAATTAATCTAGTTGTGATCTGTGAAGTGTAATTTTACTCAATTATAATCAATTTTCTTACGAAGCCAAGCATTTAAAATCTCCGTGTTGAAACTTCGCATTCAAAATGAGAAGAAATTTCATCAGCAATATTTCTGAGATGTTCTCATCGACCCTATTTCTAAAATATTGACTTATAGATGCATCCATATATTGGACGTTGCTATAGGATGCAATTTGGTTAAATTAGATTTTATTGAAACCAATACTCACAAAATCTCATAAATAATTTGATGATTCCATGAAACTTTCCAATATCTTGTCAGTTAGACTCATTTACTTCGAAATTAGGCTTTAATTAATGTATTTATAAGGAATAATGCCCTTCGTATTACAAATATGAGCAGCTTCGGTCGAAAGTTCGTACACAAAACACAAAGCAGATTTCAGAAACAATTTTCCGTTACAAAAACATAATGATCATATACCGGTATACTCGTATCAAGCGCCTCTCTCAATATTATGCAGTTTGAAACGCGATTGTACGAATAACAAATCTTCTTGATGGCAGAACTTCAAATTCTCTTCATTTGCAGGAAATTTTAAACGCCTTCAGATACGATTTTCTCAAGAATCTGTACGCGTAAGAGGCTACAAACTTCTAAGTTTGACATCAGTTTCTCAATAGAGACGAATATTGTCTATTTTTCGCATTCCGTCATCAAGAATCACTCTGGCAGGATTTTACACGCACCATCTCTCAATCTGACAGGAGAATTTATTATCTTTCAAAGTATGACAATCTGACTTCGTTAAATCCGATCAATTTCCTTATCCAAAATATCTATCTGTATGTTGCCGTGTGCAAGTTATGAGTTGGAGTTAGTTTTAAAAAATTTGTGATGTGTACGAGTAAACGTGGAGGATAAACGTGCTGGATGACAATGCTCTCCATAGTTTTGCGTCTTTTATATTAAATTCAAGTTCGGGCATCTTGTTTTGATGCTGAAGTTCCTTCTTATTTCCATAAACAATTTTTAAATGACAGAAGACGATCATTGAAGTCTTAAGATTGTTTAACACTGTCGTGTGGTGCAAAAAACGCATTCACAGTGGCTCAGAAAGTAGGTGAGATGAATATTTGGCAACTACAATTCTTCACATGTCGTGAATAACTGAAAAATAGATAAGAGCGCCAAACTCCATAGAGTTTCTTCGGATTTCGACTTTGTGAACTGTGTTACACGAAGTTAAAGTGTCTGATGAACTGCTTTGAAGATAGCAGGTGAAGATTATGTAAAATGCACATTACGTTTTTTAACTTCTGGGATTTCAGATAAATCTTAAATTATTAGCCGTGAAATTTTCAATTTTCCTTTATCCAATTGCCTTCCTTTATTGACACTTCGACTGTCTTTGAAATGAGAAAATACAGGAAATGTCTAGTCTTTCAATGTAGGTCAGTTTGACAAACATTCTGGAAACAGAACATTTTTGTTCTCGAAAAAGAGAAGTTGAATTGTAAAACATGACGGGCCTTCAGCGTCCTGCGTCTTCTAAGGTCGATGGTTACGTATAATGTAGGTCAGCCATATGCTGCTGAAATCTAAGGTGCAAATAGATAAACTTTGTCAAAACAAAATAATGACTCCCCTTGTGCTAACTTGCTACCTTTCTGTTGGTAGTGGAATTTTAACAATATGGAACTGAAAATTCCGTCATCATAATGTATACATTCATAGCGAAAGTTAAGAGAACACTCTCTTAGAGGACCATAAAGCAGTCATTGATGGACATCTCATTGTCGGATACATAGTCCTTACTTGCATGAAGTTTTACATGTAAAAGGCTAAATTTTGATTCTGTAAACTACCAACTAGAGATATGAAAATTCGATCCGAGTCTCGGCTTTTCCTTGCGCATCGTCGATATACAAACCTTGGGATATTTAAAAGAAATAATGCCCATAGTATTTTTGGAGAATTGAGAACAATTCAAGTTTACAGCGTACGACATGTTTCGGTCATTTTCACAATGCCATCTTCAGGTGAACATCAGTATGTACAGCATAAAGTTCTCTTTAAATACAAAATCCACAGTTACATCGGATGATATGATCACATTTCAAAGCTAAAATCAATCGCTAAAATCAATGGATTGGTAATTTACAGCAGTCACAGTAAGATACACTCGTAGAATCATGAAATAAAATCAATGCTATTTATACAACTACAAATTATTGTCCGATTTCTTTAATAGAATAGATTCCGGATATCTTAGGTACCTCGTCTGAGAAGCGACCTTGAACTTATCTTTGTGAGGAGAGTGAACATGCAAGCTAATTTCAGTAGGCATTGGGTAGCCTTTCATTCATCCTAGTGATGAAATGCCTGACCAAGCTACCGATGTAGCACTTGTTACAGTGCTCACAAGAAGCTCCATGAATCTATGCCTAAATTTGTAGTTGTAAATTTCATGATTCTACGAGTATCTTACTGTGACCGCTGTGAATGACCAATCCATTGATTTTAGCTTTGAAATGTGATCATATCATCCGATGTAACTAGATTTTATATTCAATTAGTAGAATATACGTATAATTTGATATAGACATAAATTCGAATCTACCTTTGAATATTTCGCCAGTATCGAGGTCTGCGTCGAGAACCAATTAGCGATGCGCTTGCATATCTTCGGTTGCATCCTCAACATGAAATGTGCATTTTTGCTGTTTTCTCTGTTATTGACAATTATGAAGCAAAAGTAGAAGAAATTAATCCATGCTGTTGAATAAGGTTGGTGAGAGCTCTAAACTGATAATGCATTATCTACCTATTAAAGATTGAAAATACATCAGAACTTGCGCTTCGACATTTGTCTACATTGTACACCGGATTTTCAGATAACTGGTTGCCATCCATCTTTAGAGTGATTATTCTTAAAAACTTGCATATGCGTGGAAGGCCTACTTCAATCCGCCCACTTACTTTACCTAAATGCAA
Source organism: Prostheceraeus crozeri (assembly GCA_907163375.1). NCBI lineage: Eukaryota > Metazoa > Platyhelminthes > Polycladida > Euryleptidae > Prostheceraeus > Prostheceraeus crozeri. Next base: position 245,954 of record CAJQUW010003371.1, on the reverse strand, counting down.
CTTTGGCTCTTAGTGATTTTCATTCGTTTTAACGTATCTTGCTTGTCATTTTATTGCTGTGTTCAACTTGAAGATGGATGGTGGTCGGTCATCCGAAAATTCGGTGTAAAATGTAGACAATTGTCGAAGCGCAAGTTCTCATGTAATTTACCTACGCTGAATTATATCATGCTATCACTCAATATCTCAAATTGACCGCGAGTATGGCTCCCGCTTAATAATGAGAGATGCGACCTAGGCCTGTTGATGATTCATTTGGATCAGATCGGTTCCTATCTCTCAACTGAGGATGTAACTCAGTACTTGACTATTCTATGCAAGGCCGTCTTTATTTAGTGAGCGGCAAATTTCAAACGCAAAGATTGGGACCCCCTTCATTATAAACGAAAATACATAGCCTATTCTTGGTAAGCATAATGCTTGTTGTCTGTAAATCATCAGGTATAAGGTGACTTATATGAAAGTAGTCAAAAATATTGGGTTTCGCCAACTTGCTGCCAATTTGAGCCAATACAGAATTCCCGGAATTGGCAGGTGCTGATCCCGAGATTTGGCCAAAAACAAAGGAATTTGGGATCCCGAGAATCGGCATTGCAAGCCCAAGTCAATGCGACAATACACCGCCGAGTGCCTCACATAAAGGTCACTCCTCGAGCGTCTAATGATGAGGCTTCATCTGATTATAATCATCAGGAAAATATGTAATGCAGGAGAAGTTAGACACACGCGCAAAAGAAAATAGCAATGCATTGCGTAATAAATCTCCAAAATCGCCCACATTGGGGGGGAGGGAAGGTGAAGCTCTGGCCCGCCTTATCTCCGCCCATGGATGCAACTCTGATTGTTTGGGTCCACAGTTCCTAAAAGGGCCCAAATGTTCGATAAGATGTATTTAGACAGTAGCGAGAGGAATATTGAATAAAATGAATAGGCTGAGACTAGCTCTAATCCATTTGTGCATATGCCTTTGACCTGCAGACTGTCCTTTGTTCATTTTGATCGTCTATTTTAATTGTATTGAATCTTGGTGGAATTCCCAGTTTTCGTGAAATGGATGAAATATCCTTTTAATGCCCCCATATGAAAAGGGCACATGAAATGTACTTATCAGTGCATTACTTACCAGTTGTCTACGGTTGCGTATTGGTGCACGAACTTTGACAATCTATTACGTTGCATAACTAAATACTTAAAAAACTTCCACTGAAAAATGCATTCTAGAATTGGAATAATCTTTATCAAAATCTGGAGTCTATGACTCGCGCATGAGAAGTCTGATTTATGTAACCAAAACGTACACTATCACATCCAGTGTTTTCTATCTTGAATTTGCTCTTTCCCATCGCTTTCAAAGATTTTCTGATAACAGAAGGACAAATGGAATATAAAATGAAAACAGTCATATTTGTTAATAGTATTTTATTTCAGTCTCTGTTGTCGGCATAGCTCCACAGTCGCAAGGGAGATAGTTTAAATGAATGTTTGTCTGAGAGGTTTTAAACTGAATATTTATCACTGCGATTTTACATTCTTGCACTGAATACTTAGAATTACAACTCTAATCAACTGAATGACATTGAAAATGACAAGTTCTAGAGAACGATGACTATTGATAACTTCGGAGCAATTAAGAGAATGTACGAAGAAGTCCATAGGAACTAAGCTTAATTAGCCTTCGCCCCCCCAAGCGAATTTTTTGAATATCTTTTAATGAAATCAAACAATGGCCACTAGATTTGTCATAGTTTACCTTCTACGCAAATGCAACTTTTGGAGGAAAATAAACTTAGCACAATACTTTTGGTGATAACCATTTTAAAATTTGAAAATATTTGTCATATTTTGGATGATTTTGGTAAATTCATTTCTACTGTATACACTGTAAACCGTTGACTGACAATTGACAGACATTTATCCTACAAAATCTATTTTGTCGGTCATTGTTAGCTCTTGTAGGATGATTGCCACTGAACACCTACAACATCTGACAAAAAGCGACAAAATAAATAGCAATGAATCATAGAGTAAATTTTTTCAGAAATGTAGGCAATTAATTAAATTATGTCAAAATAAATCATGGTTTAGCCACACAATAATACAGATTGCCTAAAAGTCAAGCAATCGCTCTTAAATAAAATCAGTCAATATTGAACAGTTTTTCTTTAGTTAATTTGCATACAAAGCATCTTTTTCGATGTCGGTGGAGAACCTACAAATTCGTCGGATATCGCAGGATATTGGAGGTGACAATTGTCGGTTGATTTTTTCAGTAATTTTGTAGGATAATTGTCGGTCTACGGTTTACAGTGTATTGCGGCATCAATTCTTGATAAAATAAGTTCAGATTACATAAAAGATTCTTCCTATCAATATAAAGATGTTCACAAATGCAATTTTTTGAATTTGAAATTATCTGCTTATTATGTATGCATGCTTGATACTTGAAATTCATATTAGAAAATTATTCTTGTACTTTTTAGTTCTGCATCTAATCAGCAATTATTGAAAATTGTCAGCAGAAAATTGTTGCTTTTGTTCTCAGTGTCTCTTCAGCTGGAGAATCTAAATGCTATCATGTGCGATTTGAGTGGAACTGAAAGTTTGAATTATCTGACCTTTAACCTCGTCTAATACAACTCCGAAATTCGCCCCTCCCTCAGTCGAGGCGAGGGTTAATAATCATTGATTTTCTCATCAACATATCACAGGCATGTTCCAAAAGAGCCCGGGTTTTGAATACAACAGTTCAGAATGACCCACATTATTGGAAATCTTCAAGCCAAGTCCGTCCCGCCCATTTCGGACCCGTAATGAAATTGGCGATGTACCTCATTAAGTGTGCCATGTACCTTCATTTAAGGCTGATGTTTCTCAGCGAATTTTTGAGTTTGAGTCAGATTTTAGTCAGAGGTTAAAAAGAATGGTCTACGTGATGTAAGTTTTCGAAGTAGATATCCTAACAATGAGCATATTCAGGCTCAAAGTCTAGATGATTCGACGTATTTCAAATGATAGGAATGTTAATAACAGTCAAACTCGATAACTATAATTTTTGCACTCCTTACTCCTTACTAGCATGATACTATTCGAATTCTTACTAGCACTACTTATTCGCATATTGCCTAGATCACGATGCGGGCTGCGTCTGGCTCGCGTATCCGTGCGCATGTGTACGAACCCAGCTGGAAAGTGTGCTTCCAGATGAGCATCAAAACTATGTCTTTGATTTGTTGTCTTTCACATGGCCCGGCCCACTTACATTGTACAATGAACAGTGTCACTCGATTATGTTTTCTGACGAAACTATTTTATCCTTTCCTTCTTCTGTTCGGCCGTCAGGTAAGCGATATGATGCCCGCCACACAGTTCCGCGAATGAAACCGTCGCCCAGTCTCATGGTATGGGGTATAATATCTGCAGCTGGACGGGGCTCTCTCTGGTTTATGACAGTTGGTACAACCATCGACAGCAAAGTGTACCTGCAGATACTGAAGGATAAGTTACCAATCCTCATGCCACTCAGAAACTACACTGTCTTTCAATATGACGGTCGCCATGCCATCAGGCAGGTTCAGTGAAGAGATGGTTGTCTGACACTCATATCGAGGTTTTGTGTCCATGGCCAGGGAGCTCTCCGCACATCAATCCGATTGATAACTGCTGGGCAGTACGCAAAGAAAAGGTCGCCATTTTGAAGCCATCTTCGACTGAGGACCTCATGGAGAAAATTTGCAAGGCTTGGACAAAGGAAATAACACAGGAATATTGCTGCAAGCTCATACAATCTATGCCAGCGCGACTTGAGGCAGTTCTCAAAGCCACGGGCGGTCCTACAAAATGTTGACCTAGCCGACACATTTTTTGGTATCATCTAATGAATATTATGTGATTTCATAAATGAGATACTTGCAATATGTACACTTGATCTACGATCTCATGATTCTGTAACCAACAATAAAATAATTTATGGAATTAATTGATGTTTTATGGCTATTATGTAAATCTTTTGGCCAGCATCGTAAGCTCACAACAGCAAAAAGAATCGAAATACATTTCAGACTTGAGAGCAACTGCTTCATTCAAACAGCGTGGTGAACCATCACATCCTCACAACTCAGGTTAGGGTTAGCAGCATTTATTGAGAGCATTGAGACCTCCACAGGCCAAAAACTAAATCTTTTCATACAGAGACTTTCACTGTATGCTGACATTTGTTTTAAATCGACACTATGCCTACTATATACTTACTCTAAGATTGTAGCTGTGGTTTTGGTTTCGAGAGAGGCTTTGGATTTCAAGGATAAACGCACGAGATTCTTGGCTCTGGAATATGCTGTCTTCTTAGAATACATTTTGCCTTTACTCAATCAATGACAAAGATTTGCCATTAAAATCTTGCAATGTTTATATTCAGAAACTTCAGGAAAACGTCCATCCCTGCAAGTCGAATAACCAAGCTCGGGAACAACTGTGAAATAGACATTCTTCAAAAAGAAAATGGGTAATTATTTTTTTTCATTTTTGTAGCATCCATCAGTTTTCCGCAAAATATCCGTTACAGTTTCCTGTGTTCCACAAAACCGGAGCCCAATTTTCGAGATAGAAAACACAGAATTTCATATCAACTATCATTGAAGTTAATCATCGTGTTTAATCCTTATCACTATTGGACAAAACGATTGATACCTTTCTCTTATGAAGCTGGTTTTATGGTTTCCGATGTGAGCGAAAATCGCGCAATAAAACTGGAATAATTCATTCGATACCTTTTCATATTTGGCTTCTTCCCTTCGCATGGATCATAATCCGCGTCGATATTTTGAATTATAATGTTGCCTTCGTCTCCACACAGATTCTTAATTTGTTATCAGGCTTTGTGGACACGACTCACCTCTCGAGAAGAGACAATTGAATGACCTATCCGATGGTTTTATCTACACACGGTGGACGCCGAGCCGGATTCGTAGTCAACACTGTGAGCGGAAATAGAAGCCTTTGTGAGTCTGCCTTTAATATAAACGTATTGTGTATGCTTATCTTCCAGAATGTGTATGCATGCATGTGTGTTGGTGGCTATTATTCAAGTATGACAATTGTCCAAGGGACTGTCCTCAAATCAGTTCTTCCCATTTTGCGTGAAAAGAAAGCTCATCAATTATTTTATATTCGAAAGCGTTTCTAGTTTGAAAGTGTTAACTTGAACAACAAAAGACAATTGTTCACCACATTTTGTGTGTGATAATCAGTATTGTCAAAAACATCCTTGATTCCAGTGTCACGTTTGTTTCTCAATCACTTTCATTTAAATTCTCATCCGTCACAGTTTGACCGGAGGTCAATGGAATTCAGTAGTTTGATGTGACTTCTTATCTGCTGATACAGCATCAAAAGCGTGCTTCTCCTCATTAAATTGGGAATTCCACACATGTTTTGTTCTCTCTACAAGTTCAAAGATAAACGTAAATTTGAAATGATCGCTTGACTCAAGCAGCCATGGGATAATTTTGTTTTATAGAGGATTGCCTACTTAAAGAAAGAAATTAGAAAGTCATGATTGGTGACAGTTCAACTCCCTCGGCCAAGTTGAAGAGAAACTTTTGTTGAATGCAGTTAGAATTTAGTAATTAGCCAAAATAAAAAACGGAAATAATAGTGTTTCCAGGATGCTGCCATGATGTACACCTTGAATACTGGAAAAGCTAGAAAACCAAATTTGTATGCAGGCATCAGGGCAATATCTCCGAACTTTCCCTCATTGCTGAGCAATTTTCGAGATATTGTCGTCACTGGTTATTGATCATAATGATAAAATGGAATTCCTTCTCCTATGCCAATCGACAACAGCAGCATTTATGAGCGAGTGAACATTTATAGTTTCTAATTGCAATACTGCATCAATCTCGCATGAGCCGCACACAGCTCCGTAATGACTAAAACTTTTGCCAGTCGTGACTGACATTTGCATGTGGAAAAAATTTACATCACTAACTTGGTTGGCATCGCTGTTTTTGAAAATAGCCGGACTAATTGTGAAGTTCACAGTCCAGCCATTGAACTAGTTTAAACTGTTGTGGTGCTAGATCTTCATAAACTTTTGTGAAATAACTGCTGGCACATTCCTTTTAGAGCTATTCTAATAAGTTAACAAGGTGAGCATTTTTTGGTCGAGTTAACTTCGTAAGCTAGCACAACTCAGAAATAGGTGGTGTGGCTCTCAGAGTTGGCACAAGTACATGTGCATTATAATTGGCCAGTTTGGATAGTCGGGCTACGTAGTTTGGGTAGCAAACGTACAGAGGCAAAAATGATATTATTAACTTAACGCTATCTCCGTGCATTTATCTCTGTACATCAATTTAACTAATGATTTTAATGTCATCAAATTTGAACAGTTGCAATTTTTACTTCAATCATTACAAGTTATCTCAAAGAATAACAAGTTGGTGACAGGAATTCACGGCTAAAAGAATTTCGTTCTAAGTGAGTATGACTTCATGCCCAATCACAGAAAATTTGATTTACTAGTTCCCATGGCGTAATTGAACATTCGTTAGCTGCTGCTATCCGATATGGTGGTCACAATCGGATTGTATGGAGATAAATGCTACAATTGTGTTATCGGACATTCTGGTAAGCAATTTAGAGTTGTACGATCTCCCGCGTAAGAGTGAGAAAAAAAGGAAGTCGATCCGATATGAAATGGACAAGAATTTCGTCCTTGCGTCGACCATATTGAAGACATCTGGCGATTGAACTGATGTTTTAAATCCACTCAAAACTGAATAATAAAAAGATTGAATAGATATTTTGAACTACAATTCAAACAACATGATTTCTGGAAGAAAATCAGTCAATTCAGAGCTAATCTTTGCTAGTGGATGGAGCTAATGTTCAAAGAGTAGGGAATTCAAACAGTATCAGTAGCTGAAGGCCATTCAACTGATTCTGCGTCTTTTGTCTTTCTGCGCATGAGTTTGAAATTACAATAATCAATTCGATTTGCAAGCATCAACGTCCTCAGAGACATTTTAATTGCTCATCAGAATCATGGCGTGAAAATGCTAATTATTCCTGTGAGACGATGCAAAAATTTCGCCGATTATCTGCAGACTTTTTGAGAGTTATTTATGATATTCTCTCAGCGGTTTGATTTATCATTCAGATCGAATAACTCTAAAGATATCTCATTTTCATCTGCTTGACAAGTCTGAAATTTGAAGAACAATAAATAACTTGCATTTCAAATCAATGATGACAAAGGTTGAAGATTCTGTTCACCCACATTTCGGTGGAATGAAAGATATTCTCTCAATATATTAGATTTATTAAATGAGGAGGTAAATATCATAAGCCGATTGTAAGCAAGCACAGAAAGCTCTTTCCATTCGTCCTTATCGAGCGCATTCTGCTATGTAATAGAGATTGCCCTTTCTTCTTGCTATATTCCGCGCATTATGGTCATGTGGTTCGAACGGTAAATAAAATCGGTCAGTTGTCAGGAGGCAAAAAGTTCAAATCTAGCGAAAGAGAAAAATTCATCGTCGAGTTGACAAGTAAAAAATGTTCACATTCCGGGCCGCACACGGACCCAGGAAGTCGATTTGATGTGCACCCAAGCCGCACCCATACCCAGGTAGTCGATTCGAACTCCAATTTCAACTAGACGAAACAAGGAAATCGATTTGAAATCCAATTTCAACTAGACGAAACCAGGAAGTCGATTTGATGTGCAGGCAAGCCGCACCCATACCCAGGAAGTAGATTTGAAATCCAATTTCAACTAGACGAAACCAGGAAGTCGATTTGAAATCCAATTTCAACTAGACGAAACCAGGAAGTCGATTTGATGTGCAGGCAAGCCGCACCCATACCCAGGAAGTAGATTTGAAATCCAATTTCAACTAGACGAAACCAGGAAGTCCATTTGAAATCCAATTTCAACTAGACGAAACCAGGAAGTCCATTTGAAATGCAGCCAAGCCGCATCCATACTCATGAAGTCGATTTGAACTCCAACTAGACAAAACCAGGAAGTCGATTTGATGTGCAGCCAAGCCGCGCCCATACTCAGGAAGTCGATTTGAAATGCAGGCAGGCCGAACCCCAAAAATCGATTTGAAACACAACTGGGGCGTCGCGGGCACCCGCTCCATTCCTAGTAGCTGTATCACAGACACCGAAATCGTGGAAGATGTTCAACACTTTCTTCAGACAGTCTACCTTCGCTGATAACAATAATAGCAATATATTTTTGCATCCTATACAACTCATAATCAAATTTTCATCACTCCAATGAATTTTCTCAGTTTTCTGAATTTCGAATGTCTGCCAAAATAATTACTTACGCTGGCAAAAATGTTGTAAACAATACTCTACAATGCTTGCAATTCAAATTTGATGTCTATCTAATGCTTACCTTACAAATTATGGCAACAATGAGCTCATTTTCATATCATTGTCTCATTGTTTGACATGTAAATCCCCCATTTGTTGTGTCATTTTAATGGAGTGTACCTTCCAACTGCTATCATCCAAAAGTCCATGTTTAAGTCCATTCATCACAGCAAATACTATGGGAGCAAGGTGATAATGCATTAAAAGAACTCTCGTGGTACTTTAATGTCCCTTTTCAGGAATTGTCTTTTCAAGATGTTTAACAAAACTAATTAATTATTGAGCTGTCTCTATTGGCTTATCACGTGTGCCTGGAACACCTGATATCAACCAAACGAGAGATTCTCACACATAAAACATTTCAAAGTGGACGAACGTTCCCATTAATTATTTTACTTTCTTGAAATAATCATTTTTCGCAACTCGACGCTTCAAATTGAGAAATTCACAGTGGTTGAATGAATTTTTGGCTTATCATTCTTCTCATAACACATTGATAAAAACAGTATAAATTAGAACCGCAAGGCTATCGTTTAAGCAGATGATTATCTTTGGCGGACGGACTGACGCCAGTGATTCTACAGAAAGACAATTATGAATTGTGATAAATTGATAAATGCAAACTCTGTTACTGTGCGATTTCGTTTATTGCCGATCGAGGCAGACACTTCGATATCTTTGATTATACTGTTTTCCACAGAATTAGATTGTTTAAGTGTATCACTTTGCTAGAAATACAAACTGATTCAAAATGATAGCACATGCAGGACCTTACTAAATGGGCAAAACGGAATTTTAATACCTTGAAGACATAGGAAAAATAGTCGTGTTTCGCTTGCGGGATTGCTGTGAATTACTTCAAAATGCTTCGATCGCCACGATTCCTTCAGATTCGAAGAATATAGATCATTACGCAAAAGGTTTCTCAATAATGTTGGGCCCTCCCATCATTATTAAAAAGGTTAGCAGGCGCACGAAAAAACGTTCACAGACTTCTCTGTAGAACTTGTCATCGAAAGTGTCTCTTTGCTGCGTGATCCGGTTGATAACAGTCACTGAAACTTCACACAATTTGGCGTGTTTAATGTTGGACTGGCTGCTCATTGTTCGATTGCTATGGTATATGTCAACAGATTTGATTAACATTACATGTTCCAATGTTTCCTTTCTAGTCAAACAGAAGAAGATACGAGCTGTCTAATTCTGTGGTTTCTTCAAATTCTTGTGCGAAAGTTCGGAATCCGGGATTCTTCAGCAGAATCATTGAATCTATTGATTTCAGCATTTCTGAGCATACTGAACCGTTTTTAATGCACATTAGAAGTTCGTGAGTGTCGAATTTTGCCGGAGCAATAGCTTTCCTTTATTCCATATTTTCCACATATCGGTATTAGAAACACTTATACGGGAAATAACCGGGGTATTTAAAGTGACAGTTTAAACAAACTGTCAGGGTAATGATGTCAGGCAATATCACACGAAACATTCGGCTTGTAACTGATGGAATTAGGGTTATTTGATTATTTCTAACATTTGCTAAACTAAGTGAAATGGACAATACCGAGATAAATTACTGGTAACTGTTGCTCAACGCTGGTTTTAGCAAATTGATTTCATTGATTGCGGCATTTTCCATTTGCTGCAAACTTCAATAAAGGTCAAGACGTTGAATTTCCTACTTTCTATCGTGGGTTGCAATGAAGTCACGCTGTATTTCGGTTTTTTTTAAAAATTGGCAATATTTATCCTCCTCACGTGTGCCGCTACCACAGATTACGACGCTTCAATTCGACGCTCTCAAGCGCGAGCACATTCATTATTAACTATTTTGCGAATATTTCACATACATGTTAACGAAATTGTCCAAACTTGAGGTTCAGACATTATCTCATTAACTGCTACCAGCACTTGATCGTCTTCATCTTATCAATATTTTAGTAGTTTCAATATTCGCTGAGCCTATTCCAAGTGTCATTAATGGCAGATAAAAACTGTCATTCTTGAATTCGAACAATAACAGAGTTTCCATAATTTAGCGCGAAATTTATCATTCTGCATTACTAAATGAATTGTAAGACAATTTCATGCTTGTGAATTGATGAAACTTTACATATGGATAATTTTACATTTACTGCAAGCCAAGCGGACTGTAATCAGAGCGGGTTTGGGCAGAAACAATGATTCCGACTCGTGCTTGCGCCGCAGCGTGGTAAACAGAAATGAATTCTAAATTAATTAGCGTAAACGTCGCTATTCCCGGGAGATATGTCGCGGTAATCGCAAAGAGAAATTGACAATAAGTTTTAAAAACTATTCCATTTTCCTTCATCATTTGTTCGGCTAACAAAAAAGTCACAAATTGCAGTCAAAACAGATGTGTGCGCCGATATGATTGATACCAGTGTCGTGGATGTAACCCTGGATCACTTGAGCGAGTATTCTCCCCTGTTCAATGATCTTTTGTAGATAGAATCAAGAGTGATTTTCTGAACACCAGGATCCCCATGGCATTCCCAAGAGCATATGACAGTTTCCGTCATGTCTCTTTCGTAGATGAATTGGTAGACAATTGTATTTGACATCGGAGACGTGATATTAGCTGATTCATATTAGTACATGATGATTTATAGTGAAATTAATTGATGATAATCGATATTGGAAGACGAGATGGTTTAAGGATATTCTCTTTGATTGACTTCTCGTTGATTTTAGACATATTGAAAGCATTATTGATCTTCTGTTTTATTATTTCTACAATTACACGACGTCACGTCTCAGACACCCCCCATGAGACTTGGAATATACCTCTCTCTTCCGAAGGTTGCGAAAATAGACATACAAAAATGTGCATGAGCCATCAAATAAATGATGCTAGCATGTTTCTTAAGTAAATCTCCATCTATCATTAAAAAAATAATGCTAACATCTCTTAAATATGAAAGAACCTAAAGGGTGGGCCAGAAGTGACTGCGTTTCAATTATCAAAAACTCTCTCAATTGAGAACCCAAATTTTCAAATTGAGACGTGGACGCCTGAAGGAAGGGGTAAAAATATTGATTAAATTAAGGCTGCGATAGTAAAAAATCCACGCACATCAGAAAGAAGATTTAGTAATGATGGAATCGACATATACCAAGAATAACACCGAGATATGCCAATTCTAATATTTATTTCCCAAAGTTTCAAACCACTATATTTAGCAGAAGGTATCAGGTTCTTGCTGAATGCCGTATTACTATTCACAAAAAGCATCAATCTCCACGGATGAGAATGAAACTGCTTTTTCTAGAATTATTGTACTGTTTATACCGCATCGAAAGAAGTTGTCACGTGATTAAATGATCAAATGAGAATCTTCACTCCGGGAGCACATGCAGCAACAACCTCTTAACATTTAGGCATGGACAGCGGTCAAAATAGTTTCAATTTCATTGAGGTTCATATGGTCTTATTCAGTGGCATTTTCAGCATTCTGTCAGCATTAATGTAATGCACTTGACCTCATCTTGTTGACAATTCAATCTCAGAAAAGAGAATTCCCTACAAATGACCAGCTTCAATTATCGTCGGACTTTCATGACTATCATCGATCTCAAGTCGATTTTCAGAAAAATATATTTTGACAATATTTCATAAGCGAACAAATTCATGACCTTAGAAAGAAGAAGCATGAATGTTACTGCAAGAGAAAGGATTTGCGGTTTCTTTGGATGCGGTTTCATAATTCAGACGTAAAAATACATTAATTTGAAAATACCTCCTAATCATTGAATTAAATGGATGTCATCAAAAGACGAGGAAGTTCTGAATCGCATTTTCTATTAAAGAGCAGATGTATGCATCCATAGCTTTACTATTTGCATCAGAAATCTTCACAATATTATTCTTTATTCACGTCATTAGGACACAAAACACTCAACGTTGCATAAGTCTTAGTTAACTCAGTGTCATCGCGTATTATTGCGTTGACTTGCAGTAGTAGTAGGATTGAATGCAGTTGAAAAGGTAAAAGTTCATTCTTAGGATATTATGAAAATGCACTCATCAGTCACAAAATTGTGTTTGCATTTCTCAATGCTTGACAGAAAATTTACATTTTTCATGCTGCCACACAGTGTGAGGCTCATTATTGCATTACGCTTTACAGAGTAAACCAAACAAAAACCTTCATGATTTTGATAATTCAAAATTAGAACAATTCCTTGATGTGAGTTTGAAAGAATATTTTCCAAGTAAAAGCACACAAATCTGCTGAATTTCAAAGATTTATTTTCAATGTCTGATGATTAGAAAGATGAATACATTGAATTTATCATAATGAAGTCCTTTGAATGAAACATATTTTCAAACAGATGTTCTTGCCAGTTATTGTTGTCTCCGTCTCAAACATTGGGCGTGTTTGCAGAAATTTAATTCAAATTAAGACAAATGTGCGATGAATAACAGGATATCGATGTTGAAGTCTTTTGATGAAAAGATCATTGCTGAAAAGATTCATTTTTTATAATTTGCATTGCATTTAAAAGTGGTGATATTTTCACAAAATGTCAAATTTCTTGGAAAATCAAATGCGGAGTCTTAATCAGGCGTGGCAAAGCAATTTTAGAACAAGGGTGGTGTGGCCCCTCCGATTGAAACACATACAAACATTTTCACAGCGCAGCTTAAAAGCTCGTCATGTGGCGTTACTCTAGGGTCGAGAGCAGTTATACATATTGACAACAATAGCACGTCGTGGTCACGGTGCCTATACCATGCCGGCTTCTAGTGGTTGACAATTGGAAGGCACCGGCAACTTATCAGTGGACTCTGCAAATATTCACGGTTATTATCATTTCTCTTTAAAAATAAAATCATTTTAAGATCTAGCAGCATCGACCGAGATCGTTGCCTAGAGGACCATCAACAAGCCGCCATTGTCAATGCCAGTATGACTAAATTAAAGTTTAAAGTCGGAGTTTCTATATTGCACCTATTAATCTTGCAGCTTAGACAATAAAAGTTTAAGGTCAATGCTCTCATTTTGTTAGAATTCCAACTTGAATTATGTTGCGTTCAATGGGAGCTTCAAAATCATTTGACATCCGGTGGAGACCAATGGCCGTGACTTTCCGTGATGTTTATCAGAAGAGAATTAAATCAGCAATGATAATGAATTTCCATGCTATTTGACTGACATATTCTCCTGAAACAATTGTCGTGGAATTAATCTCTGACTGAGTATTCTGAAAATCTGATCAACATTTAAGACGAGTTATGCAAAAAAGTGTTGTAAACCCTCTTAATTATGAGTCCCGTAAGAGATCTCATTCTATAGAAAATTAGATTCCAAGCATCGATCAGTCGCCAACTTCACTAACGAGACTTCTGAATTCCTGATCGAACGTCCCCATGCTTGCCAAAATGGTTTCAACAAAAAAATCGGGGGATGATCGATGACATTGCGATTCCGATGGACCAATTAACTTAAATCAATTAATTCCAGCTTTTCAAGTCATATTAGAGCTCTGATGGAAGTGCAGTGAGTTTTTCTTAATTGTAATGAATATCAGAATAATTTGTCTTATATACCAAAGTTTTCCAATCATGAGAATGACATTCGAAATGTTTATGGAATGAGTAAATGTATATTTAATGAAGAAGGAGAGAAGGAAAGCCTGGAAAGGGAAAATACCAAAATCATTTACAAATTGATGAATACGAGAAGGAAAATGGAGCGGACGGGAATTCATACATTCGGATTCTCGAGATTCTGTTTTGTAGAATTGAATTCGTGCGAATCCACAAAAGTGCTGATATATCATTCTACGAGAATATGACACTTATATTTAATAGCTAGAACAACTTAGACATTTCTCTATTTCTCATTGAATGTAAACAACTGAAACTTGAAGATGTATACGAAATATCTGCATAACTTTACAAATGCTATCGATGATTAGGTTAACAGATCAGATTTATGTTCTATTTGAAAATGCCTTTCTACACTCCGAAAAATAAACAGCAATTATCAGCACGTTTCTGAAAGTGCAACATTGAAACTCAGTCGTGTTGTGATTCTATAAGCAAATCTAGGGCACTGTATAGGGAAAAAATCAATCAGTTTGGTTCACATGAATGATTCCATCATGATGTACGCTAAAATATTCCTTGAGACGATTCGATCCTTTGAGATAACATCAAAAGTATTTCTAAAAAAGCTCACAAAATTTCAACTCATGTATAACCTACCTAGCCGAAAGTGGTAGGCCCCTAATAGTGCGGCAAATTAGGTAAACTTGGTCGTAATGAATATAACAATTCAAATAAGTAGTTTTGTTTCTAATGTTTGATTTAAAATTAGATCGCACTCAAAACCAAAAATAAATAGACAAAAGGTGAATCGCAGAATTTTCATAATATGAAAATAGTTTTTTATTATTTCTGCTAACTTTGCTTTACTGTTTACCTGAGTATGTACCAAATTAAGATCAGGTCTCCACCTCACATCTACATAAAGAAGGGAGTCTAGACCGTGAACCTTGGCAGATAGTCAAATTATATTTCCTGGTGTCTTATGATGCACAATGTGTTTCAAGAAAATTTAAAATTGAATAAGGAGGGAGGGAATGCGAACTGTTCACGGGACCTACGTAAATAAGGTTCGATGTCATAATGTCTCTAATTTTTGCCAAACAGCAAAATTTTGATTTTTGATTTCATCCTTGCTTCAGTCTTCGGTTGCTTGCGCTACATCGGCTTCATTCAGTGATAGGCAACATGATTTCAACAAGTTGATGACAAGCACAACAAGCAGTGATGAAAACGAAATATTTATCTACTGTTTCTGTATTTTGCACAGGTGCAGACGATAGTACCTTATTCGATAGATTGCGATAGAAAATGAAAAACACAGGCTTTTCAAGAGCTTGCTTTAATTAATAAATGATTTATGAGTCAACTATGAAGCTTGAAGTCCGATGCAAAATTGCAAGAAAACAATAAAACAAGCAAGAAAGATTCTTTCATAATTGAATAGGTAAACAAATATTTGATATTTTCTAAACACAAGCCAATCTAAGTGCATGTCAACAAATTTGTCAAAAAGACTCAATACGGTGCATTTGATTTAGATCTTTCGGCTTTATGACTTTTACTGAACGCAGTGTAGTTCAAGTTTAACTAAGAATTATTTTCACAGCATCGCTCACCCTTGTCTTAATGAAAAGACAAAATACATCCACGGGTGCATTTTTCTAATTACATCAAACTTTGAATCAGTGAATCAGTGAACACTATTAGTCTGGCAGCCAGAACGAGCTTCTTCAGGGAACGAGGCCGAAAGTGAGACTTTCACAGAATGATGTACACCCCATGCCTACTACGAATCTGTACGTCTGCCGAGTTCTAGTGAGTTCCTCTTCTTGTCAGACAAGATCAAAGAAAAACACATGTAAATCCAATGGGATGCAGATTGCAGTTTTTGGCTGAAATGAAATTTTGTATGTTTTCTTTGATTAAACGAAAAGTGCTAAGCCCACAGTCATAATATTTGGCATGGAATGTCTTCAGGTCATTTCCTATGATGTGCATGTGCTTTTATCATGCATCTAATCGGCAATGTATGTGAGAATGTGGTTGAAAGTGGATAAAGATGCTCAAAATGTTCATGTCTGTCGACATTAAGAGGCTCGACAAATCTAAATGTGTTTAGCTTTATAGAGAGGGGTACATTAAAATGAAAGTAAAATGACCTGAAGACATTCCATGTCAAATATTATGAGTCTGGGCTTAGTACTTTTCGTTTAATCAGAGAAAACATACAAAATTTCATTTCAGCCAAAAACTGCATCCCATTGGATTTACATGTGTTTTTCTATGATCTTGTCTGACAAGAAAAGGAAGTCACTAGAACTCGGCAGACGTGCCGATTCGCAGTAGGCATAGGGTGTACATCATTCTGTGAAAGTCTCACTTTCGGCCTAGTTCACTGCAGAAACTCGTTCTGGATGCAAGACTATACTTCGGCCAATTCATATTTGAACTTGTTCATGATTTAATGAGGGTAACAATTAATTTAAATGTCTCGGCAGCTTTACAATTCGGTCTATGCAAGTATTTCGAACCTTACAGTGATGTGAAGATTGTAGATCTCTAGATCTTCTAATCATTAAGATATGAAATGTCCCCGCAGGCCTAAAATTTTCAGCACAATATTCCTTGGCAACTGTATACGCTTTTTACAATACGCTATTGTTCGGATTTGGGCTCGCGACCACTGCTCGGTATGGTATGAATTCTTGTTTTAAAGATCAAGAAAAGACAGTCAATAAAATGAACTCTAGAAAGAGATGAAAATCAAGTCCAATGAAGAGACATGTACACATAGAGTACGCAGGTGCAGTCATACAAGGTGCAAAATGGCTTGGAAATTTGTATGCACTGTTCATAGCTGTCGTCCCTTATTGTCACCGGATCAATGTTGACGTCATGTTCGATGCATAGCGAGAGAACTCCGCTTCAAGTTGCAAATTGATGCGCTAAATCAGCTAACTGGTGCTCTAGCATCGATATGGACCAACTGAAAAAATTGACCGGAGTACACCTTCAAGTTGATTTAAAATTCTTGAAGTTTATTTTGAATTTTTTTTTTCATTTTCTCTAATACCGTATGTACGTGAGTCGATCTGTCGGAGAGAAAGGAGATCTAAAATTTATCGTACCATTGCTCCCTGATGCATCATATTTTTGCTTCACTATTTTAGCTCATCAACCTTCAACAAATTCTCTTTCAATCAATTTCTTTGACAATGGTACCTAATTTTTTCAGCAAAATGCTCGCACACCTGAACCGCGTAAACCGTAATTCCTTGGCAGTCGTAGGCGATGTGCTGCAAGAACTCGATTCACACATTAGTCGCACATTATGCTCTTTAAACTTTTTAAATACGTTTTTGCTTTAATGCTTCGCCAAGTCTTACAGTAGTCTTACGTCATTAGAAATGGGCCCATTTATTGATGTAAGAAGACATGAAACCATTTAGCAATTTATCTTGTGAAGTTGTCCAAACAGTCAGTTAGATAACTATCAAATCTTGTGGTTGATATTACGCACTAAATGCATTATCGTCATCTACACCATCGTCAGTAGTCATGTTGTTGGCAAATCTAATCGACAGGAAAAAGTTGGCGTGAAGAGGAATATGAGCGCAAGTGTTGTCACAACACCATTAGGAGATATATTTGCTCTAACACTCACTTGGCATGTTATTTTACATGAAGTGTCACAAAATCGATGACATTTTGGAATAAGTATTTATCAAACTCATGGTCTTCTTCAACGACGTGGAAATGACATCTTGATTTCATGGTTGTACGCAAAATGTGATAACTTTCATTTTCCGTCGAAAATATATTTTTTCATTTATTCGCCAATAAAATGGCAATTCTCTTCGATAAAATTTCAAAGGTCATAGTCAGAGCATGCCAAATATAAAGCATTTTCCATATGACTAGTGAAGTTTTTAATGAAAAAGGAGGGTTTGCATGTGATGACATTCGATATGCTCTAAAATCAATTACCCTCAGAGACCTGAGTTTTTTCACACCCTCTGAGACCTGAGAGGGGGTCCAGTGGACCCCTTTAACATATTCTTAGTTTACCTGCTAAAATCGATATCAAAACACTAGGAAAGTTGATTTTAAGTAAAGCAATGATGTTTGCGTGTAGCAGGTCGGTATAACGAATCCCTTGAGTGACTTTCAGCCTTCTCAGTAAACACGTGCGAAAATATGGTGTTTTTGTAAGTCAACCACATTTAGTACAGCATCATTTGTACTAGGAGGCGGCTTTACGATATTTTGTGTCACCATAAAGCCTCAGATAGTTGATTTTGATGAAATTGATTTAATTCATGCAGCTCATCCTTTCCATTTGTACATTCCTTCAAATTTATCCAAAGCTATCAGAAATAGACCTAAAATGAGTCAAAATTGCTGTACTTCTAGAACCAAAAACAGCTGTGGAGATCTCAAACTTATCATTACTGCTGTGAAAAGTTTGTCATCAATCAGTTTTTGGTGCTCAACTATGAATATAATGATAGCTTTCATTTCGGACATCGATTTATGTCGAGTTGTTCATATAGGCCAACCAGTCACGCGAGATCATGTGCGAAAGCAATATATTCACATTTTGCGATATTCCAACACATTGCACATCTGCGAGCATGATGCAAACAATGAATAAACGACTTTCACTCTTTATACACCATCGTGGACATTTTCGAAATCATTTTTCATCTAATTACAAAAATTTTGTGATGGAATTTCTACACCCTCTGAGACCTCAGGGGGGGAGGTCCAGTTAACCCCCTTGGCCTATCTGGCATACTTCTACTTATTCAATTGAAATGAAATAACACATGCAGATTCACTGTCAGAAATGATGATTTTGTATGGGCTTGAGTGGTTGATATATCGTCAGCGTAAAAAATGAAATAGAAAAACGTGGCTCCGGGGTCCACTGGACCCCCCCTCAGGTCTCTGAGGGTTGATGAAGAATAGAAAGTATTTTTGTTGCTATCTCAAGGCACTGTCGATAGCCTATAGGTAGGAATGATTCAATTCACAATCATAATTTGTAAATATTTGTTAATGAAAGAATAAATGTGAGTTAATGACTGTTTTCGAAGAAGGACTTGTGGAATTGACAAGAACTCGTATGATGGCTTCTACATCATTTTGTCATTGTTGAGTGACGATGCCGTATTGACTAAAGTTCTCGAAAAATAAGCGCTAGAGTTTGAATTCAGATAAGGTCTTCACACTGTTAAGTCTACAAGTTGAAATTAATCCTCTGTAATCTATGGCTATCGCCAAAATGATTGTATGCAAAATATTGTAAAAACTCACCCTGAAGTGCGCATCAGTGCGCCTTGCATGTAAACTATGGTAAAATAAATAATAATTGACATGATGGCTTCAACTGTCTTTGTATTAACTGATATCCTTGACAAACTTCAACTTCGCAATCTGCAGTACATGTACTTGTGCATCGGACGCAACCAAGCATGAAATATCGTCTGGTTATCCGTCTGTGTATTATTCTACTACACAAATGAAATATGTCTATAAATGACTTCATTTCTTGCATGTTTGAGATACTTAGCTTAGTGAAACGTCGAGACTATTGCCATTAAGAGAAACTTTATTCTTTCTCATATAGGTATGATAATATCAAAGACACTGAACCAAAATTGTCTTATCAATGTATTTGGAATATTGCAATCGACTGCTAAAATATAAAGGCATGTTCAATATTCTACACAGAAAAAATTCTTTTCATATTGTGTGAGAGTGAAAAGATATCTCTCTATATCTCTATATCCCACGGGATTGTTATTTTCAGCATAATATCGTAGATATCCCTAAATGGTCAATCTATGAATTGAAATAAAAACACTCGATGTTTCACGTCTTGTTTGAAACATCGCATCGGTAGACAGATAGTTGAAGTATGGTCGGAGCACTGTAAGTTATGCGGTAATGTAGGAAGGCACGCTAATGCCCGAGGATTTCGCCGTTGAAGCCCGATTCAGAGAGGTAGCTCGCATTATAACCCGAATGAATTCTGTGTCTGCCAGGCATTGATGACAGTTGTATTTCCATTATATCGACATTTAAGCCCGCGGGTATGGAAGACTGGTGACGATCTTTGTTATCGGTTATCGTTGAATATTCATGTCCATTTATGGTTGATAGAAATTTCAGGCCATTTACCGGTATGCCTTTTGTTATCCATAAGGTCTCCGGAGGACATAGTAATCTTAAAAAAAGGTTCATATAAACACGCACATTTCATGCACTGTTAAAAATGAGATGAATTGATGATGCATGCACATAGAAATAGGAGCAAACATTTCTAAGTAGCCTATGGGCAGATATATAGCTGGTATGTGCACCCAAACTGATTACATGGGTCACCTTTGGCTATCTGCCAACCAACCAGATGACTGTCAAAGAAAGTATTCCATTTCCGCCTTGTCTCAGTAGAATAAATTAGTTCTAAAAATGATTATTTTCACTGGCTAATTTTACTTCACGGAACGCTTCAATCTCGAGACCACAAAGTCTCATGAAAGTCTATCCGTGATGAAAAGTTCAGTGAAGAACTTTGGAGAATTTCGTGACAAACTGAACAATTAATTGCAGAATTCTACTCACACATGATGTTCAGTCGAACGGTTGCTATCACACGCGTTGATTGGAGACTTGTGACTACACAGGTCAAATCCTTGCCGTCATCTTCACGTGCAAAGGTGATGCTGATATTCGACTGGAGTCGCCTGCCAGCAGTCTCGCTAATTACTCGGTCTTGCCGGTTAGATGGTAGTCGACGTTCCCCTTTTTTCCAATAAATATTGGCTGTTGGATAGTAGTGGCCAGAAAGACAAGTAAGATCTTTGGTTTGTCCAACTCGTCCGTAGATGACAATCAATTCTCTACCATCAGAATAAATTTTCTTGTCTGAAGGTGGATGACTTTGAATTTCTGCTGATCTGGGAGGAACTGCAAGAATGAAAGAGAGAAGTCAATCTTTGCGCGGCCGGCTGATATTAATTTGAATCAGATGAGATCACGATCAATAGAAAGATCCATTTTCAAAGGATCCAATTTTGTAAGATTTCACATCATTTGACGTCAGCATCTAGCTAGCTACATTTCTACACAGATATCTATGAGTAATCGTATGTCAATAGCACCTGCGGTGGGGAAGTTTCTGAATCATTCGATTTTGGTTTTGTTATAACCTTACACTGTAAATCGGGCGCTACCAAACCGTGAAAACTTGATGACAAATGCTTTATTTCCTGCCATCTGGTGCGTTCTTACTGTCTGATAGCAAAGCCATCAAACCTATGGCGTCTACGAGATGTTTCTATTTTGGTCAAAAGTTGCATGATGCTCTTGCAAGTACTAATAAGCAGTGAGCAAGCACTACTAAGTAGTACAGCGTAATCAGTAGATTCGATAATTTCGAATTCGATTCTAATATCACAATAAATCCGAAATTTACGTTTGATATATAAAGGAACATTCTTACCCAATATTCATCTTGCAGTTTTTGCGCGACATACATTTACACAATTTACGCATAGCCTACTTTTAGCAATTCAAAATTTGAATTTCCTTTTTCCTAAATGTTAGCTGTTTGAATATGTAATCGAAATTGATACTAGATCACTCTGAAAAACGAAATGCTATGATTAGCTATCACATGAAAATATGTCAATGTTCGGCGTGTGCTTCTTTGCATTGGTAAAGCCGTGCTGACTACAACTTAAACAGAGATTTTTGAGAATATGTGAATTATAGATAGTGTGCATAGTATCTCAGTCATATATTGTGTAGAAAAATACAATAGCTGCACATTCAAATAACTACATGCATCAGAAATATTGTGAGGTGTAACAATCTGGCCATTTTATACTTGGGTTCCACTATTTATGGCATAAAGCGGACACAATTACTTATAAAGCTGTTGTGAGTAGTGCTCAAATTAAAGTACATTGCTATTATCCATTTATTAATGACATTGATGCCGTTATGATTGATTTAACATGATAAAAATACATTTATATGCGCTTTGTCAATGGTATATCAGTAATTGGAAACTGATTAAGGTGTTTAACTTTATAAAAAATTGATAAAAAAGGCTCGATTTGAAAGCATCTGATCTGATCTTTTAAGGGTGAAAACAATGATATTCCCATTGGCCAAATTTGATGAAATTTTGACTGCTTGTCAGAAATTTGTAGAAATGCTATTAGAGTCCTCGCTATGCAGTTTTTGAGCAATATCAACAAATACATAGGGGGTCCTGATGGTCAGGGTTGAGAAGATATGGGGGGGAAGGAATTGTTTCAGACGCTTTAAAACGCGAGTGTGAATAATGCTATTTGTAAATTATTTACAGAATTGATTTACATTCACGAAGGTGTCAAAATAATTGTGATTTTCAAAGAGAACACCGACAAGGTACCGGGTCAGAAAATCCAACTTTGAAATTTAAATCGCAGAATCTGATAATTAAATTGCTGTGCAAACATTTGTCCTTTGAAGAAATAGAGCCTCCGACCAACCACTTTATGTAACCTGATGGTCTTCAAGAAACATTAAGTCATAAATGACAGCTTGGATTTCGATGTGTTAATGAAATGAAACAGATCCTGGACACATGCTGGTTAAAAATGCTAATTATAGATTCGAAATTTGCATTTTGCTTTATAACAGATGATTTACGCTTCATTATTACATTGCCGGCAAAAGATAAACATCTTTGTTTGAGGATTTTCTTCCATGAACTTGAATATAATCGCAAAGTGTTTCAGATTGTCCTGCAATTGTGCCACGCACCCCCTCACTTGGTTTGTGGGCATCTTTGTTCTCTGAACATGTAAAATCTCCTGCATTGTGAATATTTGCAGGCTCTTGTTATAATAAGCCTATTGCAGATTTAAATTCATTATTGATGCAAGAGATGAGTATGTGAACTGGAAGTAATGAGTCAAGCAGTTAATTAACTGTAAACTGTCACCTCCTAAAATCGAAGAAATCTGCATCCTAAAGCGCGACACACTAGAATTTTAGGAGGTTGCGTGAAATAGAATGCTGACATACTAAAGAGAACAATAACACTAGTGCGCTAGCCTCCTAAAACGCTCTGCTTTAGGATTTTTTTATTAGTTACGAATAGTGTCTCGCTTCAGTATGTGATTTAGGAGGTGCTGGTTTAGAGTGAGATCACGCGCTGTGGCATAGATATGGGACAATATCAACTATGTGGTGAGACAAGGTCGCATTATGTAATCAGATAACACATGTAGTTTGACAACTTCGTGCACGACTTGATTCAAAGCTTTGAAAGGTAGAATTCGTCTGTGATAGATACATGTCACAAAGATGCACACAACAGTGAGGTGGAACTAGTTTACGGATAAAGGCATTACAGAAATAAAAATAATCTCCTGCAAATTGTGTTTGGAAAGTATGTAGATTTTGAAAATGGCTTATGCGTTAAGAGTAAAAAGGGTCTTGGAATAGTATGGTGCATTAAATAACAAAATTGATGCGCATTGAATTTGAAATTAATGCGAAAATGAAGCAAATAATATTGCTGCTTTAATAACAATTTCATAGCAATATTTTGTATTGACCACTATAGTTATACAAAAATCGATGTATCGATAAAAACAGCAGTTGGCAGCTCAATATTCATCTATAATTTGATTAAAAATGTTGTGCTGTTTCTTGCTTCTTCAGATTTACCCTCAATCGACTTGAGTTAGTTCAGTTCAATAAGTACATTGAAGACAAAAGGAAGTTCATAATTCTCCTGAGTTTTCTGGCATACGTTTGTAAAGGTTTCGTTAATTCCTTGATGACAGAAATCAAGCAATTGTAAATGCTGCAGCTTCAATCGACATCTAAACCTGTCTTGTGGTGCACTTACACTTGCAGTAGAAATGCTGTGGAGCAGCTGAAGTAGAGATTCATGATGACGCAATAAGAGTTGCTCATGTTGCCAAATTTATCACTTCGACTGCAGCCGTACAGTACAACGGATCGAGTTAACCAAAATTTAACTCCATGCGTCACGCTGTGTCGTTCGGCTGTGCTGATCCGTTGAGGAGCAGGAAATTATGACAATATCACGTAGAAGCTGTCAATCTCCTTCACTAACTCCATGCCTGCGAGAGGCATGAGAGGCGAGAGAGCGAAGGATATGATTGCAGCGAAGGTAATGTGAACCGGTAGCTCAATGTTCCTGCCTAAGTTATGACGTATAACTGCCTTTGCATCACATGTCTCCTTATCTGCGATGTTAATCGGCAAAGCCTTACTTGCCGCACGGCACCATTTATGCAGGTGTAAGCGCACATTTACCCTATACATTTGTTTATGCCTCTCAAAAGCCAGGAATGGCTAGGACTCCAAGTTTTTTGTGACTTCCGTCCATTTCTGATAAATAGTTCAAATTGGCACATGTGAACATAAAAAATATTATTTGAAAGTTGAGCATTTTACCAAATTCTTAATCAATTCAAATTACTTACAAACAATTGAGAAAGTACATGTGAAGTTCGGTTGACATGTTCATTCATCTACAAATGCATCTATGACATTATTAAGTGAATGGCAGCATTAATCTTTAAACACTACTCATTATAGGTTTATAAGTAATATTGTCAGTTTCACGCTACGTATAGTGGATCCCAAAAGCATTATGGACAGATTGTCGACCTCGCAAATACTTTGGTGCACTAATTCACTTGAATGTGAAGTTTCTACAATTTGGCTGCACGATATGCAGCAAAGGTAGTAGCAAACTATAATAGGCCTAAATAATTTACATAAATCATCAATAATCTCTATTTGAGTTGTATTCAGTGCTGCGTAATTTACCAATGCAATCACACCTCCAACATTGTCTTCAGACGCTTTGATGTAATAAGAAATGAAAGCACAACGGTTTCAGTCATCTACGATCAATTTCCTTTAGCCAAATACTTCATTTTCTTGAAAAATGTGGAATTGAATTTTTTTAGTTGATTTTTATAGTAACAAAATGACCGATTTGGTGATGTCTGAGATCATCAGTGGAAAAATGAATGCACCAATTGTGTCGTACTGTGATATTGCAGACGCTTGATTCAATGGAACAGCTAGAGAAGGGAAACTTCAGACTTTTGAATCTCAAAATCTCCCTGGTAAAATGCTATCTCTTTCAATGAGAAAGGTTTCCTAATGTCCGTGGCCTGTCCGTGGCACAGTGGTTTAGTGCTTGGCCTAGCTATCTCTCGGTTCAGTGGTCAAGCCTCGAAAGTGTCATTGGAAGTCGTCAGGAAGATCATCCGCACTCAAAGATCACAGCACTTGAAGACTGACATTGTCAGAACTGTCCAAGCCCCAAATTGGAGGAGTAGTGACTTCAAACCATCAATTACTTCAAATTTTTTATGTAGCAATCGTTTGATGCTTATATCTCTAATTGTGCTGATAAAGACCAAAGCGATGTTGAATAATGTACGGGTATCTGCTCTCCAGAATTTTAATTGAAAATTATCTATGATGGCATCTTATAGCTTGTCAATATATGTAATTATGTGACAATTTTTGCAAATATCCATTTTTACATAACTGGAAGCAAAACTTTGTAGCACAACTCAACAAGTAAATTACTAACTCGCTTTCAACAATCAATTTGCTTCAATTATTCAGCTTTAGCAATCACTTTATTATCACAATATTTGGCTTTGACAGTAACTTTATTGCAATTACTAGTACTCGCCTTTAACAATCATATAACAATTATTTGACTCCATCAATCAATTTATTGAAATTACATTACTAATTTGCTGCAATAATTTGGCTTAAAAATCGATGAATTACGACAAATGGCCAGCAATGAATTGCATGCAAAATATTTTTGATGCATCTACTCAGCCTAGCCTCGACGTTCGAAATCACATGCTGAAATGTAGCAGAGACCATCTTGGCCAAGAACATTAGGTTCAGAAGTCCTATGACTGAGAAATAGATAATTGCAGCATTTACATAAAATGTACAGAGAAATTGATATCCGTGAGCAGCAAGAGAAGACGATAGAATGCCAGCAATGAAAATTGTAGGAATATATGACATTTAGAAAAACATTCAGCTTGAAATTTTTGATGAGTGCAATTTTCATGATGAAATCAGTCGAATGACAATGCAAAGTGGATAAAATTTTGACTAAAGGAATGCGCATGTCCTAATTTTAGAGATTCATCAGATGTGAAAACGGAAGCATTTTTTATTTTTCTAGAGAAATTCAGCGAATAATCTAATTAATTAATTGATAACCAAATCTTATCAGACTAATCTATTCAGCTGGCAAAATACAACTCATTCATCATCTTCATTCAAGCTATCCAAATTAAACATTTTATGGCATGCTAGACAATTTAGCTGATTGCTTTGAGTTCGAAGAACGCAAATATTTTGGATAAGTAATTTTACACAAGTTTTGAAGCATAGCATCTGTTGATGACTTGTGATAAATTGACATCTGCTATCAAAAAGAGATGTTGATGGCTGCCTGGTTAGCGGCAAATTACTTTGAGTAGTATCTTGTTTGATACAATTTTCATTATAAATTAACGGGGCAAGTAAATTCTTCTGATAAAAAAAGTACCAGTAGGATGAAGATTGGGACGAGAAAATCGATGGTACAAAACAATAAATTGCCTATCTGAGTGGGCTATTGGTTTCAGTACGAGCTTTCATAGTGGTTTCAGCTTTTATGAAAATATGTCGCATAAATTCTTGCAGTAGAGATGGTGTGTATTCAAGACAGCATTCGAATGCTACAGTTACTGAAGATATTAATGTCAATTTTGACATAAGTAATCCCTTACGAAAATTCCTCATGAGTTTTTATGATATTTCTCTCATGCGTATCTCCTGAAATCTAATGCGGATTTGGAACGTTTTCGCATGAAATATTTCATCAAATTTCATGAGTTTCTCAGGAAAATCTCATTAATAAATTAACAGTTGCTTTTTCAAGCTTCTGAATTTATTTTTCTGCCATATAGTTTTTGAGGCTTTCTTGCCTAGCCACGTTTCCCAAGAGCATTTCCACGTTATGTCCACAGTACTATTTCAGTATTCGCCATCATAAATCATTAATTAATTATCATGATCAGATATTTAACTGTGATTGTATGGATGTCCGTTTTTTTGCATGGTGATGGTAATTGTAAAGTGAAATTATACATGCATCATTTCGAAAATGCTGTTGCATATCGCTATGATATATTCCATATTTTTGCTTTTTGTCCTCAATAGACTAAACTTGGAGATGTTTGTCGATTAAAGAAGCTTTCTTATGGCTCCTTCCTTTCGCGGCTAGCATGCATACCTCACTACTTATAAACATATTTTCAGAAAAACCTCATGAATGCTCATGATTTTCCCATGAAATCATCATGAGATATTATCCTCATGAGTGTTTTCATCACCACTCATTATGTTCCCATCAATCATCATGAGAAAATATTAAACATTTTCTAATGAGAATATCATGAGACTCATCAAATTCTCATGAGTTCTCACAAAAATCTCATGAATCCGCGTTAAATGTCATGAGTTCTTATGAAAAATTTTCGTGAGAGATATAATGAAGGTCTGCGCAAATCCAACCACCTATACCAAAGATTTTCCACCTTATGATCGGATATAACTCTACTTCAATCACATACTGCATATGCACATGACTGCCTCATAGTCTTGTAAATGCACTTGTGAAGGTAGCAGCCACCGCATCACGCATTTGAAAGAGACTAGCCATCTGACCGTGTAGACTGATCGGTCTCGAAATTGGCATCGTATTTTGAAAATTTTCTTTGATCAGTGGATCTCACAAAACATTCATTTCACACTACTACGAATTTGTTGGCAAATACCGAATTATTATCTTCACGATAATCTGTAGCTGAGCTTTCTTGTACCAAATACGTGAAGCACTTTGAATTTACGATTATTTCAGCAATGATTTCAGTTTGCCAGTGACCCATGACAAATCTTTGCAGAGGAACTCAAGCAACTCAAAATGTCATGCCTTTATTATCACAACGGGATCAAAAATTGGATCATCATTTTCTTGGACAGCTCTGGAATCGAACAGAAATTCAAAGAGAGGAAAAAGATTGAAATTCCATCACAAAGACAGTGACGGATTTGAGCAAAGTTTGACAGATGATAAAAATGAGCTCCATTTATTTCCAAAGAATGAAGTTAAGTTGATATAGCATGGAACTAAAGTAATAATGATTAATTTCTCAGCCTTGAAGCTTTGCTTCGCCATCTGTTGCCGGCAACTGCTCCCATTCTATCGGGTCAATAAGAAATCGAGCAGTATTTCGCAGATGAAATCTCCATCAATGAATCGCAAAGTCGCCATTTATTGAAATTTGTTAAGTAGGTTAAGAGAAGTTTATCTATTCATCATTCACTTGTTCAAGAATATGTCTAATTTCAAGGTGTATGAAGTCTGTAAGTGCATGCAATAATCATTGATTTCTTGTGCAATTGTGTGAAATTAAAAGCGACTTCGCGAGAGAGAACTTAATTCCTGTTAATAACTGCAACACTGATAATATTAAAAGAATAAACATTAACAACGATCGCAGTTTTTTTCTCGGTCGAATGATATCTCTTTACATGATTTTTGATCAGTTTCCTAGGATTTTATCTCCGATGAGAGCTTTAATGTATTCTTAGTGTGATCACAATAGATTCAGTCAAACAGCTAATTGTCTAAGTCAAGCATCATTCATCTGATTGATGTCATAAGCAATCAAGTATGTTCAATGAGCAATGAGTGTAGCGCAAGTGCAATGAAATCAGTAAGTCCAACGAGAAACCAAATGGATCAGTTTATTTAATGAAATAATCAGCCTAGAAGTATATTGATACATGTCATTCGCCATCTTTGTTCAGCAGCATTTCCAGCGGAGCCTGCCGCTGAGGAGCTGGTGATCAGGTGGATTTAGTGTATGCACATGCACACGCAAGTGAATTTTTGGCATGGAATGTCTTCAGGTCATTTCCTTTCATCTTCATGCACCCCTGTCTATAAAACTAAACATATTTAGATTTGGCGAGCTTCTTTATGTCGGCAAACACAAACATTTTCAGCAACTTCATCCACATTCAACCACATTCTCACATACATTGTCGATCAGAGGCATGATAATAGCACATGCACATCATAGGAAATGACCTGAAGACATTCCATGCCAAAAATTATGACTCTAGGCTTAGTACTTTTCGTTTAATCAGAGAAAACATAGAAAATTTCATTTTAACCAAAAACTGCAATCCGCGTCCCATTGGATCTACGTGTGTTGTTCTTTGATCGTGTCTGACAAGAAGAGGAACTCACTAGAACTCGGCAGACGTACGGATTCGTAGTAGGCATAGGGTGTACATCATTCTGTGAAAGTCTCACTTTCGGCCTCGTTCCCTGCAGAAGCTCGTTCTGGCTGCCGTACTAATTGTCGAGTGTCGTCTGACCAGCGAGTCTTGCACAACCCTCGCCCTCGATTGCCACAAACCATTCCCCGGAGAAAAACTTCAATTCTTGTTTCCTTGATAAATGTCATAACAAAGCTTCGTTCCATAAATCATGGTAAGTAGTCGCTTCACTCTACCAAGTTAGTATAGGAACCATTCATTTCTCTTGCGATCACGTCATTCTACTCGCAAAAATCGCCAATAATTGGATATCATCTTGAAATCACTTCCTTTCATAGTCCAAGACTCATCGCCATACGTAGCTGTTGGAACAGAGTGGGAAGCAATCTAAGTTTCAAATGGCGACTAATTGAACGGTCCCTTCACACAGCGCATAACCATGAAGTGGGAGACAGTCTTTGCCACACTGATTCGTCTTCTGATCTCCTTCGCATCGTCATAGTTCGATGCAATAGAGGTACCAAGAAGTAGAACATGTCGACGAAAACGACTTTTCACTGCCAATTATCAAGTCTAACGTCGGGGTTTGATTTGATCTGGAAACTCTCATGACATTGTCTTTGGTATGGAGTTGCAGTCCATATTCTTCGCTTACTGTTTTTATCATATTCAGGACTGATTGAAGCTTTTCAACTGACTCTGCCAGCAAAATGTCATCCGTGAATCGCACGTTCGTTATTGTTCTTCCCACTCATCTAAACCTTGCCCGTGTGATCTTCTAGTGTTATGTGCACAACAGTTTCTGAATAAATGTTCAGTTGGTGATAAAATGCACCCCTGCCGAATGCCTTTAAAGTATTCGACGTCAGTCCGAAAGAAAACCTGCAAATAAATCCTCCATTGTTTAAGGATTAGATTCACAAGGACAGTGGGAAGCCCACATCGTGCATAGCATTAATCTCAAGTGGCTCACCGAGTCAAAAGCCCTTCTGTGGTCTAGTTTTATATCCACGATCTTCAACAGCAATTTTGCTTACAGTGTGCATCCAGAAGATTCTTTGGAGATCTATTTATTGACAGTTAAGATCAAGGATAATTTCGAGACTGTTAGATTTATTCATATTTTCCTTACCGGACACAGTCAGTCGATTTGGAACAAGCTGATCTTGTCGCATATGAAAATTTCACGTATTTTATGAACCATAGGCGCTACGTTCTCTACAGAGAGTTGTTTTATCTCTTGCTGTTGAGGATTCAGAATAAAGCAGAAGTGTCAATTGACTGTCTCAAATTTGATAAACGAATTTATTGATTGTTCTTTATCATACCTATCAATCATTTAATGTCTTACTTAAGTTACTGTCGTTTTGTTAATTGTTTTAAACAGCTTGCAGCAGTATGATATTTATTAATTAGATAATAACTCCTTTGCAGAGCGTGAGACATGGCTTGTGATGCAGCAGAAACACTGTAGTATCTCAAAAGTTACTGTTGACGACGACAGGAGCTTACGTTGCTCATTTTTTGATTATGTGGAGAGGAAGATATCCTTTTACTGGTCAGCTGCTTTGTTCTGGAAAAGTCCAAATTCGATAAGACTGCTATAGGAATTTGGAGTTTTCCAAAACAAAGTAGCTGGCCTCCAAAAGGCTTTCCTTTTTTCAACATAATCAAAATGAGAAATAACAAAGGACTTTTTCATCGAAGAGCACCTCTGTGGACAGCTATAATACTGCAGTGATTCCAGAGAGTCCCTGTCATCAACCAGGGGAATTATTGCATCTCCATCAAGAGTCTCTGTAGTGTGACTTTGAAAAAAGCAGTAAGGGTGAAGAACTCCGTTCCACTGTAAAATAGCGGGATATGCATTCTTGCGGAAATGTTGATGTTATCAAAATTCGGAATTTTACAAGGAGAATACATTCCCGTTAACATGCTGTAAAATGAATCAAACGTTATTGCTTTTCTTCACGAGCAATTGCTCAAGAATTTCATTGACCTGTCTTCTTAGCAAGTAGACAAAATTGATGACTATTCCCAGACATATTATTGTTCTTCGATGTTATTCCTAGTTATTTTTACTTGACTTCAAGCTCAATGGGAAAATGCATCAATCTCAACTGATCTTCGAACAAAGGAGATAATTTGATAGCTGGACAAGTTAAGGCATCTACTTAGAACATTTTGCATTGCCATTTCTTGAAAAAATTTGACTGTTTGGCTTGACATTTCGTTCAATTATTCACCATAATCTCTTCAAATACTTGTGAAAAAAGAATGCAAAAATGATGATGCTCTTACTTGAGATCTTAATATCTGCTACAGAGTGTGTCCAAGGTGATGGAATGAATTCAGTACATGCACTACTGAACCCATAGAGTAAGTATATTAGCTAGAGCAGCAACTCAGTATTCATTAAATACATTTTGTGAATTCAGTTTCGATTTTGTTAAATGAACTCGAATGAGACCTAGAGCAAGTGAGATATGCAAATTTTTACACTTTTGGAGAAATTTTGGATTTGACTGATCTTGATAGCAAAACAGAAGGAAAACTAGCATTTTACAAATCCTCCGTGCCATGTCAACCTGTGTGGAGAGGTAATATAGTTTGTTAAATCAGCAATCCGATGGGTTACCATCACTTTAATACATAGCCTTATCAGTAACAGCACTTTCTTGAGCGAGTTCATATCACAAGCCATAACTTGCCACTATGGAAGAGCAAAATAAAATAACCACTGACAATGATCAAAAATAACTTAGACGATATAAATGCATTACTCTTCAGATTTGAGTGAATCACGAAATTAATTATACCGATAAAAATGAATCAAAAGCTTCAGGAAATTTCAGCCAAGAAAGCACAATAAGATGTCGACGTTTTTATGAGCACGCATTATAGTGCAGCTCATGAATTTCCTTTGATAATCAGCTTAATTTCCGCTTAATTAAGATGTTTGTAGCAAATGTGCATTTCTATTGATATCCAACTTATTTCATACTACTTATAAAGGGGCCTCTTCTTGGTAGTATATAAACACAGGAATAATTTGAAAAAATGTCTTTTTAAAAATTCTCAAATAATTTTTTGGACCGAAGGAACGTAATCTTTGCAAAAAACTGGATATTTTCATGTAAAAAGTTTCACAGTTTACAGATACTTGCTTGAGTCGATTCTGTAAGCCTACCTACAATATACTAACTCTATAACTGCAGCAGATTCAACAATCAATACCTTTCGATGACAAATGCTGCTTTCGACAGATGGCGCGGAAATTTCGATAGAATGACAAATTGTTTTTCAACAGCTCGAATTCTAGTGATAAATGATTGAAACGTCATATGAGTATACAATGAACAGTTTCAGATTGACCACTGAATCTTCTAACTATTGAATAACATTCTGTAAATTTCATTTTCTTCTAAGTACTTACTGATCGATTTCACTATTTCATTTCTTAGCATTGTAAATCAATGGCATTGTTTCCTTGAATTTCAGCTACACTGTAAGGTTCAGTTGCAGAGATTAAATTGCTTCTGCAATCGAGCACGATAAACGCTGCACATGTAAAGCGGTAGTAACATTCGAAGAGATGGCATAGATATCGAAAATGTACTTATTCTATAAAGAAACTTCTGCAGTATGATCAGCGTCCTCACATCGCTGTCGCTGTGAAGTGATAGCGGAGGTTACTGTAAGGTGATGGATGATGATGGATGATGATGGACTGAATATTGAATAATTCTCAATAAATATGCATTTTGATTAGGGGAACAATTCACTATTATTCATCAGTTGAACACATCGATGGAGCAGCTAGGCATTTAGATTATTAATAAAACACACAAGGTACAGCTGTGAACAACATATATTATACTTGAAATATATTTGCCAAGTTTCGGTTCATTTGTGCTTTTCTTTCAGCGTAGATACTTGCAGGTGGTTGCTCTTATTATTATGGTAACTTGCAATGATCTGGAGCCGTAATTTTTGTACTCCTTTTTGGGGAGTCGCAGTTTTTGGAGTAACAGTCCAACTGTCAGTTGTACTTTGAAATAGTATGATCAACTGAGAGGTGGCACAAAGCGTAATCCATTAGCCATAACCTGCGCTATCTGCATGAGGAAAATATTCTAGTGGCTTTTGGCTTATTAATTATTCTCTTGTTACATTGTATCTATGTGGCTTTTTACTGTGTAATTAGATCTCCTTGCAAATGAAGGTCTACCGGTCTGTTCTGCAAGAACCGGAACACTGTTCAGTAGACTGCCGGTGTGTTCCGCAAGAACTGATACACTGTCCCGTTGACTGCCGGCATGTTCTCCGTGGTAGTGATTTTCATTCCTTTTTTCCTCTGATTTCTATTTGAAATTTAAACTGTCAATTGAGTTAAAAGCTCCGTACCATCTGTAATTCATCCATGCTATGATGGCATTGTTTGGTGTCGTTCACATTATATGTTTCAATGTAATTAAACTTTGTTGACCTTATTTTCTGATGATAGAATATGAATTGAGCAAAAGCACGCTGTCGTTGTGAAGAAATAAGGTTGCAAAGGTATATCTTATCAGTGCACAAATAATTTCATGAATCTCATCAAAAATCGCCTACGAATTCAGAGACGGGAAACTTTAATTACAGCCACATAGAAAAATCTCGACATTCCTTTAATCTATAAACAGCATTTTTGAAAAGATGAATAATTCTGATATCAACAAATGTTTCAATAAGGGATGAAGTTGTCACATTCCGAGTATTTTCTCCATAATTCCAATGCTTTATGTGATGTTGTGTGAACTTCACCACTTGAACCGAAGTCTATGCATCCGCGAATGACAGGTGCGATATTCCGGGGTAGGCAAACTGAACAAGGAAATAACACACAGAGCAAGATTTATGATTATATGCGCGGTCACGTTGAGAACATTTCAGTCCAAACGGTTTAAACAGGATTCGTGAAGTTGGAGGTATTTGCAGTCAACTAAAGTTCATGCTGAATGCGCTTCATTGCATTTCATTTAAAACAAATTGCAAATTTTGAATAATCGGCTAATCGAGTTGCTATAGCTGTTCTTCGCAACGAATTTCTGCACGGTAGTCGAGGGGTAACAATCATGCCTTTGAATCTTGCATTGCAGGGTTCGAAACGTCTTAAAACCATCTTCATTAATCGACAGGTAGGTATTGAAATTGACTCTTGGGGACGCACAAAGAGAGTCATAGTTCAAAGTCATGAATGCAGGGATTGAAGGGCAAGTACTCACAACAGCTACGGAACTTAATAATCGGTGAAAGGCACTATTCCGCAGCTCGGTCAGTGTGATACACGTGGTATTACACGTGGTGATTCTTATTGACTTGAAGACTGCCTGCAACGTACGTATATGATAATACAGTACTACAATAATCCAGCAATTTTATTTTTTTATTTGCGATCACTTTTGGTCTCTGTGTTCATAGCAAATACAAGGGTTAACACCTGATGTGTTTCTGCCTTTTAAAGGGATGCAACAATGAAGTAAATAGTAGTTCTTCACTATTCATTCCTTGAGAAATGACGTTCTAGTGATACTACTAACTGTGTTGCATTATCTAATGGCCAGTCTTTACTAGTATTTAAGTATACTAGCGATCAAACTGACAACGTGAACAGAGGAAAATGAAGACTGCACTTTTTCAAAAGTGCAAAATTAAAATTCAAAACTTCAGCGCCATGAAATATTGCAAACTTGATTAAAAAACTTCAATGCAGCTTTTCTAATGTAATCACCAAATTTATGATTTCGCCTTTGTTGCGCAGCTAAGTAAGACATCAAGACCGTAATGAGCAACTTCTACAATATCTATTATTTTTGAATAAAGTCTTTATGAAACTTCAGCTGACATATCTAGTTTCCTCTTTATAGAGAAATGGTTGATTAGATGTCATAAATGACTATACTTGTATAGCTCAGAATCTCAAAAAGTTGATATCTGCTTCTTCACTCATAAAAAGCTGATTTGATATATTCTTGTAAAGGTGTGGTGCAATAGATAATAGGTACGCATTAATTTTAATACAAATGCAGATAATACGTTTGCTTTCTTCTCGTTTATTGACATGAAATGTTCCACTGTACACAATTTACCTTAATAAAGTCATCTCATCTCAATTTACAATTTACAATATCACTTTTATTGCGTGCGAAATAAAATATCATCGTTGAAACAGGTTTCGTTCCTTAGGATAACCGCAATCATTATCGAGAAATATCTCTAAAACAACAACTAATGTTGACAACAAACAGAGAAATATCATACATTCGGACGCCATATTTAGAGGCCTTTTCATCGCATGATTATTGTTCTATTTTGTTATCTCTACTGATTTGGTAAAGAAAAACTTTGATATCATTTGTTGTTGTTTATAAGTTGAAATTATTGAAATAATGTTATTTTTCAGTTTTTCTACCCACAAAAATTAATGTCATTTGTCAATATATACTTCGCCCATCTGGCCTTGTCAATGGTAATATAGTATAATTGTAATATATATCCATTGCAATAAATATTACAATTGACAAGGCCAGATCGGCGAAATATATATTGACAAATTACATTACTTTTGTGCGCAGAAAAACTGAAAACTTTATTTCAATAATTTCAATTTATAAACAACAACAAATGATTACTGTTCTACTTCTCAATATCGGAATGTACATGCAATATGGTGTAAAGAGCTTATTAACAATCCCATTCCACTATAGAGTAGCTCCACTCTGCAGTTACTGTAAATTTTAAACAGTAAATATCCGTCAAAATTGACAGCTTAAATTATTTTAACTGTTTTTTACAGCCTGAACTGAAAATATCCTTTATTGTGACAGACGCCGTTTATCTGATACTAACAGATTTTCATTGCTACATATTCGATCATCAAATTGTGACGCCATCATTTTTAGCGATATTTACGGATATATTCTGTGAGGCTTTTCCAGCAAAAAGTTTGGCGGCTATTTTTGCTCTTTTAAAAGTGGGCAGTCTACAGCGTTGATTTTCGATAGATGCTACCTGCAAACATATTCAAATATTTCATTACTTACAGTACATGCACAGCAGCCAACAAAACCTATGTGTCAAGCGCTTGATAACGCATTTGACTATATTGCTATCGCTCTACAATTTCATTTGAAGAGGAATCACTCTGTCCAAAAATCCCACGCTGTATAACCTCGGTAGGAGCACGCTAGAGTGTTTATCTGCCGATAAATAAAGGGTATCGAGAATCTGATGTCCATGGTGCCAGATCTGCACTGTAAACTGTAAACAGCCACTTGTCAGACAATTTAACAGCCAAATCAGTATTTTGGCTGATGCTACGTATTATCATATAAATTTCCTGTTTATCAGACAACTTTTGTCTCATCGCACGGACTAATTTGTATTATTACGTTTACTGCATATCATACTACTTATGACTAATATATACACTTTTATCAAAATTGGATGGTATCCTTGATAATTTTCGATTATAAGAATATCCAATGTTTAAATAAGTAGGGTTCTTTTGAAATACTTGAAGGCATTGGAATAACCGGTCTGAATATTTGACATATTGATGCCATCTTTTAATTCTGTTTTTACTATGCTCTTTACAACGTTCAAGGGTATATATACTTCCAAAAGTTGACAGTGACAGAACGAAAGACATCTTGGAAGATATCAGAGTAGTTCATTATCTGCATATAAGAATGCTTGTGTGAGTGAGTTGGACAGCGATAGAACAGATATGATTAGGAGTGTCCAGATATACTGTGAGTAGCTAGTGTCAAATCGTTCCAGTGTCAATATTTCTAAAAAATAGAGAGGCTGTACTTTGTGTGGTCATTGCCTCATCTTGTCTGTTCTGAACAGTCACTTTTGGCTGCTGATTGTCTGATGCTGTCTGTTGCAATTGTCTGATCATTTTGGCTGTTATTTTGTCTGATTTTTGGCTGTCTACAGTTTACAGTGTTTGACTACATAGATGATGAGGTCAATATCCCTCCCATATAAGGTCAAGTTGGAATCAAATAGAGTCACTCGCTCTCTCTGTAGCTAAAGAGAATAAAGGAATTTCAAAGGATGCATTCAAGAGTATAATTATTCAAAATCGAAATCACCTTTTAAAGTTATCAAATTTCTCCTCAGTTCGAGTCTTATTTCAATGTTTTGTTACAACAGTATCATATTCTGAAACAGATGGGGACTCAATATTTTCATGCCTTTTGATATATTCGATTGCTGTCGAAATGGAAACATTTATGTATCGACAGAGGCATTAGAGACAAGAGTTAAATTTGTTGCATTCTATCTCTCGAATGTTCTAGATCTCATTTGATATTGTATCAAGTTGTCTACCTCTTTAAACCGATTCTTAGCTACTTCGTCATTTTAAGATAGTTCAACTATTAACGTTCCATGATGTTCTTGATGTCAAGGCTGTATTGTGTCATGTATGAAGTCATTCTTCTCTACATTCATTTTCGGCCCAACAGTGAATTGGAATATTTGGCAAACTTATCAAATGTGTGAATGGTGAATACAGCAATGAATAAGAAATTAAATATAGCAAATCCAAAAGTCTCGAAAAAGCTCTACTAAATTCAAAAATAAACTCATAATATAATGTATTATCTTAAGCGCTTTCGATGACTCTAATCATAAGATAACGTCATGATACAAAAGGATTCAAAATAATCTTACACTGAAAGTTATAGACATTCAAAATTGGGCAGCAACAAGATTGAGAGGCCCTAAAGATCAAAGCAGCTCAATATACAAGCATCTCTGGGACTGCAATCAATTCTCCGGACATAAGATCGAGTCCTATTTCTCTGTCGCTGCATACTGCAGAAATGTACAACATGTGAAGATCACTGAGGCCCTTTTATTAAAACGATTCAAGCCCTCATTATGTATCATGACAGATTATGTTAGTGATTTGCTACTGCCTTGGACTTAGCCCCCTTTTCTACTTTTATCTTCTCTATGTTAATTTTCTGTAGTCTAATGTCTCGATTTCAGTATGCATGCATATTTTTTATTAACTTAATCTTTTCATAGCTATGTATTTTGAATGTCTATAACTTTCAGTGTAAGATTATTTTGAATCCTTTTGTATCATGACGTTATCTTATGATTAGAGTCATCGAAAGCGCTTAAGATAATACATTATATTATGAGTTTATTTTTATTTTCTTTACTTAAAGTCATTGGAAGAAAAGGTTGTTTTAAATTTTTGAAGTCTCGTCTACTAAAATCTACTAAGCTCTCATGTCTTGAGATAATTATTCGAGTGATTTGCTTTAATACTAAGGTTGTTTGACTTGCACGGTCGTCACCATTTTCATGAATATTTTTGTTGCAGATACTACTAGAGATATCTTCTCACAAGCTAGTAGCTTCTAGGATATTAGATCACTAGCAGGTCAATTTGGTGCATCGCCTAGAACTTCTCCATCTTACAAAAGCGCAGTTTTTTCAACTCATAACACTCTATATGACTGATTTTCACTGAAAAGCTTCAATAATTCACTATCACTATAATTACAATGTATGAACACGTCCAATCAAGAATACAGCTACTTGTATTTCATATAATAGGCCTACTCAGTACCCAGGACTCCACAAACTGATATTATGTTTTTTGTGACTTGTTAAGCTGCATGTGGTCTTATCTACGTCGGTTAAAGATTGAACAGTTGGCTTCTAATTGCATTGTTTAAGTTGACGGAGGGACACACTTCTTTTTAACATTCGATTTTAACAACTAATTTAACACTTCTCGACAATGTTCACGGAGTTGAGGTGAACAGGACCAAGGAAACGGTCGAAACTAGTAGCCAGCCTGTAACAAAGTGGACAATATCGTCGAACAGTGTTTTCCCTCTGTCAACTAGAACAATGTACTCTTATACGCTGAAGTAAAACACAAAGGTCGAACGTTCAACAGCAAAAATTTGTCTATTTAAATGACGATAATAGATAATTGTAATTATTTTGATTGCAATTAGTATTCAATAACCTCAGCTAATAGCATATGTCCAATTTTTATTGTAGTGGCTGAAACTCATAAACCAGCGATGTAATTTATTGGAAGTTAGTCATGGTCATTTGAAATCAATTGAAAGCAGACACTTACAGTGTACGACGACTTTGACTTCAGATTTGAGAGCCCCTCCCTCCGTGGCTTCGTTACTGGCTTTACAAACCAGCGTCGAATTGTGATCACGGCGTCCAAGTTTCTTGATGGTATATTCGTTCACTAAATTTTCTCCATGAATTTCGTATCGATGATCAACGGAATCATTCTTGTCATTCATGCGATATTGCTCCCAGATGAGCGAACCATCTGGAATGCCAACGCGTGCAGCGCATCGTGCCGTGAATGTGTCACCTTCGTAATACCGTCGTCTCCTAGTGATAATCGTTACATGCGGCTGTCCAGGAGGCCCTGAAATGATGTTAGAATGTCTTTGATGAATGAAGATAACAAATAAGCAGATAATGAAAATAAAAAACCAAATTTTCGGCTCATTAGCCTGTGTCAGGCTACACTCTAAACCAGCACCTCCTAAATCACACACTGAAGCGAGACACTATTCGTAACTAATAAAAAAAATCCTAAAGCAAAGCGTTTTAGGAGGCTAGCGCACTAGTGTTATTGTTCTCTTTAGTATGTCAGCAACCTCCTAAAATTCTAGTGTGTCGCGCTTTAGGATGCAGATTTCTTCGATTTTAGGAGGTGACAGTTTACAGTGTAGTAAGCACAGAAAACCGAATTTTATGAAAAGTATGGAAAGTATGAAAACTTTATTAACAGGATGTATGATGATGATGAAGCTTTTACGTCACTACTCCCCAGACCTGGGGATTGGACGGTGCTGACATAGTCAGACTTGTGGAGCGTTGTAGTACTTTTAATCCGGATGCCCTTCCTGCCGACTTCCAATGACACCTTCGGGGCTCGACCTCTGGACCAAAAGATCGCTAGCCAAGCACTTAACCCATAAAGTAGGTATATAAGGTAGAGTGTTAACTCCACATTTATTAAATCCCCAATGTGTATACACTTTCGATTTTATTAAATGAACTCAAAGGAGATGCAGTCGGAATTGCATTTATTATTTATTTATTATCATTTAGTATTCATTATCTATCATTATTTATTCATTATTTATCATTTATCATTTATTATCATATATATATTTATTATCATTTATTTATTTATTGCGCATTTATGCAGTTTTGAAATTACAACGGAATTGACTGATCATGATACAAAGTAGAAGGAAATGATATTATTTTACAGATTTTTCGTGTCATGACAGCCTTGGAGAGGTAATGTTTGTTAAATTAGCAACTCAATGGGTTCCTATTGCTTTCATGCTCAACCTCAAGAGTATTTTCTTAAGCGTGATCATATCACAGGCAACCAGCCACTGGCAGAGC
Organism: Prostheceraeus crozeri; assembly: GCA_907163375.1. Classification (NCBI taxonomy): domain Eukaryota; kingdom Metazoa; phylum Platyhelminthes; order Polycladida; family Euryleptidae; genus Prostheceraeus; species Prostheceraeus crozeri. Next base: position 205,081 of record CAJQUW010003371.1, on the reverse strand, counting down.
AAAATCACACAATCAAAGACAATGATTTCAATTAACTTTGAAAGATGTAAATGGTTCCACATCAATATTCAGATTCTAGAAATGAAACATGAATTTAGTGAATCATCAATGCCGGTGAAACTTGAATTAAAAACTTGAAATTTCAGCCAAGAAAGCACGAATAATACCGCGACTTTTTCATGAAGACTTTCATTATGATACAATTCATGAAATTCCCTTGATAATCAGCTTAATTTCCGCTTAGTTAGGATTCTTATTAGCAAATATTCATTCCTGTTGATATCCAACTTGTTTCATACTACTTATATAGAGGAGTCATCTCGGTAGTATATAAATTGGCAAATTTTGACTTTTTTCAAAACTGCTCAAATAATTTTTCTGGACCATGGGAACGTAATCTCCGCAAAAAACTGAATATTTTCATAAAAAATTTTCATTGTATACAGATCCTTTTCAGTCGACACTCTACCTATATATATACTCTATGACTTAACCACTGTGCCACGGAGACCACATACATGTTTGACCTATTTCGATTTGCAGAGCATTATTGATCCTCATTACTATCTAATTACTAGTCTTAATTTACTCCTTATTTTTGCACATTAAAGAGGTGGTTGTGTTGATGTCTGGGAAAGGCCTGATGATTTCTGGAGTTATATGAAATGGCGGCTATTTCGGTCTGTTCCGATCTTTCTGCAGAGAATGCAACTCAATATTTAATGATCAATTGATGATACAAATAATCAGGATTTGTACATTGCAAGTGCACATTCTATACATTCTCGCTTTTTCCTTGTCTTAAACAATTTGAATTTGTGATTAATATCGGGCGCTCTGGCCTGAACATTTCACCGACACGACGCACCGCTGTCCCAGACTAATTAGTCTTCTCGTAAATGAACTGCAGAACAGTTATCGCTATTTTCTTTGACTGGCGAAGGATGCAGTGTCACTTGTTTCGCAGTTTCCGTCATCTGATTTAGACAAAGTTTTAGTGAATTGAATAAATTCTCTCTCTACAAACCAACACTGCCCAGCGTGTAGCACTGACCACTGAGCATCACAGATTCATGAAGAGGCTTGCTTCTCCTACCGCTGAGCATTGCTAGCAGTGTGTCCTCGATTGCTATCCCGAACTTCCTGTTGTTTAAAACCGGTGACCATCAGATAGAACAAGTTGTGGTGTCCATTAATCATTTGTTCTCATATGTCATAAAAGGTCCCCTGATAAATTTATTTCCACCATTGGATTCGGCTTAGAAATGGAAAACGTCTTTGAAAATTGGTTAAATGACTGGATACGATGCATGGGAGAGCCGAATCAGTTTGTCAATATCAATCACAATCAAAGTTTGAGTAAGAGAGGTTTAAAGATGAGGATTCTTTTAATGCTCGTCCTCACTTCTTCCCAATGTGACAATAAATTTGACATTATTCTCCAAAAACTTTTTATAATGACGGATTTGTAATGCAGGATCAAAATGAGGATTAGTCAAAGTCTTGACTGGTCAATTGATCAATTTCATGGATTCTGATTTGTTCGATACGCCGCTCGCTTCAACTTTTAACTTCATAGTGCATGTGTAATGTACCAGCTCATTTGCCAACGAACATTCATCAATGAATGAAATTTGTTTTGTCAAAGATACACAATAGTTAAAATCGCGAGGCAGCAGTATACAGAAAGCAAGACAGAGGTAACTCAATGTAAGAAAAAATTAAAACAAAAAAACTTTAGGCAATTTGGAAAACAACATTAGCAAAGTCAGCATTAATGTTATAACGTGAAACCGTCATTAAGTAAGTAATAAACTTCAGTGAAAAACGAATTTGACCAAGGTGCAGTCGCACACAGTGGTAGTTGAAATTTGTGGATTCGTTGTAAATTGAGAGGCAGAAGATGATGCAATGGATGTGTCACATCATTCACAGTCGTCAAAAAATAGCTTGAATGAAATGATGGTTCTACGATAATGGTCTAATGGCACAAAGTTTGAGCACTTGCACGACATTGAAAGACAAATTAACGATGGCAGTGTCTTTGTACTCTCTCAACGGCATTGACTTCATATATGCACAGGTTCAGGTAAATCGGAGCTAAAATGCTCTCTCTACTCTAAGCTACTCTAAAATGGATCTTGCGCATCCAAAATAAATTTGTGAATAAGACTCTAAGAGCATGAAAGGCAGCAAACGACGGATTGCATTCATTTATTTATCGTAGGACTGTCAATCTTGTCCATATCAGCCCTGAAATGCACCGAGATCAGAAGGTGGAACGACTAGCGGTCCTCCATTTTTAACTTCTACAATCGCTCCGAATTTCATGAAATTCACATCTACCACGTACACGTATTTAGTGTGAACTTTTTTAAGGCTTCACTTGCTCTAAATTTTGATAAATTTTTTAAATTTTCATGGACTGAATTAATATTCAACTAAGAAATTATTTATGAGCAAAAGGGGATATTGATGTCATTCATGGGTGTTGGGAAAGCAACTGAAACTGAACGTTTCCTTTAAAACAGGCTGTATCAGTGGAATGTCATTCTATAGTTCTAAGTCACTTCAAATACAAATACAAAGAAAACAGGCAATTTGCAGACACGAAACTTGCAGCTACCCATTTCTTTTCAGCGACTGGGAAAAGAAGCGAAAATGACTACTTGCACGTGTCATTAAGTAACATTTAATAAGTAGTAATTACATAACATTTGAATACTAAATTCCCTATTCGATGTCTTATGTATATTAGATGATCGTGAAATTACTCATAGACTTGTATTTACAAAGTGCAGCGCTCAAAATGTTTTGGAAGAGTTCAGACCTTCAAAAAATGTGCTTTTCATAATGTAAAGAAAATGGCCGTTCATTGGGCCAAATCCAAAGATTTCTGGTGAAAAGTTCTGAAAACGCGCCAAAATTGAAAGTCACAATAACGTGTTTTGGGCGGCTTAATTTCAAGAGAACCACACCAAAAATGCGATTGGATAGAGTTAAGACAAAGGTGACAAGAGCACAGGAATTCTGACTGCAGTTGATGCAACCGCTGTTTACCTGATTGTCTAAAGAGATCTTTTCGGACCCTCGGATTATACATTTCACAATGGAACGAGAAATCTGCAAAACTTTCCTGTAGTCTGCAGAGTCTGAGTGCTACATTCGGTCAATAAAATGCGGCATGCGAAAATATGTTCTATTATAATATTTTATCATTTCATGTATCTATTCGAGATTTATTCTGATTGGGCCAACCTCATGCTTCAAAAATTTAAATTTGTTCTATGCACAGCAGGGATGCGGAGTCGGAGTCGGAGTCCTATCAAATGATAGGATTCCGGACTCCGGCCTATCATTCGACCCGAAATATAATACAAACAAATTATTTATTTTCGTACATATAGCTGTCACTGTCTTGATATCAACTTTTTCCGTCAAACAAAAGTACAGAGACAGCAGCGCATACAAAGCTTGAAATAGTTGAGGGAATGACCCGTGATGGTGAAAAAGGGATTGTCTTTTCACTCGGTGATTCAGTGGAGAAGACAAGCCTTCCTAGCCTCGATCACACCTACGCGCCAAAGGTCACATCAGAGACAGAAATAAAACACTAGTTTGTTTGAGAACATTATCCTCTTACCCTCACGTTAATCGTGTGTGATGAGTCCTCTAAAGCGCATGTTAAAATAGAAAGTGTACTCATTTTTTTGGAGAAGGATGGGGTATTTTCCTGCCTGGTAGAGACTGGAGAAAAACCGTGTGAAGCACACATCAAGAGGATGGGAGGAGCCGAGTCATATGCATCCAACTGAAAGCGACATTTGATGAACTTTCATCGAAAATGATTGATAATTGATACAGCAATGATCCATGAAAATAGGTTCAGGTAATCCTATAATGATCCATGATGTAGGTTGCCAGTTAATTTTTTAAAAAAACTAGGCTTTGTATATTGGCCACCCGGAGTCGGAGTCGGTTTAGTAAACAGCCAGATTACTGACATTCTACATGCATTTTGTTACGATTATTTTTATTAATTATTTTTCTTCAAGTGCATGCATGGATTCTATTTCGCCAATTAGAATATCATTGACATTTGAGTTTGAAATTTCTTACATATATTGCAGGAAATGTGTACTCTCACTGAAGAGGTGACCACTCTTGAAATGAGTCTTCGGACAATTCTGCGGTGAACACAGGAGATATCCCATGAGGACGCTTTGTAGTGTGCATCGCAGTACAAAGCTCTGGACATGTAATCGACGTCTCTACATCGCAATCTATTTATTTCATGACGCTTCTCCTCCTGTCTGTCTCCTGCGATACATAATTTACTTCAAACGCTTGTCTCATAGATCTAATGAGTCATTCATATGTAAATCAACTTTCAATTAGAGACTCATTACCAATGCAATAACTTTTATCAGAATATCACTAACATATCGTGTCGCCATGAGTGAAGGTGTAGAGTAACCTGCAGATGATTTATGCAAAAATAACTTTCAAGGATGAACATCGTTTCTTTCCTTTAGGAACCTAAAGAACAAGCTTTAAAAACGTCGGCATTTTGATAGAAGGTGTCTTTTTCAAACATCTTTATTTGGCACTTGTTGTAACTGAGGAGATATCTAAAGAGTACAGTTTGTTTCTGTTTTTGTCGATTTGATCGTCACTAATTGTACATTCGTGCAGTAACGTTAATTGCCTCATCAACACATTAAAGTAGACAATCGCGGCAGCTATAAGATGAGTTTTTCTTAAATTTATTGGATAGCTGTGTTATCTTGAGATTTTTGTCCCACGAATCATTTTCAAGCACCAATTTCCCGGGAAGTTGCCCTATAGTAATATTTAAACTGAAGACTTTGATTACGAACTCGAATGCCCGATGGCCAAGTCTGATAACACAATGGTCTACAATCAACAGATAAATTTGTCTTTAAATTCTTCTTTTGATGCGGATTTTTTCTACTCACTACTATCCCAAGTTTGCTTCAACATGAAGACTTGAAAACGAATTTCCTTGGACATGACGCCAGTCACCAAATAAAGGACGTGATTAAAATACGATGTTGTTTTTCTCATTTTAGGTCTGTTGGGCCCTACATCATCGTTCGGTCTCTACTTGACAAAAACACCTCATGCTGTCACAAATTGCTTATTAGAAAGTGATTTTGAATAGAATACAGAAATAGCGGCAATCATCTGTTGCTTTGTAATCTTTTGCTATAATGATGACCACAGATTCCGCCAATCATAATCCCGCTTGATATAATATCAGTAGTATAAAAGGACGTATTTCTCTCCATCCAATTATGGCAAATTCGTTTAGTAAAATCAGTCTGTTAATTGGTTTTTGAGCCGAGGAGTCGACCATACCATCACAATGAAGCACACCAAGCTAAACAAAATGCTGTCATATCTTAAACCAGCTTCTTACACCTATTCTGCATATTGTCCTGATTATATAAGATTACATGATACTTATTATATTAAGCTGATTGCCATGCAGTATTTGGATTACTTTAATTAGAAATAATAATGCCGTAGCAGTTTGCAGGCATTACTTCATCGGATGAAATCCTTAAAATTTCCCGCGAATTCCCCAGGAATATGCGGAACTGTAACTTCAGATCTACAATAGCAGGGTGTCAAGACATGATTTTCATCTCAAAAGAACAGATAAAGGAACTAGTTATGCCACAATCTGTACATGGCTTTCTAGAGAGACGGATGCGAAGGTTTGCAATACTGTACTTCTAAGAAATTGAATTTTTACAAGCAAATATACAAATGCGATATAAACATGCGACATAGCAAGCTATCGGCATTACTAGCAGTCTAAAAACAGTTTTTGAGGTTCTTCATTCATTTTATACATTGTTGTTTTAAAAAGACGTCATGCTTTTCAACTAACGTGTTCTTTAAATCTTAACTATTTTCAAAATCAAATTGACATTTTATATTTCGATATCTTCTCATTCACGCAGTCATTGTTTTAGTTATCAACTATCAAAAGGTCCAATCAAGTAATTATGATGAGAGAAAGTTGTCTCATCTCAAGACGAGCATGTCTCCTGGCATGCCACATTAAAGAACTATCTACACAAAAATGCTTTGCCTTCTTTGCCATTAGACATCGTCAGAGATGGCGGTTTCCTAGGTAGGGCAGAAGAGACACCTCAGTAGTGGTTGAGAGGTTTTCTTCTTCTGAGTCATTGATTGACAGTCTACAAACTTCAGTCTTCTGTTGCTGCAACCTCGTTAGCAGAGAGGAACAATTATCGCAATCTCTAGACTTTTGAAGATTAGTTTTCCACTGATGTTGCAATCTGCAACTTTATTTCTTATTTTCGACGAACTAAAAATGACGTAGGAAGAACTTATTATCTTCAAATACATTAACATTATCCGATTACTACTGTAAGCTTTTTCTTCATCAAATGAGAACCCATGGGAAATACTCTTTTTCAAACCCCAAAGCGCGTTAGAATACCGAATAACACCCACTTTGTCCCATTGCTCTGTTTATGTTACCAGCGTGTGACAGTAAATAATTAATATTAATGATGCAAGTAAAAAAATGATAAGCCTTATCAAAATCATCAATGAAAATCATGATACGTTTGTTTGGCGTTTTGAATTTCTAGATATTGCAAATTCAAATATTGAAAACTATCTGAACAAGAACTGACATGTTCTGGGTCAGCAGACTTTTAAAGATATGGTCGGGGATCCGTTTAGAAAACCGATGGGAATTTTGGTCTCTACCCGACGAGAACAGAATACAAGTTTTTGTGCAACGTATAATGTTCAAAGTTAAACTCAGCACCATGAGCATTAAGGTTCCGCATGCGGTTGTCATCAAGGAATGCACAGTATTTGGGAAGCTATCTTTCAAAGTGTTGATAAAAGGGGTCTTCTACACAATAATCTGATTTCTTCAAATCCAACGGATTCAACCAATACATTAGGATTCTCTTGCTGCCCATTTGTGCTAACGTGATTATTGATGAGTACACAAGTTTTGGGCCAAAACTTGGGGTCAAAACTCAAAACCCAAGTTTGAAGAAATGAATGAAATCAAGTAAACGAAGTGCATTCTTTGTATTTTGTGCTGACATAAAGATTCTTCTATAGGCTAAAATTCCTATTGGGCCCATGCGAAGTGTGGTATTAGTGGGAAATGATTTAATATTGCAATAATTGTAATTAGTAGCCTAAATACATGTATTACGTTATAAAGTTCTCTTTTAATTTGACCTACACTGATATACTGACTAATTGAAGATCTTTGATTTAATTATGATTGAGTTACACATTGCTCATGCCAAAGCAATTGTTTTCATTTCATCATTCAGAAATATAAACAAACTTGATGAATATGATAGCTGCACAGTAAGTGCATGGTTAAACATATTTAGAATACGAACTCTGAATGAATTAATTTTTGGATAAAGGTCGGCTATCGCATAAGGTTAAGGGTTCGAAGATATAATAAAATATACGGAATATGTAAAAATTCGATATGCAAAAGTGCAACAAAATACATGCAAGCTTACAGTGCATACAATATGTATGAACTTTCAGTGCACGGTATTGTCAAGCCCAGAATGAAATAGCTAATGATCACAAGTATTTCATTTTTGAAATATTCTGTGAATCCAGTGGAAATTTGATAAAATATCAGAACTCTATGCTCTTATCCTGTAGCTCTCCTAAGATTCAAATTAAAATATTAATTTTTGCAACTTGATCTGTGTATATTCAGCATTGATAGAAAACCCAAGTTTGGTATCACCTATACCCAAGGTCCAACCTACGACTACACTTCCAGCTTGTCAGCGCACAATGTAGATTTGCGGTCGCGATTGTCTATAATGTTTACACTATGCATGCTGTTACATTTGTGTTTCATTTGAATATGTTTTATCTACACAAGTTTTTAATATGCAGGTGCCTGATATGATAAACTGTGAACGGACCGGTATAATTGTAAGTAGACAGACACTGCGACAATCATTATTGTTCACATGAATGGGACAACACTTGGCATGTTTGAAAAATCTCTGATGAGCCATATATGAAACTTGTGGGAGGACTCAGGGTAATCCGATCTTAGGTGAAAAATGAAAATACCGCTTTACTGATGCCGATGCATTTCACCTACATCCAGTAGGCATGTTCTCGAAGAATAGAAAAAGAATAGAAAAATAGAAAAGTATCTTGTAGTACTTGGCTAACCAAATGTACGCCTGTGAATTACCCCATCATCATAATGGGAAATAGCGGTCAGGAAGTTAAGTTGAAATACTGAATTATCTCGTGAATGATCAGATAAGCAACACATATCTAAATTCAGTTGCACATGATTAACTTGACGTGCTGCAATCGTTGTATTTTCGGTCTAAATTGGTTGTTCTCAAAGTTGTTGCTTATATTTAGGCATCAGCTTAAATACTGACAACGCAACTGGTTATTCAGATCACCTTGAAGGTCTACAATATCCTTCCGGACAACCACGTACAAAATGAAAATTGAAAGAAGGTTGATAAAATAGTCCCACGTTTTATTTCAAACCTGTTTAGCGATACATCGCTTCGGATGTCATTTTCGTTAAATAATAAGCCTGACTATGCAACTCTTTCAACAATTTATTTTGGATAATTTTTATACAAGGGAATAAACAATGGAGTTCAGCGATGAATAGGATGCTATTAAACGATAATGGTTCATCCTAAATGATATGCATCATATTGTAAAACCCTGCACAGTTTGATCTTTGCTTTCCATAACTTTTTGGCTGTGGAATTGTTAATACGAAATGACATTATAAAAGAGAAGCTTTCTATTTAGAATTGTTCACAGAGAAATATTCTCTTCTTTTCATTTCCTGCAATTGATGAATATGAGATAATTTTGCATAAATGGATGTTTCGTTGCATCTATGACCCACAGTAGACGCTAATTGTTAACTTTCGGGAATTTAAATGACACCATCGTCTTCAAATGAAGTGTCAAACACAGAATTGCATTCAAATTTTAGCATAATTTCTGTTGGAATGCCTAAATCAATCATTATCTTGTCTGTGATGACATCAAGACTCTCTCGATTGGGACACAAACAACCGTCGTTTGTGGGGATAAATTCCTTATTTGATTCAACGATTTACTATTGTCAGTCTGTGTGGCTTTCATTTTTCTGCATGTTGTTATCGTTTTGGAGTAGTTTGACTGTTTTGAAAAATATCATTATTTCATTTCAATGAAAGAATCTTGAGAATTGCGCTATTTCTATGGTAAATGCATGCCATCTAGCTCTCCCTCTCTCTCTCAGAACTCAGAACTCAGAAGTTTATTAGCCATGAAGGCAAACATTACACAGATGATCATGTGATGATAAAATGGTTCATGATCGTGTATTAAATGATGGTAAAATGGGTAAATGGGATGAGTGAAGAAAGTGCTTCATCAAGACCTTGGCGGAGAGGACTCTCGCTCTCTCTCTCTCTCTCTCTCACTCTCTCACTCTCTCACTCTCTCACTCTCTCACTCACTCTCTCACTCTCTCACTCTCTCACTCTCTCACTCTCTCACTCTCTCTCTCACTCTCTCACTCTCTATCTCTCGCTCTCTCTCGCTCTCTCGCTCTTTCTCTCTCTCTCTTTATCTCTCTCTTTATCTCTCTCTTTCTCTCGCTCTCTATCTCTCTATCTCTCTCTCTCTCTCTTTCTCTCGCTCTCTCTCTCTCTCTCTCTCGCTCTCTCGCTCTTTCTCTCCCTCTCTCGCTCTTTCTCTCTCTCTCTCTCTTTATCTCTCTCTCTCGCTTCCTCTCTCGCTCTCGCTCTCTCGCTCTTTCTCTCGCTCTCTCTCTCTCTTTATCTCTCTTTATCTCTCTCTCTCTTTATCTCTCTCTCTCTCTCTCTCTCTCTATCTCTCTTTATCTCTCTCTCTATCTCTCGCTCTCTCTCTTTCTCTCTCTCTCTCTTTATCTCTCTTTATCTCTCTCTCGCTCTCTCTCTCTCTCGCTTTCTCTCTCGCTCTCTATCTCTCTATCTCTCTCTCTATCTCTCTCGCTCTCTCGCTCTTTCTCTCGCTCTCTATCTCTCTTTATCTTTCTTTATCTCTCTCTCTTTATCTCTCTTTATCTCTCTCTCTCTCTCTTTATCTCTCTCTCTCTCTTTATCTCTCTTTATCTCTCTCGCATTCTCGCTCTCTCGCTCTCTCTTTATCTCTCTCTCTCGCTCTCTCGCTCTCTCTCTCGCTCTCTCTTTATCTCTCTTTATCTCTCTCTCTCGCTCTCTCGCTCTCTCTCTCGCTCTCTCGCTCTCTCTCTATCTGTCTTTATCTCTCTTTATCTCTCTCTCTCTCGCTCTCTCGCTCTCTCGCTCTCTCGCTCTCTCGCTCTCTCTCACTCTCTCTCGCTCTCTCTCCCTCTGGGCCTGAGCTTGAAATTTTTGCCTCATGAAGTCCACGCCGGACATGGGGGCAAGAAATATAAGTTTGCGAGCTTGACTTCTCATTGAATATGAATCGGTAAAATTGCTGTCATGGCTACCATGTCTTCTTACTTGATTTTGTGACAGGCAGACCACTGGAAGTCTATCTTTGCATGTTTATCCTCAGAATCGGAATAATGTCATGCGTGGAAAAAGTTAGCGGGCGTCTGAGATAAGGGCTGTTGACGGGTTTCATTATTGAAGACATACATACATGTCGGTTTGGTTCCAGTTGCTGTGGTAGCGATGAAAGAAATTGCTTAGCAGCAAGTAAAGGGAGTAATAACTATTAAGTAATAATTATAACTTAATTACAAGGATTTCATCGACTTTGATAATATTTACTATGCAGTGAATAACAATCACCAAGAGCAGCAAAATAATAATTCTGCACAAAATTCTATTACGCAGCAAGCTGCAATTAAGCGAAATAGTCCTTAAAGTGCACTGTAAACCGTTGACTGACAATTGACAGACATTTATCCTACAAAATTAATTTTTCGGTCACTGTTAGTTCTTGTAGGATGATTGCCACTGAACAGCTACAATATCTGACAAAAAGCGACAAAATGAGTAGCAATCAATTATAGCTTAAATTTTATCAAAACTGTAGGTAATTAATTAAATTATGTCAAAATAAATCATAGTTTTGCCACACAATAATACAGATTGCCCAAAAGTCAATCAATCACTAATCGAAAAAATCAATATTCAACAGTTTTTGTTTAGTTAATTTGCATACAAAGCATCTGTTTCGATGTCGGTGGAGAACCTACAAATTCGTCGGATATCGCAGGATATTGGAGGTGGTAATCGTCGGTTGATTTTGTCAGTAATTTTGTAGGATAATTGTCAGTCTACGGTTTACAGTGTGACAATATTTTCAGGTTGTTGTTCGCTTGTTGTATGCGTTGCAAACATAAAGTCATCATAATGCATTTTATGTAAAACATGGGACCAACGAAATATTCAATAAAAAAGCATCCAGTTAGATATTTAACAGACACATTTTAGAAAAATTGTGATGGACAAAAAGAAAATGGCTTGAAGAAGGTTGAGAAGCGCCGATCTACAGAAATGCATTTGCATTCATATGCTCCTATTAAGATTGACAAATTTTCTCTCAAGGAAACTTTTTTGATCCACGAACAATAAAAGTACAACCAACGAAATTGATGAAATAATTCTCAGTGTAGAAATACGACGACTAAATAATGACATTAATCGAGTAACCTAATCGTTTTTACTTGTCATTATCATTTCGCTTGGATTATGAGAGAAAAATATGATCAATCTCATTATCATAAGGCTACAGTTTGATTATCTGAACGACAATTGCTGTGCATCAAACTACATGAATATTCGAATGCGCAATGATTCCCTACAGTTTGAAGAGAAAGACCTATACATTTCCTAATGGTTACAAAATTGGCAATTATTCCATTTACTGGGAATGTGAAATGTTTGGGTGTCAACAGTGATGACATTTGATCAACATGAGCAAAAGCAAGCGAATTTCACCTACAGCTTAAAGTTACAATGAGTTGAGTAAAGCGTAACAAGTCCCTTGCTGGATTATGTTCCTAAGATTCCTAAGTTTGCAGTCTATGGACGACATCCTCCCATTAATTGTGCGTAGTTTTAATGATCAATCATCAAAATATAAGTCATCGAGTCAAAGTATTGTTTCAAAAAGAATGAAAATCCGAAAATATGCTTAGAACTCAAACAATATACTTGTATCACAAATTTTCGGCCGAAGCCTCCCTCACGAAAATTCCTCATGATTTTTTATGAGATTTTGACTCATATATATCTCATGAAATTTAATGCGGATTTGGAACGTTTTCTGCTTGAAATAAATCATCAAATTTCATGAGCTTTCTCATGAAAATCTCATTAATTAATTAACAGTTGCTTTTTCATACTTCTGAATTTATACTTCTCGCATCTAGTTAATGAAGCTTTCTTGGCCTAGTCACATTGTCACGCCATTTCCACAATGCTACTTCAGTACTCGCAAAAATGGACCACTATCATGATCTTATGCTTAACTATGATTGTACATATGTCTATTTTCAACATCTTGCATAGTAATGATAATTGTACAGTCAAATTGCATATGCATCATTTCGAAAATGATGTATCACATCGCCATGATGCATCTTATATATTTATATTTCTATCTTTTATAGAATAACCTTGAAGATCTTGATCGATTGAAAAAGCTTTCTTATGATTATTTCCTTTCGCGGCTAGCATGCATAACTTACTACTTATAAGCTTATTTTCACGAATGCTCATGATTTTCTCATGAACGCGATCAAAGCATCATGAGAACATCATGAGTTAAACATTTTCTTGAGAGAATATCATGAGACTCATAATGATCTCATGCGCTCTCATAAAAATCTCATGAATCCGCATTAAACTTCATGAGTTCTCATGAAAGATTTTCGTGAGGGCTTCATCAGGTGATGAATTTTTTGATGATTTCGGCCTAATCACCTGATGAAGGCTTCGGCCGAAAATTTGTGATGCAAGTATATTGTTCGAGTTCTAAGCATATTTTCGGATATTCTTTCTTCTTCAAATGATCAATCTTCGGGTGAGCATAGGCTACATTTGAGGACACGGTTCTATTCTGTTGGAATATCCTTTTGTGAGAAGTCTCTCTCCCCCAGAGAATATTTTCATTTCATCCTAGCCAAGCAAACTTTAATACAGTAGTACACCTCTCGTTAAATCAAAATTGATTAATTGTTCATGTTCAGCAAAAAATATAACGCATAAAATGATCAGTATTAATTGAAAATAGAAACATAGATCGAAGCATATTTAACTTGAATTCGCCTACCGCGTCCTAGCTGGTCATCTTGCTGTTGAGCCCCTTCTTTTCGATTTTTGCTAGCCTTTCTGGACTGTTCACATCTTTCTTGTATACTTAGTTTTATTGTTCTGTGTGCCTAACATTATTAACTATGGTGTATTATTATGACTCGATCTTGTTACTCTGTACCATTCGTTCGTGGTGACTACTTTGGAGTTCTGCAGTCCGCTCTTCATTGGTCCTAATGAGGACGATTCAAATAAACTGGAAGCCATCAGACGTCATTGTCACAGTCTTGTGTGTGGTCGTGATTGCCCTTGTGGTAATTTCACTGCCATTAAGATACGAAGGTCCCACCAGTCTATGAAAGTGTTTCAGTCAATGGTACGTTCCGACCATCTTCCAAATAATATTATTCCACCTTTTCACCGACATACCAAGCACATTGTAATGCCTCGTATCAGGTCTAAACGTCGTCATTCCTCTTTCGTTCTATCATGTATAAGTCTATACAATCGCCTCTACGCCTGACCTCAAAATTTACGACCTGCGTACTTTACATTTATATGAATTTGTGATCGCTTTCACTTCTCGTTATTTACTCATGACTTGAAATTTTTTTGTAATGATTGATTTTCATTCTAAATATATACATATATCATCATCATTATCTTTTAAGTACACTAACCTGACTTTTTCCTTGAATGACACAACTTTTGACGTTTTCATATAAATGCTTCATAGACCATCTTCTAACCACCACAGTTGAAAGGCTTTGAATCGTTTAAATAATTGTTAAATTTGAAATTTTTCCTTAGATTTTCTTATGCTGTATTCATTGCTCTGAGCCATCTTGGGTAGAACCACAGAATTAGATTGTTTAATCGTATCACTTTGCTAGAAGTGCAAACTCATTCAAACAGATGACACATGCAGGAACTTAATAAGTGGGCAAAAAGAAGTTTTTAATACCTTGCAGATATAGGAAAAATAGTCGTGCGTCAGTTGCGGATTGCTCTGAATTCCTTCAAAATGCTCCGATCGCCACGATTATTACAGATTCGAAGAATTCAGATCATTGCGCAAAAGTTTTCTCGATAATGTTGGGCCCTCCGATCATTTTAAAAAAAGTTAGCAGGAGCATGAAAAACGTTCACAAACTTCTCTGTAGAACTTGACATCGTCTGCGTCTCTTTGCTGTGTGATCCGGTTGACAGCAGTCACTGAAACTTCGCACAATTTGGCGTGTTTAGTGTTGAAGTGGATGCTCAGTGTTCGATTGCTATGGTATTTTTAGTCAGGAGATTGTGCCATTTCAATAACGTTACATGTTCCAATGCTTCTGCTAGTCAAACGGCAGAAGCAGAGAATTAGACAGGTCGTCTCTTCTTCCGCTTGACTAGAAGGGAAACATTGGAACATGTAGCGTTAATGAAATGGCACAATCTGCTAATCTGCTTTAATGAAATGACATAATACCATGGCAATCGAACAATGAGCAGCTACAGATTGTTTCATAAAAAATGGATCACCCTTAAACATCGCCTTAACTTCAACTTTGTCTTACTCCGCCAAACTTGAACGAATTTCTCTGAAATTTGGAAGATATGTCAGTTGTGCTTACTAATATCATTGTTGGAAATTTCAAGAATGAATATTGAGTTGTTTTCCTGTTATAGATAAAAAAGTAGTAGATAATTTGATCTTCATTTAGCACTGTTACACAAAATCATACCTCACTCTTATAAAATTACATTTGTTTCCTTTGTTATGTAATATGTTGTTCTACAAGCCAAAAGCTATCAAGCAAAACAAAAATAAAGAAAATCGGTCAATCAGAGCCAGTATAGCACCATTATTCATCAACAATAATGTAACTGCTACATGTGATTAACTGGACTTCATGTTCCATAGCTTCCTGACTTCGTTGCGGTGGTGTTGGCAGCACTCCTGATTGCTTTCATCTAGAAATATATCTTTTACCGGTTGAAAACAATACAAAACACAAATGAACAATAACGAGATCGCATTCACAAAAGGCAAAGTGTCAGCCTTGCTAGAACTAGGGTTTTCTTTGCGAGCTACAAGCAAGCGACTAAATGTCCCTTACACAAATGTGCATCGATGGCATAATGATGATTTTCGACTCTGTCGTAAAGAGGGCTCTGGCCGTCCACGCAAAACATCCAAACGTAGAGACCGCCTAATTTTGAGATTTGTTAAAGTTGATCCAAGTCTCTCGTTAACTGAGATGGCTGCACTAGACTCGTCTATTTCTAAGTCCACTATTCGTAGAAGACTTATTGAGTCGAATTTCAAGAGCTGTAAGAGGCCCTCTCAGATCGAATTATCAGATCAGCATACAAAAAGACGTCTCAGATGGGCAATGAGTCATTGTCAGTGGCGAAATCAATGGGATCGGGTTGTCTGGTCTGATGGGGCATCAGTCCGTCTGAAAGATAGTGATGGTCGATTGAGATTATGGATAAAATCTGATCAGGAAATTCCGAGACATTTACATCGTCCCCGGGTACAAGGTGGTGCGACTCTACTGATTTGGGCTGGCATTTGGACCAATGGCCGCTCTGAACTTCACATACAGCAAAGAACCATGAATTCTGAACGCTATGTGAATGTTTTACGAATGAACATTGGCCAAATGACAGATCAACTTGGTGATCCATCGACTTGGTTATTTATGGATGATAATGCTACGTGTCACAGGAGTGGTACAGTCAACTTATGCAAGTCTCAATTAGGGCTTAGGACATTATCTTGGCCAGCTTGTTCTCCTGATCTGAATCCCATAGAAAATGTATGGAGTATTCTAAAACGTAACGTTCGTCGTTCACTGCTACCTACAGATGGCGTATCACAACTTACGTCACTGTTAAAAGAGAGTGGAGAAAGTTAGATCAGTCAAAAATCAACGATATCATCGAATCAATGCCTAGACGAATTGGTAATGTCATTGACAATAAGGGTAGGGCCACAAAATATTAGCTTCTTAAGAACCGTTACTGTATCATAGCTTATCAGATTATATAAGGACATTTAAATATATTAGGGACATGAAATAACATGAAAAATGCTTTCTGTATCATACTTACGTTTTATTTAGTCAAATTTTAGGATGATCCACTTTTTATGAAACGGACTGCAGTTCAACATTAAAGACGCCAAATTCTGCAAAGTTTCAGTGACTGTTATCAACCGGATCACACAGCAAAGAGACACAGACGATGTCAAGTTCTATAGAGAAGTTTGTGAACGTTTTTTCATGCTCCTGCTAACTTTTTTAAAATGATCGGAGGGCCCAACATTATCGAGAAAACTTTTGCGCAATGATCTGAATTCTTCGAATATGAAGGAATCACGGCGATCGGAGCATTTTGAAGGAATTCACAGCAATCCGCAAGCGACGCACGACTATTTTTCCTATCTCTGTAAGGTATTAAAAATTTCTTTTTGCCCACTTATTAAGTTCCTGCATGTGTTATCTGTTTGAATCAGTCTGCACTTCTAGCAAAGTGATACGATTAAACAATCTAATTCTGTGGGTAGAACACTTTCACCCTATCAGCAATTTCACTAGAAGTCCTTCAACAACCCTAAATGAAAGCTAACTTGTAATATCGGAATCTGTCAATTCTGATTATTAAATATATCAGCTTTGAAGGCTACCTATCCAACTTTATTGCATAATATCCCGGGAAATGAAATGCATCTCCCACTGTAGACAACCTATACGTAATACTTTTGCAATTAAAAACCGAACTAGGATTCATAAATATTTTGAGACACAGCTGTCCCTACCATTAACTGTTTTATTTCTCTTTAGAGACTGTTTCTTCTCTCAACAAATTATTAATTCAGATCGTATCCCGTCTGCTACTATTTTCAAATCTGAAACCAATGCCAGAATTAAAGTAGATATTGAATGAGATGGCTGATAATGAAATCGTTTGAAGGACATTCAGATAAAGGTCATAAAAAGATATTCTACAGGTCTAAGTACATTCAAATGAGATAATGGAGACTCAAGAGGACTGGAAGGCACTAAAAGTTCTCAAAATATGTGGAAAAGATAGACGAACTGTGTATAATCCATATTTTTTGTCTTGCAATGCATTCTGCTTGAGTAAGAGTCATATTTAGGCTCTAAATTGTCTAAGTAAGAGAGTACAACTCCCCAAAATGAGTTGCAAACATGATCACATAGGCACGCACTCTAGAGCACTATGATTACCACTGTTACTGACGGCAATGGATGGCTGCATGATAAACCGACAGAGATGAATTTCTGACTGGCTTCTTCTTCTATAGAAAACTTTCACATAGCAAATTATTTTTGTGCATATACGTACATAGTCTCAGTCAGAATGCCCACGGCCCTCGTTATTCGAAAAAGAAGTTAAGAATATTTAAATTTTTTAGAGTCAAAAGAATAAAGGTCCGTGTTGTGATTCAGTAAGAATATCGAAGTGTCTGAGATTAACATGAAGATAAAGCTATCAAATCCTGACAAGGATGCGTGATTCCCCCGACTGAGATTTCAAAACCCCATAGTTGTAATTTAGAGCAAACTCAATAATATGTAGGGGGAGCCCCATCACCCACCGCCAGCGGGTCAAATATGACTAACATCATTAAACCATGTATGAAATTTGCTACAAAATGTTACAAGTCGACTACTTTTAAGTACAAAACGAGAATAACAGAATGTGCGAAGGATGATTTGGATTGGATGATAAAGACAGTCCAATAGGAAAGCCAATCGCTTTCGGAGTGTATGAGCACGAACAATAGCGTTTTCGCACATTTTGTTATTCTCATTTTGGACATCGGTTTCGTAAGTAACTTTGATATTGTACAGTTTACAGTGTGCATCACCAACATACCATACAACATATCATAATACTTACTTATTTTCTCAATGATGACACTTGTCTCGTGATCCACCTGTCCATAGCTCTTGTCACGTAGAATTGCCTCATTTACTACTTTGCAGGTAATTGTTTCTCCGCCACTGAGATCATCTGTGTCAATATTATACCAGGACTGATGTGTGATTTTTAAGGGGTCGGTAACAGTTGAGGATCTTATATTGGAATCTTGATTTTTCACCTGCTTTCCATTTACTTTCCACACAAATGTTGGGCTTGGATTGCCACCTACTGTCGTACAGATGAATTTTTGAGTCACTTGACCATTCTGAATGCGCGCTTTTCCGTTCCTACTTGGCGACATTCCATTCACCTTCAAAAGCGGATGACTTGGCTTCACTGAAATGAATGAAAACGCAATGTGTAGTCAATTCAAATCTCATCTCTGTTTTTTATTTGAAGCATCAAAATCGGCCGATTCAGACATTTACAACATTCATGTTGAGAGACGAGAACTTGTGGAAACACAACACAGTTGGGTATTCCGCGCATCTTTTTGAATTCCTGAGAGTGGACCAAACGAAGTTATTTTCATTAAAGATAATATAATGTGATCAAGTGTGAGGTAGTGGCGCATCCAGAAATTCCTCCAGGGGGAGAAACTTATATACATTGGAACCTATGGTCTATTATACAGTAGTAAATTATTGCAAGCTTATTTTACTGAATTGAATTGCATGTAATTTGATTTGTTCTATGCAGACTTATATGCTGATATATGATATATTTGTACTATTTATGATACTGATAGTGTATTCCGTAAAAGTCAAAATGGAAAAAAAGGAAACAACTTCGCCAAAATTTTAAAAGTTTTGGCAGTTCTACAAGTCAAATTACAATTCATATCTCCAGATTACAAAAGAAACACAAATGGGTTTGTAGAATCTGTTCCCACAAAAAATCAAAAATTGACTCGTCTACTCCGCATGGCAAAGTTATCTAGTAACTGGTCACCATTGATTTGAATGTCTCGGTTGATGTAGAGATAGGCTAATCCATTCAGTTGCTCTTCTCCCATGCTCGATCGCAAGTAACTTTTCAGATGCTTTAAAGCACTGAATGATCGTTCTCCCGTAGCGTTCGTTACAGGGATTGTTGCAAAAATCTTTAACAGGTCTAAACTATACTTTGCAGTTCGCGCTCGACTTAGCTTACTGTGCAATAGCTACTATTAGAAGAAGACATCAAGTTGAAGGAATACTTGTTGAGTTGTTGTATTAAAAGTAAGCCGTTAAAAACTCAATAGATATATGCTGTCATGTATCTAAGTGTTCATAATCCTCCATCTTACTACTAATTCCTGAGGGGGGCATGGCCCGATGGCTTCCCCCCCTAAATACGTCACTGAGTGGAAGGCTAACGAAACAGCTGTAACGGGACACATAGGAATTTTGTTTTTTTATTTTTTAGAAGCGGAAAATATCTGCGCGCCTTGGTGGATTTGAACCACCGACGTCTGCCTATCTAGGTCATCACTGTACCAACTGAGCTATCGAGGAGCGACAATATCATTAGAGTCTGTAGCTGAAGAATTCGCAGAACATAACCAATCCTCCCCACTTGAAGGATATCAGCCAACACTTCTATCGGTTACTGCATTGACTACGTTGAGATGCATTGTAGCAAATCATTTTTCTTGTTCATTCAAATTTCAGCGTGATAGCCGTCCTAGATGCATGCCTATTGTTGTCTATTTTGTTTTCAGACTGAAATCGATCATATTCATGCACTGAACAATTTCATACAGCGGACCAGTTCATAAGGGCGCTATACCTGGTAATGTGCAAGATTGTATTCAGGATTATAAGCCTGGGACCGGCCAGACCCAAGTGTCCTACTACGGACCTGCACCCGCGGACACAGTCCCACCCAGGGATTATTTGATATCAAATAATTGATTGTTCAGTAACTTAATTTCAATTAATTGATCGGAGAGAACTATTAAATTACAAGCAAGTTTTGTCAGTCCCTGGTCCATACCCGTGAGTGGCCCTTTGCTGTCTACATGTATATGTGTATTACCTTGATGTCAGAAGTCACAGTTTACTTTCATTGTAGGCCTATATCCGTTTAGCGTTCTATTCTTCACCTCTGTTGGGTACGACAATTTTTCTTCTTCATGAAATACTCCAGGTACATGTTCCATGATTACTAGGTGTTACACATAATCGCAATGCAGTCGCAAGCACTCATGACTCATGATAGACATGTATGAAGGATTCAGAATAAAAGCTTGATTGTTCATTTACTTGATTGATTGTTCACAGCAGCCAAATTCTATCATTTGCTTGTTTTCACTTCAATTTCAATTAATCAATCGCTCTGAAATCTCAATCACAATTAATTGATTGCTCTGAAATCTCAATCACCATTAATTGATTAACAACTACAATTAAATTGCAATTAAAATTTGACAATCTCTGGTCCCAGCATGACCGGAGAGATCGGTTCCTTAACTTCCGGTTCCGGCTCTTCTTCTTGTCATACAGAATCAAAGGAAACACATGCAAATCCAATGAGAAGCAGACTGAAGCTTTCTGTTTTCTCTGATCTAGTGAAAGTACTATAGTCTTGAGTCACAAGTCCTTGCATGGATCTTGAGATCATTTCCGGTCATGTTCATGGATCTTTGTCTATGAAGTTAATCACATTTCGATTGAACAAACATCAATACTTCTGCAAACACATCAGTTTGAATCAATTTTCACTAGATGTTTGCATACTTCAGCGATCAGAGGTTGCGGTTAGCAAATGACAACACATTCACATGGTAGGAAATGACCTGAAGACACGTCAAAAAGTATAGCTTAAGAGTTAGTACTTTTCACGTAAACATGCCAGAGAAAATCTTAACTGAGAATTTTAACCTGCTACTTATTTGATTTACATGTGTTCTCTTTGACCCTGTCTGACAAGAGGAGAAACCGAGTAGACGCGCAGATTCGGAGTATCCATAGAGTCAGGGGTCATCGAAAATGATTGCAATTAAATTGCTCAGTCCAATCAATTAATTGTAATTGATATTTTTACCAATCAATTAATTTTAATTGAAATTTTGACCAATCAATTGATTGGCATTGGACTCCTGGGCAATCCATTAATTGGTAATTGGAATTACAGACAATCAATTAATTGATAATTGAATTTATGGATTAACTCATCGATAATTATCAATTGGTCAATGGAAAAACATGTAGGCCTATATTTTTATAAAATAGAGTTAGCCTAGAATAATTGTATTCATATTGGAACTTGATTCAATCAGTTAAAAAAATTCCGGTATCAATATTGTATGATCATCGTGCATCCCCATAGTTTTGATGTTCACTGATTTTAATGATTCAGATTTCAATAATTATCATCGTTTTATGAACTCTCAGGCTAGGCTACTTTATCAACATAATTTCAAATACCATGGATAATGACTTTCGAAGCTTGACAAGCACGGGCAATCATGTTAAAGAATATACAGTAGATCAGAGAGTTGAGAGGTGTCAGATTGAGTCAGCAGAATGAATTTTGTATAGTGGATGCGCAGGAAGAAGCGAAAATCTGAGGTGAATTGTAATGCTATATATCACAGTGGAGTTGAACTTGATAAAATAATTGAACCAATTAATTGATTATGAATCAATCAATCAATTGATATTGGGACATCCAGCAATCAATTAATTGATAATTGGAATTGAAAACAATCAATTAATTGATATTGAGTTGAATACAATAAATTAATTGATAACTGAAATTGAGCGCAATCAATTAATTGAGGTTCAATTAATTTTTGATGACCCCTGCATAAGGTGAACATCATTCTGTGAAGGTCTCATATTCGGCCTCGTTCCCTGCAGAAACTCGTTCTGTTTGCCGAACTTCAACATAACTAAATGGAAACGCTTAAAATGAGCACAACATCGCTTACTACGAACAGATCGGAACAACGCAAAGACCGTGATGACGCTGCATTCCCTAGATATCTCTAGATCTATGTCAGATATCCGTAACTACTCATAAAATTGCAGTTTTCTGAACCTGACTGCCCTTGGCGTCGTCATTTTTCGTGATGAACTTTGTAATTGCCGTTCGAACTTATGATTGCCGTGTTTCACGATTTCAACTTCTCAAATATTTGCCCTACAACACATTAACTGTCTCTGAAGTGCTTACAATGTCATCGGGAGTTAGCCTATATGTAATAGTTACTGAAAAGATCTCGATACGAATTTCAGCAGCAATTTGAGAGAACTCAGTGAGAAATATGAACTTTTGGAGAGGAACACAAGTCAGAATTTCTCAAATCCCTAGCCTCTCCTCATTAAGCTTGTCACTTGATGTAGGATGGCCGGTGGTTGAACGTCGTCGCTTTAGTAACCGAGAGACAATGCACAAGTTCTAAAAAAATTCAGCACAAATAAACCGGATTTCAGAACGCATCTGAATTTTGAATACGAATCTGCATATTATAAAAGATGAATTCTTAAGAGCAGCAAATAATAGAGTGAGATAGATGACACCAATGATGCGAATAAATGAATTAGATAAAACCAACCGGCGCACATTGTATTTCACGTTGGGAAGGTTTTCCATGAAGAATAAATTTAACTTGAAAAAGAGCAGATTCTTATTCAGTTGAGATAGCGATGCTTAATTCGATTCAAAAAGTCGGAGTCCTTTCCATATCTGTCAGTGCATGCAGAGGGCAGCGATCATCTCTGTATTCACAGCCACGATGACAAAAACACTGGTGGTCCCACTGAACTTCACAGGGTGGCAGTCGTGAAAGTGATCCAATCCGCCATGAAAAATTATTAACTGAAATTTCCATTGTCAGCAGTCATTACCTCTGAAGACTCCTTACGATGTGCAGACTACGGACTCGACACGAGTTTTGTGTCTCCGTTGACCTTGCAATAACCGTGCAGTCAAAAAGTGATTCAACCCGGTGTTATACCCCTCCCGATCTAAAATGCTGACCAGAAAAAATATCAGAAAACTCATTCGGAAGTTGGAAACAAATAATCGCCTTCAGAAGTCCCAGTTTAGCAGAGATGCAAGCGCAAACTTAATGACACTTCTAGAAGTCACAAACTTCGATAGCACAACATACACGATGAAGTCATTTTCTCTTTGACATTTTCAAGATAAAGAGGGGGGAATTGCATAACACGGAGCCTAAGAGTCAAAAAATTGCATTCTAAAAATTAATTATTAATTATTAAATTCTAAAAATTGCATCTCTAGTCTGTAGTGGTGGCGTGCCTCCAACTTCCTCCAGATACCCTTCCTGAAATTCCCCGACGCTGCTTTTTCACAGCATATAATCTCTGTTATGCTTGACAAAAATTGAAACTTTGTGGCACACACAGAAATTATCTGCTGCAAAAAAGCTAGAACTTTCAACTTTCAGGTCTTTAAGTCGAATATACATCAGTGCGATCCTTTCAACTACATCGGAACTATTTTTTCCAAACCGGCCTGTAGTTGATAAAATCTACGCGCAGATAAATAATTTTTCACTTTATCTACTGGACTGAGATCTATTTTCTGTCTTTAAAGTATTTTTTTATCACTATTACGAGCCTACATCAGAAAATTGCTCCACTTCCACAATGCAAGATAAATTTAGATTAAATGATAAAACTTTATACAAGTGCTGATATAAATGCCAGAGATAAGTCACCTTATGGAAGGGTGCCACGGATGCAGTGGGGATTCCCGCGCATGATGGCTAAGCCCAACCTCTGACCATATCATGTACAGTGCGCGACAGCAAGTTGGAAACTTGGCATAAATCTACGGACACGCATTTTTTCCAACACCTTCTAAATTTTTTTGCTATTAGGAAATATCGACAAATTTATAGTCATCTGAAAGAGAATTTTCGGATCTATCATTTGAATGTTTTTGAATTAATTGTTTTTGAAATTGGTGGTTCCTAGAGGCCCATAAACCCGAAAGCCCAAATTTTCTTTGACCTGTTTTGACAAGCGCATAAATCAATTTGAAACATTCTCCTTTTGATAACCGTCACAAAATAGGCTTTCAGAAAATATATAGTTTGACAGTGTTTTCTCGAAGTTTATAGGCAATATTTTGAAAGTAGTACAGATAGAAAATGTGGCAATTTTTTAATTTTCAGAATGTGTTGCGATAATAACAGAAATAACACTGTTAATTAACTGGTGGCATTTATTTAGCTCAAAACTAGTGTTTTCTGGTAAATTTTCTGGGTAAATTAAAGGCCCTTCGAAGAAATATTCTGAAAATGAAAAAATCGCCACATTATCTATGCATGTTCCCCTTTGCTTCCTATTTTCCATTCATACTTGTCCTATATTTCTTCTTTAATGCCAATAATGTCACTTTGACAGTTGATGTAATATAAGGATCATTAACAAAAAAATACATTTCTTGAATTAAAAAAATATGGAAGTGACTTTGATGACATTATATGAACTGATTTAAAAGAAACGTAGAAGCTATCGTTGGTAAATTGCTGAGTTCAAGAAATTGTTCCAATAGAACTTTTTCAAAAAGACAATTATTGATCAGACTGATGCATCATTTACTTTGCAAGGTTTGAAAAAGACAAATGTTAATTCTCTGACATCACTGCATTACAAACTTTCAAGATGGTTAAGAGTTGAAAAGTTGAATTAAATCTTTTATGAATTTGGATAAAACTCATGCAGTAAGTGTGTCCTCCCGCTAAAGGTGAATCAGTTAAGGTCATGTTGAAGGCGTTCCTTTCCATTTTGAAGAGTATTTACAGCATCGTGACAGGCACAGTGCAGCTGCAATGCCAACTGTAAGGCCTACACAATGAAAGACCACTAAAAATGAGCAGCTGAAGTAAAAAGTTTGGAATGCTAGTTTTCATTACAGTTTAAGCAGAAAATATCCGAAAAACATTTACCGCTTTTCTGCCTCAAGCTGACTTTAACAGTGACATCATCAATCATCACATTATGACGTCATCATATTCATGTGATATTGACGGAAAATTTTCGCTAAGTTTCGGTCAATTTAACGTTTTTTAATGGTATATACATGAAAGTGAAGATATCTTGCTAAAATGGAGGGCGATATCTTATTGGACGATATCTGACTTGATTTCGAATCTCAAAATGGCGGGCCTCGTTGGTAATTGTCAGTGCCGCTGTCTCAGTAAATTCATAAAGCAGTAGAGATATTTTTGATAATTTGAGAACTATTGTATCTTAGCAAAATCATCAAGGATACATGGCTCCCGAGTCTTGTAGGATACGAAAACACTGTTCTAATTCCTTCAAGAGGAAGAACTTTTTTATATATTCAAAGACGCGTGAGTGTTGCTCCGGGTCCTCAAACTCGAAAAATTTATGTCGAGGTTTCGGTTTCGATCTCTTTTTCAATCACAGTTTTAAGACAAGCATAACAAGGTCTAGAGAAACGCTATATCATTCTTCACCGGTTATTTGTTAAGGTTGCATGCAATACCTTTTACAACAACATAAAATACATGGCATTATAAATCATCATGCATATTTACAAATAATATTTAATTTTTGTCGATTATTGCAACAATTTTCTGAATTTGAGTGACTTTTATAATCATACCGCTGCCACGATTTTAGGAGTGAATAAAGAGGCGCAAGGGAAGTTACTACAATCAGTGTGAAAATAACACTTCACACTCAAAGTATGGCAGTATCACGGAAATGAGCTATCCATTTACAAGTAATGACCTCTAGCTCAAATAATCAATAATAGTTCATTGATAGACCAAAACAAACGGATACATGAAGACGTTGAGTAGCAAGATCCCTCTCTTTCCATTGTTAAGCGAAGATGACTCTCCTGGTGTGACATATTTGCCGTCCAGACTGTTTTTCGAAGACCATAGAAACCGCAGAAGAAGCTTAAAAACAAAACAAAGCTTGAATCTAGAAAGTGAAGGAATAGACAAAGCGGCCGACTTGTCAGCTGATGCTGCGTCTATGTGAGGTCCGGTTGGAGGGAGAACATTGGTTGCCGCAGTTCTGTGTCACCCCAGCGAACATCTCTGGCGTTCACGGGTGAGTAAGTGTCATAAACTGACCAGGAACGAACCGGAGCCAGTCGGTTGATCCTTGAACCGAGATCGAGACTGAATACTGGGAAGCATTGAAGCGAATGCATTTATCACCAAATTCATCTGAATTAAAAACATTTCCAGGATTTCATTTCCACATATATCTCCAGACTGAAAGTCTCATATAAAAGAAACTTCTAAATTTGAAAATCTCATAAGAAAATAAGTTCACCTTTCACTCTTGACCTAACTAATATGACAATGCTTTATCTCCATGCAATGCATCGAAGTCGCGAAAATCTTCTATCAAACGAAAATCAGACTACAACCTCATCGGTTGTAAGAAAATGAAACAGACTGGAGATGAGTAATAATCGTTATCTGTTGAGGAAGAAATCAACAGCTGTCAGTTAGTTGTAATGCTTCTTTGATGGCTTTCTGTATGATCTTACAAGTTCGTAGATCGACAAGATTGTGTACCTTCCTCCTCCCTTGTAAAGTATGAGATTGCAAGGGAGGCGTGAAGAAGGAAACGGGACAAATTGACGACAACTCAGCTAGCTATATCGCCTCTACAGTGTTTATTGTTTCGGAACAAAGCAGGTTGGCACGCGCGATAATTGGGAGTGTATCCATAAGTCGGATGTCGCACTTTTTCATGTTGATCAAACTTGATATAGCTTTCTACTCATTTGCCGCGGGCTATCATAGCGTGCACCTACTTAACAGGAGAAACAACTTACCAAGTACAGTCACTTTTGTCAAGTAGCGCAACATATTTGGTTTCGGAGCCACTTGACATTCATACCGGCCTTGAGTCACCATTGTTGCGTTTTTGATAAATAGATGTTTTTCTCCTCGTCTGCGGTTGACGATGTAACTGTATTTCTCCGGGTGCACCAACGGTTTATCGTAAAATCCTGAAAAGAAATAAAAAGGATAAAAATTCAGAAAACTTGCATGTAAGTTTCAAATTCATAAGAAAAACAAAGTTTTTGTTCGATTTTGTTACAATCTTCACTGCATTCCAAACAGAAACAAGAGGATTTAAGAACATCCTCACTCATTCCTATTGTTTGAGTTTTGAAGGAGGAATGGAATTGCAAACAGAACAACGTAGAAAATATTTGTTTTTGTCTGAAGTTTGCCGGCAAAGTAGAGTTCGTCGATCTTGCGCAATAGTTTCAGAGCATTTATGTACGAAAAGTTGACATTATCATTTCATGATTAGTTTCGCCTATTTTGGAGATGTCGTCGTGATATCAAGCGTTCGCAAGGCAGGGTCTGGCATGATTACAATGATTAACATCTTATAATGATGTTGATTGCGGTGTACGGGAGGCGATCCATCAGGTACTGGGTGAGTAAACAGCCAGCAAAAATAGACGAGGACACTCCCAAGTAATTTCATCCACATCAAGAAAGAAAAACACATATATACAAGTTAAAACAGATATGCATTCTCTGTCTAGCAGCATCATCAGTTCCAAGCAAGCATTGCTTTACAGTGCTGCAATGGTGGCATGATTTTGAACGGGGCTGTGGCTGGTTAGATTTTTGTTTAGATAATTAAATAATGACTGAAGGTCCATTCACGTGCTGCCTCCTCACGAGTCAGAATTTTGCTAGGAGCTTTAATATACCTAGAGGCTGTTCACCAAGAGGAAGAGGCGCGC
Source organism: Prostheceraeus crozeri (assembly GCA_907163375.1). Taxonomy (NCBI): domain Eukaryota; kingdom Metazoa; phylum Platyhelminthes; order Polycladida; family Euryleptidae; genus Prostheceraeus; species Prostheceraeus crozeri. The sequence goes on along the minus strand of CAJQUW010003371.1, from coordinate 177,077 downwards.
AGGATCGCGCCTCGTCCGCTGTGAATGGACCCTTTAAGAGGACTAGTAACTAATACCTCATTGCCGGTTACAAGACCGACGCTCCCATTGACATACATAGATGTTTATCAACACATTGGACTCAATAGATTCTTTGATTTTTTTAGTAGATCATGCCCACTCCCATAAAAGAAGTCATCAATGATGATCATTATAGGCCAATAGTATGCAGCATGTATAGACAGCAGAATGGACTTCCTGCGTTTAGTCCTGAGGACCCAAGGACTAGTAGGCCTCATTCGATGACTCTGCGGGTCACAATTTGCAAGAAACACTATAAGCTAAATTATCATTGGAGGTATTTCATGTCCCTATTGTCATTCAAAAGAAGCTTTTCAAAAAATGATTTAAAATGCTTATCCAATACTGAGCTATATCAACTGTTGTTCTGGCATTCACTATGGAATTCGTCGCAGTACTTCCAGTAGCATACTCACAGAGACAGATTCATATGCGTGTGCGTTGGCGGACATAATCCTAACCCATCCCAGCTATTGTTTGCAATGGTTGCAAGCGATAGAGATTGACATAGATATTCGTCTCTGTTCGTATAGTGTGATTGGTCAAGCACACGCAATGCAGAAGTAGCTCGTACAGCGAACACACGACCCTCAACTTTAAGGGGCGACTGCACAGAGGCAGTGCTAGATACTGAGTTGTCAGCGACAACCGTGTTTCTGTACGGACGCCCCAGATTGCAGGCTGGCCTGTCAAGTGAAAGGTACGTATCTTTGACTCAATTCTCCTCTGTGCAAAATCGTCAAATGGAAATATTATTCACACCGTTCGACTCGTCATGATCTAAATTTACTGACTCTGTGCGTCTTGTGTGGTGCCAATGTTCTGGTTCGTCAGAATTCAGGCTTGAAGTTGAATTACATGCATCTTCAATGGAAAATTGATGTTCTTGTCCCTCGTGTCTAGTTCTGGGCGTGACCATCACATCACTACGGAGGAATGTCATCTCTGCGAGACACTGCTCACTTCTCAGTATTAGCTGTGAGACCCTGCACGCCTTGACCACTAATTAGCCCGCTATAGTTGTAAAGAATTAGCAACACCTTTTCAGATTGCTGTAACGATAATCCTAAAATATAATGAAAATAGAATATATTGATTTGATGATTGTGCTTCACCAATTTTGTACATTGACTGTTTGCCTGTACATGCATCCTGTTGTATACATTTGTAACTTTGACGATTGACTTGACTTGATTGCTAATTACCGAGATATAATTAATAAAGGATGAGGAGTCTGTCAAAATGCTAAATGAGAGAAAAGTAGAAATTTCTCATGAGCGTCAGCTAAAGGAACGAAGAGCTCAAGTCTCATTAAGAAGTCCATCTGCTGTCGATTTGACGTTATATCTTTTGATAATGAAGGTATGAAAGTGTCTCATCTTCTCATCTTCTCATATTCTGAACAGCAAAATTGATGTATTCTTTCGTCGTCAGCAATATCCTTTGTGTATACAGTTTCGATTTTGTTAAATGAACTCGAGAGAGATCCAGTTGGTAATTGCTATAAAATGTGAGATATGCAAAATTTTGCAGCTTTGAAGAAATTGACACGGAATTGAGTGATCATTGTGGTAATGCAGAAGCAATGATGGTATTTTACGGATCCTCCGTGTCATGACAGCCTTGAACATCAGTAATTTAATGATATTGCCTTAATAATCAAAATAATTCAATTTCACCATCTGGAAATTTAAAGTTTAAAATGAATTGAATTGACAAATAAAAATTGAATAATTCTCTCTTAGTAGGATGCTTGAAGATCATGCTCTTATATCTGCTGCGACAAAAATTTGCAAATAGCATTAATTAATCTTAAGTAAAACTGCACTAAAATGTCATTTTGATCAAAATTCGAACGCTTCGGAGCAGCGGACCAAAAACCGGTTCTCGCAGAACAACCGGTGTACCGCGCACAGTCCTATAGGTGTACGCCGTACACCGACAAGGTACCGACACTTTCCCATTGTCCTCTGGATGCCGACATCGTTTAGGTTCAGCTCCCCACGACATTGCATTGCTTTCAATGTCCATGTCAGTCGCATTTCTATGTTTAATGCGTTCCATGAATAAGCTAACAACAACATTCAAATGAAATTTACATTTTGATTTTAAGAACTGCATTTGAATCAGTAATTATACATTGACACTGCAGAAATGGTCAGAATCCTCCGTTCTTTTCAAATGATCGGAATACATGTAGCAGGAGAGTCTTTGCTGTTTTGCATTTATCATGAAACATCTTCTTTTATGACACCTTGTTTTGTTTCTCTCTCAAACTCTTCCCAATGAAATGCTCAACTGGATTCACTATTTCTAGTCAGTCTCTGGCCGGATGTCCCGTAGACCACGTTTCCTCTCCCAGATGTGCCGTTCTTTCACTTGGTCATAATTTATCAGTTTAAAAGCTTTATGAGAATTGATGGGTTGTCTTAATGCTTCATTTCCTATGAACAACAAAGTAATATACACAACTGCGCACAAACAGAAAGCGAGATAACTTCTAATAAACGGCATAGAAATTGTCAGAGGTTATTATCATTTATAATCATCAGTAAATTATTGAATGAATGTTTGTTGAGCATTAGTTTTTTCTTTGATCTAAATGGGAAGAGAATGATGTCTTCAGAAGTCTTGGTTATCAGATTAGCCAGTAATTAAGTATACTCATAGAGGTCGGAAATCAAAAGTCTAGATAGGACATGAAATAAGTACAATGGCATTTCTGTGAACTCCGTCAACGTGTCTAGACCAGGCCTTGCAAAGGAGTTGATCGGTAAAATCAACCGTTTGATTAACCGGCTGGCCGATTGGCGACTACTTTGTCAATGTATGGACGATTTCTGTGTATTTGCATGGACAGGCTCATAGAAATTGACAACAATAAAACCTCTAGAATGGAAATTAAGCTTCATGCAATGCACAATAACGGCACATAAATCGCACGCATTTTCACTAAGATGCACCTGCCAACGTCTGTATCATTGGGTTAGAATCAGTCACATGAGTAAATCGAAGCTTTTAATTGGTTCTTCATAACCCAACTTAGTTCCCCCGGATGTGCCGCGACCTTGAGTCAATTTCCATTCTAGCGAACTTCAGATAAACAGTTTATTTCTATGGACAGGCTAGAAAAACGTGATGTGATACTAGATGTCCACGGCAGTTGCAACTTCTATGAAGAATGGCAAGGACTAATACAATTTCTATGTTAGTTGGTCTGTCCTGAACAACATAGAGATAGTAGTAGTCGTTGATTATGTAATGGATGGCTATGCGATTCTCTGGGATACAGAGAGGGTATTTATTTGATGAATCCCGAGGGCTTTAGCCCGAGTGATATATCAAATAATTTCACGAGCTATGTCAGAGAATCTTATAGCTATCCTCTATCCATTATAAAGTATGCCAGATTATTACGTAGTTACGTAGTAGAATCGTATTCAGAATCCCTTCTATATCTGACAAAATTTGTTCTCAGGGAAAATCTTGGTAGAGAGGGATTCTATCGCGGATATTTATGGTTCTAATAATCTACCTATCTCTATTAGTTTTAGCGAAGTATCCTTGAGGAAATTGATATCTCTGGCATGATGTTTAAAGCAAGGCTTAAAGCAGACGATGTTTACTTTGAACGATTGTTCATAATATGAATGGAGCGGCAACTCTGCTTGTATACTGCGGGTATAAAATTGCTTCTGACAGTGTATCAAGAAGTACAATAACCGTTTTCGGGTATTATTTCACTTAGTGCCTATAGTTGCGTAATTGGTACATTTAGAGCAAGTTTCAGGAGGGAAGCCGTACAACTTTTCTATGTTGATAACATTGCCAGAGACTTCAGGAACTTGTCATTTGAAAAAGTTGTCTGCAAATCATTGATGAAGCAAATTATTCTCCACTGAAGTCCAATTGATTTGCAATCGTCTATTTTGCATAAGTTGCGTGGATTGGAACAACAGACATTTTAATAAATTTTGGCGCTTGAATTAAAGATGCAGTATCATGACCTAATTGCAGTCAAAAATCAAATTTTAAAGTGTCTATGCTGTTATTGATAATCCTCGGAAAACATTGAATTCATGAACGTTTTACATCAATTTGTCTTTGATCTCAAAGGAAAGAGAATAATGTCTTTAGGAGACTTGGTTATCAGATTAACCAGTAATTAAGTATACTCATCGATGATTCCGCTTCACAAAAGCAATTTCAAGTTTCAGGTGTGCTTTATAATTTCGACACACTCATCTAGTACAGTGGAGGAGAAATCGATAGACTTGATTGAGAAAAAGTCCTCATTATCCGAGTGAAGCAACGAATGAGAATTTCGTACAAATATACGATCAAGCAAAACCTAATTGTTATCAACTAGTCTGTACTCCAATTAGGAAAAGAAGACATATCCAACTTCATCCTCCGTGTGCAGGAGATTTCAATTATTTTTGAAAACACTATAATCTCTCTTACCTTACTCTCTCTTATCTACAAGAGAAAATGATTTCTCTCATTACTTCGCTATTTTTCTGAGCAACATAAATGAAATGTTGCCATACGGAGACATCTTAACCTCAGATAATTTGCAAAGCAGATAAGTGCTCGAAAATTGTCATAATTTTGAAAGATGTGCAGATATCGACAAATCGAATATAGTAGAACAATGCTTATTATATTGACATCATTCTATTCCACAGAATTAGATTGTTTAATCGTATCACTTTGCTAGAAGTGCAAACTCATTCAAACAGATGGCACATTCAGGAACATAATAAGTGGGCAAGAAGAAATTTTTAATACCTTACAGAGATAGGAAAAACAGTCGTGCGTCGCTTGCGGATTGCTCTGAATCCCTTCAAAATGCTCCGATCGCCAAGATTATTACAGATTCGAAGAGTTCAGATCATTCCGCAAAAGTTAGTCAGCAGATTGTACCATTTCATTTACGTTACATGTTCCAATGATTCCCTTCTAGTCGGAAGAAGAAACGATCTGTCTGATTCTGTGCGATATCAGTGCAGGTATGCGGTCGATAGAATGCCGTGTTGATACTTGTAAGAATTAAGAATTAGTTTAAAGGAAACAAATCTAAAATGGCGCGTGTTTGAATTTCATTCAAATTAAAAAGCAAAATACATGTGTATGAGAATTAAGGTGATCTGCGTCAGCATGTTTTCACAGCATTTCTTGACTACAAAGAAGAAACGTTTCTCATTTTGCAAACACACCATGTTTGTTTGGGTAGTCGATCAAGTCTTCTCAATTTACACTGGAAGATTAATAGAGGCTAGGCGATTACTAGAGGGTGGACGATTATTGTCCAGTTCCTTTTCAGTTATGCATAAATGATAGCACCAAGTATTCATGGATCATTTGCAAAGGCTATGTTGTACAATATAATTCTAGCATGTAATTGATTCAAATCCTACCAGTCGCACAGCTTTTGCATGGAAAATTTGACCTATTGTTTATTTAATTTCATTCTGTTGTTAATTATACTCGTAGACCAGATTATCATGCCTCATAATATTTTTATATTTATGCTTTTAGATGTGCAATTTGCTGTATTTTTGATTCATCCTCAATTCAGCAGCATTTTCAACTGTCTTCAATATTTCAATATGTAATTTGGATTTTAGCAAACTATTCACAATTTAGATGCATTTGAGTTGTATTCGAATGCAATTAAACATGCTCTCAGCATTGTCCTAAGGTGTTTTCTTGCAGTTGTAGTTACTCAATCAATGCACGCAGACCGAATCCTTATAATTACTGACTCTCAATTAGATTCGATTCTTTATTATTTTCCCAAGTAGCTGCCAGTGCATGATGGTTTGTATTAAGAGTGACTTAGAGGATGGGTTTGGCAGTTATTAAAGTCTGTGCGATATACATGTGCATTCTTCATGTGTAATGTGGCTTTGAGATATTGCTTTTAATTATTGATCAATAGATAATTTCAAATCTCCGACTGCAATCAGCAATGCATTGGGTTGTGAACTTTATGAGAAGTGTACAATAGTTCGATAGTATAGATAAAAGAACTGCATTTCAAATTGTAACAAAAGCAAGATAACATCGTCTGTATTGTAGAGATTCTGGTTTGCGACTTCACAAAAATTGTAGTTAAACCTTTTCAAGATGAAATAGTCTATTTCTAATGTGAATTTGCGTCGTCTCCCCAATGAAAGTGCCTAGCTGCTGAGAATATTGTAGAATTTATTGACAAAATAAGAAGTATCCGAACTTCGAGAGCTGGCTCGCATTGTCAACGATTGAATGTTTAATAATTCGAGAATGTTTTACTGCACGAGCCGGGTCGCGGAAGCTCGGATGCTTATTCCTTCATCAATAAATTCTATAAACATTTTGAGCAGTTTGAAGGTTTTATTGAAGATGAGACAAAATTCACCTTCAAAATGAAATCGGCCACAAAATGAGCGACCACCTGCTGGCTGCCATCAGCAAGATGAAGGAATACTCACAAATTATTGATGGATTAATTTAGCTTCATGCATTATTAATTATCAAATTATCTGTCTCAAAAAAAATTATATTTCAATTAAAAATTGTTATCTTAGAAAAGGTCAGACAAAATAGTTTCGCTGCACGATTTCTCTAAAGAAGCAAAGATATTTCTGAGTGAACTTTTATGTGTTCACAAGTAAATTGCTCAATTATTCGTGTTCAGTGCAGAATTCATGATGGTAATCGTCAATTGAGATGTACAGTCTTACTACGTCTTTCTAAGCTTTATCTGCGGGGACTTGAAATTACTGTCGATGTTAGTAATTCTTCGTAGATGAAATAATATTGAATCAAAAGTTTGAATTTCTGAAATAAAATCATTCATTTCAAAATCGCCTCGAGGGGATTTTAGAGTTCACTACACGATAAGCAGTGCTTGACATTATTTGTGCTCTTCTTCAATCGTGTCACGGAAAATATCAGATGCTTTAATAAAAGAAAGGCCATTAGAACAAGCATCTTTTCATTATGTCTTGTTGGTAATGCAGCGAAACCTGCGAATTATATTATGTTTTCATTCCTATTCTCTCGATACAGGCATCTAGGATTCTGAGATTGAACATGTACACCTTGTAAGTAAGGAAAGCAAAGTAATAAATAATAAAATATCTTTGAGAAGATGCTGTGTATGCAGCGAACGAAGGAAGATAACATGTTTGAAGACGTTACACATGTATGGAAACTGCAGCAAAACTGTATCCAGAAGTCTCAGGAATGAATTATTTATCTGATGCTACGTACTGGGAAGTTGTACAATTGTAGATTCAGCAAAAGTCATGATGTGAACTTAGGACAGTGTGAAGGGAATAAAAGGCAGTCAAGAGTCATGAGCTGTAGCAGAAATCGTTTACTGCCGGCATGACTATATGCGAGCAGCCGTATTATGGGGACATGGTTATTGCGGACACGGCTACGGAGGACACCCGCATTATGCGGAAGCGGCTACTGCGGACAACCAGATGTCACGAAATCAGTAGGAGGATCGCACGCTTGCGAGGATGGTATCTTTATTTTTAAAGAAATGTTGTGAGGGTTGTTATATCGGAATGAGGCGGTTGTTACTTACAAACTCGGATAACCGAATATATCAAAGGTCTTCCACTGTCAGAAACTTCGATACACATTCATCAATCAACACACGACGACAGTTTCAAAATGTTCATGCGCCCAAACGACACAATAATGGTAGAAGACCTTTTCTTCAAACAATGTATCGCAGATTGAATACCTACTGAACAACCACAGCACATCAGAAGAACAGTTTATGCTTTTTTCAATTTCAACTCTTAAATAGGAAATTGTATTTATGCTTGCCTCTGACCTATTTAAACTTTCAAGGAAAGCGTAGGTGTAGGATGTTTTCAGAATTGTACATTTGTTAATATACTACGACTGTCCTTATTTTTTGCTTCTGACCGGTTAAAGATACCTGTAGATGGGTGTACAGACTCGCAAGCTCTCGCCGAATTAAGTGTCATCCTTGAGACTTTTGTCTTGAAAGTATTGTCAATGCTATACAAACTCATGGACTTTGGCATGATAATTTCGAAAATCGCCTCAGTCGGCTTCACCGACAGAGATTACCTGAGGCGAGGAGAGGTTAGTTTGAAGCAAATTGAAACTTTTGTGTCACTGAGAAAGCCGAGACCAAGTCAGACAATTAACAGCTATGCAAATGAGATTTTTCAGTTATACATTTCTGCTTTACGAACTAAGTAATAATCATAATTGAATGATGGTTTGGCGTCACTACTCCCTCACACTGGGGGCTTGGACGGTGTTGACATAGTCAGACTTTAATCCGGAGCGTTGTGGTACTTTTAGTCCGAATGCCCCTCCTGACGACTTCCGATGACACTTTCGGGACTCGACCTCTGAACCTAAGGATCGCTAGGCCAAGCACTTAACCACTGTGCTACGGAGACCACTTCAATAATCATAATTGCAGTAATAAACAGGCCACATCACATAGAATATCCTCTTCGCAGGCACACTTTCGAAATACTGAAAGCAGTTTTCAAGTGAAAGTTCAAGATTAGCACTTTTCACACGTGACTGAGGCAATATAGTGTTCTGAAATTTGCATGACGGTGGTAATCCTATTAGCATGCTCTTGTTGGAGAGGCTTATCAGCTACATCTGCCATCGAACGTTTGAAGTGAGCTTCCCAAAATAGAGAAGCAGTGCTCACAAATGCTGAAAAACTGGAGGTTGACACATGAATTGAAGGCCAAAACTCAGCTGATAATACGAAACAAGAAATTGGCACTCGTGTTACAATCGTGTTGAATCCTAGGAATCAGAATTATATGTAACGGAATGGCAACAACATCTATCCAGCAGTTCGATTTGAAGCTTGAACCGCTGAAGGTGCGTACACACGAATGACCGCTGTTCAATGCATCGACTAAGTTTATATATTCAGCGACTGATGTGCGTAATGCACTCAAGATGAGCGTCGGGTCGTGTCTCATGAATTGTGAAACTTCTGAATAACTTCTCGATATCACTCATTTCTTCCTCAGCGATGTTGATAGCCAGTATATCAAAAGAGAGCTCAGAAGATCGTCACGCTTTTTCTCAATTATCTTCAAGAACAAAAAGATGAAATATCTTACATAGAAAGGCGGTTCCTAGTGGTTAGCAATTTAGGTACTGAACGGTACCTGTCAGTGCAGTTTGCAAAAATTCATGATTTGTATTCTCTCTATAAACGAAGTCATTTTGATAGATAATTTGCAATATGCCGCTTAAAGGCAGGAATACAATAATAGAGGGCTAGAACGGACGTGCACATTGAAAACAGTAACAAGCCGTGGAAATGTGCTGTCATGATAGCGATATCTAAATGATGGTGGCTTCCATTGGTTGAGAAAAGAGCGGTACCTTGCCATTGCGCTTTGTAAAGATGATTTTATTTTATTTATTTCATTCATTTTGATAAAATTACTAAATGATGATGTGCAATTGAATGTGAAGGTGCGAGCTCTTCTCCACCGCGGACTTCGGTTCGAATCCTGGGTCAGGCGAGTGCGGTCGGGGAATCAAGGGTGTTGGTGTCTTGTATTGACTTAGTAGTTGTCACTCTCTTTAAATATTCAATGTACTGCCACATATCTTTGTTGTCGATTGATTTGACAGATGTCAAGATGATTTGCAATTATCAACAGTTACTCGCTTACAGAAATTCAGTCAGTTATTGACAAGTAATCGTTTTCGACAGCTAGAAACTTCAATGTTAGTCTATATATTGAACGCATGGAATCAGCACGAGCTATTTGACTTCTCTGATTACTGACACTAATTACTTACCTGTAGTTAGGTCTACAATCAATTGATCACTAATTTGCTGATTTTTATCATTTATTTCATTCGTGGGAGAAATATAAATTATGTTGTTGAAAATTTCTTCGGATATTTGCAGTACGCGAAGAAATTGTCAACATCATTTATATTTCTCCCAATAATGGAACCGGATACGTGGAGGATTCGGCCCCAGAGCCATTTCAATATTTCATTCGTAATGACACCAGTTTCAATGAATATGTTTCATAATTGACTGAAAAGACGATAATAATGAAATCAATTAATCAACAATCCACAGAGACAAAGAAATTCATCGGAATTTATCACATATATCTTCACATCAACTTTAGATAGTACAAATGAACACAAAGCAGGCAAGGAAGAAGGACACATTCCTCAGCAGATGTTATCACTCAATAGCTAACAAAGTAAGCATAATCCATTTCTTAGTTGTAAAGAGATCCTTGCACTCCAACCCTTTGCCTTCTCCGCCGACATGCAGAGGCCTATACAAGCTTACCTATTGTCGGTAGACGAAGGAGCTGGGGCAGAGAAATATATTCTCAGTTGTCCAGAAAGGGAGAAATCGATGAGATGATACAAAGAATTCTCACATGATTGCTCCTTCATTAGTACTTCCGAGTTATTGGCCTCAATCAAAGAATATCATTGAGAAATATGAACCTAGCAAGGGATCCTCTTTTTCAAAGGAAGCATCAGAGAGAAGGGAAAATACGAAGAAATGATAAAAGCGAAGCAAACGAAGACAATGCTTCATGCTGCCAAGCAGAAGAACTGTATAGATATTCGATGCTCACTGTACGATGGAATTTCTTTACAAAGCGTCGTCCAAAGTATAATACAGGAGGATTCTCTAATTACCAACTGCATCATCGTAGCGCATAAAGTCCTTCGAGCAAAAAGATCTTTTAGCATTGTCTTTATCATAAAATTAACGAGATCAGTGAGTTATAAAATCAAAGCATCAAAGAAAAGAGAACATGATACTTTGTCATGACTTGATCGCAAATTACTAAACGTACGGGCATTCACCGACATATTTTGATTCGAATTTCATAGAACAGTTACCGAAGAATTCTTGAGAAGTATTCCTAATCGTAAGTGTTTCCTGCCCTTGTGATTTCTTGCAAATGCAGCACCTTTTACAGGTCACACCTGCATACTGCAACTCTGCATCATTCTGCACGCATCTCTCATGAGAATTAGTTTCAAAATTCAAGATAGAAATAAGAAATTTAAATAAATTGACAGGATTTCCGTGAATGCCACAATGAGCTGTAAAATGACATTTGCATCGATTAAATTGAACGGTATTTTGGAAGTCTCAGTTAGCGTTTATCTTTAATGTGGTCCTAGCATTAAGGTCGTATCACATCACGTACGTGTTATGTGTTACGTGATGCGTTTTAAACGTCGTGGGAAACGCAAACGTGCACATTGTACATGTATAGGCTAACCATGCAGGAAGTTATTCCACTTCAAAGTGATAACAAAGATGTCCATGAACAGTGTGATAGAGTTCTTTATCATAGTATTCATAGATCTTCCTGGTCATAACTGTTATATCCAATCAGATTGTCTCTAGTTGGACATTTTCAACTTCTGCGTTTTGACAGCTACATTCACATTTGATAATAATCTATGACATTTCATTCCTCTCATTGTGTTGCATGTCCATGTACGTGTTCAACTGTTACCTTCTGCGCTTGAAATTTCACAATATGAATAGTCTATCAACCTATATCTATGACTTTGAACACGCAATACGTAACGCATAGGTGATGTGATACGGCCTTTAATCTGCCTGCATCTCCGTCCTGTTTCATTAAAATTCTCACTATGTTGTCAAGAGATGCTAAACGCCAGAGTTGGAACAACGCCGGTGTTATGGTTCTCTCTCTCCCTCTATTTGAATTTCCTACCGGAAACTAAAATCATGGTTAGAGTTTCCGTTTTAACAATAGGATGCAACAATAATCTATTGTTGCACCCTCGAGTTTACAGCATGTTTCTTGCACATCCTAGTGGTTTAATGAGATTGTTATTTGACCCAGAAAATGAAACCCAGGTTAGATTTTCCGATCGGAAAGTGTAACCCAGGGAAACTGTATACCGTAACACCGGGTTAATTTAATAGACCCATGTCCACCGTTGATGACCTTCAGTCGAGAATAAATTGCTTAGTCAATCATTACGACATTAAGAGCACATAAATGTAACATAATTTGAGAGTGTCTACACTCATGTTTTGTGACATAAATATTGTTAACTGTTCTTTAAGCAGCTAAAAAATGATTGCCGGCAACTTATACATGCAATCAGGGTTGCACTTCCGGACGACAAAAAATTGATAACTTAATAAAAAGAAATAATGGCGCAAGTTGACCAAATAATATCAGACGATCAAAGCCGCAACCAACCGTCACCGTCACCGTTCCATCCCCGACCGGTCGGTTTGGAATACGCCGTCCTGCCACCATCCATACAACGTCAAATCTTTTATGTCAGTATATGATTTCAAAGAAGTCGAATCCTGTGATATTTTGAATTAAATTTGACACTTTGATATTTCCCTACACGCTTTTAATTTGACAACAACATCCTTGACAATGCAAAGATGTTCGACATTTGACTTTCAGAATCTCTGGATTGGGCTCACTACACCAAATAATGGCAGCTTGCCGCTGTTCCTCTCAGTTGCAATTTCGTCTTAATTCGAAGATCAATTCAATACAGTGTTTGATCACAACAAGCTTCACATATCAAAAACAAAATATCTGATGACGATTCCTTGAACATCGATGGTGTAAAGAACAGCTTGGCAATAGCTTGAACATGAAGGACATTAATGAGGGGAAATGAAGGGATATCCGGTCTAGACTAAAGTCGAGCAGTTATTATCTCACATTTTCAATTAGTTATTGTTCTCAATGTAATCGCTGAATAGCGGCACCTTGAATCGCATTGTGAAACACAAATGATCATCAATTTTTATTAATGGAGATTTCCACGTTTGACGATATATTTATAAATATTGAAATTGAAATCCACAATGGCTCAAAATCTCATCACATATCAATAAATTACAGGAAAAGTGAAAACTCCTTCCATTAATTGCAATGTCTAAAAGTCTGCGGAAATACAATGAAGAAGTAAAGAAAACAGAATCAATCATTTTGTGAATTTCAACTATTTTAACATACTTTTCAGCAACTTCTTAGCAAATAATGTCAAGTCACAGGAGATGTTCAAAAAGTTATTTTGACCTTTTTAAAATTCAGATATTGAGTTGGATATATGTGCATTCAATAACTGATAATAAGGACACTTTTGCGATGTGCAATACACGTAGTATTTTGTTTGCATTTCCATTCAGAGACACTTTGACGAAGAGGCCTGTTTACAGCGATTCAAACCTGCTTAGTCGAGAATTCTTTTGTTGTCATTGCTACAGACTCTTTCTCCACTTTATATCGTTTGATGCAGACTTGCATATAGGAAAACGTAGCTTGAATTATTTGAGTTTGCTGATGTAATAATCCATTTAATCAAGCATGTCATTGAAGCTGGGACATTCCCATAACGACGTCTACATGTTTCATAATTTTAATAAACTTATAGTTAATAAGACTTAAGGTTTGTCCTTAAGAGGACAGGTGGTGCGTTCCCACCATGCCATTGATTTTTACAATGACGGACTAGAGCATTAATATGGGAGATATGTCCATAGAAATGGATTACGATTTTTACTACGACTTCACGACCTAAACCACAATCAAAGAAGATAAATGCCACTTGAAAAATAAGGAGAAATTGGACTTTCCTGTGTGTCATAGCTGATGGTGGCTTGCACAGGAGGAATAAGGTAACAATGTACCAAAAAACTGGTGTTTTGGGACGATTCTATTCATGACAATGTCGGTATATATACAATATGTGCAACGTTTTGATATGCACGACACAGGCGCGAAGTAAAAGAACAATAATACATTTTAACTGATTTCAACAAGCTTTCGATAACAAGCTGATATTCCAGCATGCTTGTCTAAACGTTACAGCTCTGCGTATTTTTAGCGACATAATATCTATATCATATCACTTGAAATGCCATAGTTATTATGTCAGCAGATGCTATTTCTAGCTCAAAATAACAAAACTGGTAAACTGGGGCTAGTTGCAAGAAACTCTGATAGTGCTATCAGCGACTGTTAGCGGTAATTTTCAAAATTCCCACGGCAGAAGAGGGTTAACAGGATGCCAATTTCACATACGTTAGAACGAGGAACGTTAGAACATTTTGTGACGTCATTCATATAGTTATTTTTAGAACGTCTCCATTATCGGGAATTCCACCATAGATATCTGACATGATTCAGACGGTCGCTATCAGAGAATTCACAATCAGTGGCCGGTAACATAAATCGGTGTTAAATAACGGTAACTGTTAAGCCTACAGCGAACTGCTGTAACAGCGAACGTTTATCGGCCACCACAACTTCGCTGTTCCTTCGCTGTTTAGCATACAGGGAGTTAGTGATTAATAGCAAACTTGAATTCGGGAAATCGTGACGTATATTCTGATGTTGTCCAATAGAATGACAAGATCAGCGAGCTGAGTGGATTCTGAGTGGACTTTTTTGATATCTTATGAATATGGCATTGGAATACTATGTTGTTTTTATTAACCCTCGCCCCACTGGGCTGTCTTTGCGAACGAGCACAAACTATTATACCAATTTTGACAAACCACAGATCCAAGGGCATTAGCAAAACAGCCAGGGATCGAAATTTTCCGTTTTTTCCCGCAGATTTTGATGGTCTCCTTTTCAAAAGTATTTTTTGAAAGCATTTAAAGTCATTTGGAACTAACCTTTAATTACAATGTATTTAATTCAACAAATTTTATGCGTTGTTAAAGAAATTGTTTGTAACTTGACGACGTACAATGGATCCATCTCCATCTACTGGAATATCATATCCGATATCACTTGCATCATTCTCGCCATTCGTAGGCCAGCTTATATGGCGATGATGAATTTCACAAAGTGCACTTGATACTGCGTGAACCACACGTCCGGAAGTCATTTCTGATATACCATGAAGATCACCAAGTTCACGCATGTAATCACCTTCCGCATAATATCGAAGTGCAATGCACAAATGTTGTTCAACAGATAGGCTGTTATTTCGACGAGTTTGATGACACAGCAAATGCTCTAGCTCGCACGAAAGATCCTTCATAACACTCTGGTAAACGGTACCGATCGACGAAGTCAGCTTCCTCCATTTCTAATGGATCCATTATTTTCAGAAATCGTCGGCTTGACTATTCAAAATGTCTATCAGCTTCTACTCGCCACATATCTCGATGAAATCCTTTTTGAAATGGGAGCTGTGTACAAGTTTTATTGCATACATCGAGTAAACAGCACTTTCATCTGCTGTATGCTACAGAAGACAAAATGAACAACTGTTAAGCAAACAGTGTTATATTGGTCGTCATTTTAACATCGAAGTTACAGCAAGGTTACAATGAACTTTTAACAGTGGTTTGTTGGTATCGAAAATATCGCAAACAGTAAATGTTAGGCTTAACGGCGGTTCTTGTTACCGGCCCTAGGATTTCAGCTTAACAGGGCTTTCCAGAAACGCAAAAGTCGCCCTCTAATACTATTCCCACGGTAGAAGAGGGTTAACAGGATAGCAATTTCACATGCGTTAGAACAAGGCTATACAATTTGGGACGTCATTCACAGTTATTTTTAGAACGTCTCCATTTTTGGGAATTCCACCATAGATATCTGACATGATTCAGACGGTCGCTATCAGAGAATTCACTATCAGGATTTCAGCTTAACAGGGCTTTCCAGAAACGCAAAAGTCGCCCTCTAATACTATTGCTCTGTTACTGTCACTATCAGCTGTTCCGTAATAGTCTTTCTTGCAACTGCCCCTGTCCTCGAGGCATCATTCCGCATGTCAAGGGAGAAACCTCAAGGTTACTTCTACAACCAATGCAATGGAAAACATAGGTTTAGGGGCATGTGCGGAGAGTGATTAACCATAATGTACGACAATTGCTTATAACATTGGCGAACAAGGCCATTTAAACTCTCTTGACTCGCTGTAACATGATTGATTACATGCATAAACAATCATTTGAATATTTATCTGCCATTCTTATGAGTGATTTGATTTAAAGCTAAATCGAATTTTGATGAGGCTCATTTTCTCAGGATAATCCTTACTGCAATGTTTGCAGAAATTCCGAAGCATTAAATCTATCAGAAAATTGCATTAATGCTGACAATAAACTTTTGAGATAACGATATATATGTCTTGATTACCAATTTCCATTATGTTAGTTGCTTTCGTGATTAGAAACGGTAGTCATTTTGTACTTTGGCTAAGTGATTTATAGAAATGTTATCCTTGCATTAAGCAAATGAAAAAGACCCATAAAATACCGATGACGGTCAAACGTCATGCATTCCTATTATGAAAAATTCTACATGATCAAGTATATGGAATTACGGATGATTTTATCACGACTTAATTGATAAGTGATGGGAAGAATTTTTAGCCATTCTCCCAACATTTAGCTACATTGCTTCTCACGCCACATAATTTGCAGAAAGGAAAATGATGTTTGTGACATGATAAATGATGGAATTCTCAATCAGATTGATTTATCATTGAGTTTATGAATTTTGTTTGTTAATCCACAGTTTTTGCATCTTTAGATGACAGATAGGGACCTTCATCAAACCTGATATGGGTGGGATTTGAAAGTTGTAATAAGGATGACAGAATGGAAATCTTTTCACTTGAAAAAAAGAACAATAAAGTTGAAGGATTGTTTACAGCATTTATCTTGTATCTTGTCAATAATAATAGGACAATGAGCTGTCGATATCACTTGGAGATGACTTCTGCCTTCACTCGCATTCCGTTCGAACCGTCAGCGTGGCCTAGTGAAGAAGGTGCGAGCTCGTCTCCACCGTGGACTGCAGTTCGATTCCTGGGTCAGGCGAGTGCAGTCGGGGAATCAAGGGTGTCCCTTATTGACTTGATAGTTATCATTCTCTTTAGATATTCAATGTATCTTGCTATTTTGTCACTTTGCTCGCATTGACTTGCATGCATATGACATTGTATACCATGTATATAAGACTGATATCTTTGATAATGCCCAGAAATTCATTAACGGCCCGGAAATCATGGCCGGAATTCATGGCCTGGAAATGAAACCATAGAAATATTTCGCAACATGGCATACAATGATTATGACATCTACATTTTTCGGGCTGTCAATGGCAAATTGTCGGGCCGCTAACGCGGCCCTCT
Organism: Prostheceraeus crozeri; assembly: GCA_907163375.1. Classification (NCBI taxonomy): domain Eukaryota; kingdom Metazoa; phylum Platyhelminthes; order Polycladida; family Euryleptidae; genus Prostheceraeus; species Prostheceraeus crozeri. The sequence goes on along the minus strand of CAJQUW010003371.1, from coordinate 159,824 downwards.
AATTTGCCATTGACGCCCTCAAAACATAGCTGTCATCATATCATTGTATTGACTCATACGCTTGCAACCGTAGAAATCTGACTTTTCCCTTTGCCCGGGTACCTTTCATTGTAGCTGCTGCAAGCCGAGCATGCACAGAGACATCACATTGTTTTCAATGATCATGTTCGTTCTGATCATAGAGTAAGTTATTAGGTAGAGCAGCAACTCAGTACTAATTAAATCCCTGGTGTGCATGCAGTTTCGATTATATTAAATGAACTTGAGCTGAGACCCAGCACCACATGTGATATATGTAGATTTCTACGCTTCAGGAGAAGTCTACACGGATTTGACCGACCATGATAGAAAGACGGAAGGAACAATCGCATTTTATAAATCCTCTGTGTCATGTAAAGCTCGGAGAGGTAACATAGTTTCCCAAATTAGCAATTCGATGGGTTACTATTGCTTTAATGTTCAGCTTTTTCTCAGCCCTACTAAAAAGGGTACTTTCTTAAGCGAGAGCACATCACAAAACCTGCACTGAAATAGCATGATATCGTAATCAAAGATAGATATCACAATTAACTTTAAAAGATGATAATGGGTCCTCCTTACTATTCAGATTCAAGAAATGAAACATATGAATGAAATTGTGCCCTTTGAAAATTGAATAAAAAGCTTAATTTCCACTTAGCTAAGTTAACACTAAGAAATTTTCATTCCTTTGATATCCAATAAGTTTCATACTACTTCTATACACTGTAAACTGTAGGGCACTAATTTAGGCACGAAGGCGAAATTTCGTGCCAGTTAGCGCCTGGTTAGTGCCTTTCTAGTGCCTCGAGGCACCAGTAGGCGCCACTAGGCACTAATAGGCACCAAACCAAATGTTTGTTTATCCAATGAAATCGAAGGAAAAATCTATGGGCACGAACTCGGCACTATGAACTTCGTGCCTTGTGTTGGTTAGAATTGATGCCTAGTTTTCGTGCCTAATTCAAGCGAAGTTTCGTACCCTAGAGTTTACAGTGTAGAGGTAACAAGTCGTTAGTATATAAACAAAGGAATAGTTTGTAAAAATTTGGCTTCTTATGAAGTGCTCACATATTTCCTGGGACCGCAGGAACTCAATCTACGCAAAGAACTGAATATTTTGATATAAAACAGAAGAATATAACGAATAGAACTTCAAATATTTTAGAGAAGTTTTATGGTCAACAAATAAGCATAAATAACTATTTTGAAAAACAGTTCATAAAACGGTCAAGCGAGTTTATTTCCATATTTTTTTTACTTTATGTCTGTATCAGGGTGACTGGATATTCTAAAATGAAGAGTTGTGATTAGCATTGAAAAATGATCAAAATTCCACTTCCTGCAATGTCAACAGCTATTTTTATTGCGCAGCAATACGAGAAAGTTGAATCATGATCAATTAGAATCCATAAATTCTACAACGTATTTGAAAAAGGACAATGAGCTGGAGATTTCAACACAAATGAAATTTTATTATTTGTTTATCGGCGATCTAGACCTTGACAACAGTGACTTTACAGATTACATTTTAATAAGAACTTATTATCTCTTGAAATGTTGCGCGCCAATATTGAGTGTCTAAATGGTTCCAGGCTGGAGTTGTCACATTGTAATGGAGGTAGACGCGCCGTAACAAAGGCACGCATTCCAAAGCTCGACGTTTGCATCAGCGCCGTGTGAAAGCTTTACCTCTTCTTGTAGTGTCTGTGTAACTTCATGAGATGGCGCGTTCACTAAAATCTAACGAGGGAAGCGAAAATGAAGAGTTGAAAGGAAGAGAGATTGTCTGAGAAGAAAGTACGAAAGAGTCATGAATGTCTATCACGAAGCTGTCACAAAACAGAAAAATATTCTTCGGAGATGAAATGAAGGCAGTTCTGTGCAGCCAGTGCCTACTAATGATAAGCCAAAATGTAGTAATAACAGAGAAATATGAAGACAAAGAGAGACGTCAACAATTTCTCAATTCTCTTTTACAATGCCAAGGTGAAGGAACTCACAATCCCCGAAACATTGCCAAATCGTTGGAAAAGAAGTGATTTCTGATGAATCAGGACAATCTGACGAGGAAGGTTCCGCTTCCAGGAACACAGTAAAGGTCCATTTACAACGGACGCAACGCGGCCCGGTGCGTCATCACGCGTCCATAATGTTCGTTCAGAGCCTATGGGCGATTCACAAAGAGACGCACGGACTACGCCGCGTCCGGTGTGAGTGGACCTCACGAGAGAGAAGAACGCAGGAGTCAGATGTGTTTTAGAGGCTTAACTATAAACTGTCCACTTGGATATGTTTTATTGGACCGCAAGCCCCTTGTGCCACTTTCAATATTCACTTGCCGTCCGCTATTTTGGCACGTAGCAATAAACTAAATCAGTCATGATTCCCACCAATCAGAAGTATTGATTCATTAATGTTGAATAGGAAAAAAACTTCGTTGATCCAGCAAGGTATAACATTTTTGTCGGGATTATTTCATCGATGCAGTAGTTTAATCTTAATGATGTTTATAGTTCAGACTGAAAGATACAAACATTGCTTAGGTAGGAAAAGAAAAAAATCTTTTTCTAAGAGTTGTCGACTTTGAAATGCTCTTAAATGGTCTCTATTAATCCCTGTGTGCATATATTACGATAGTAAGGGTCAGGAATGGACTTAGATATAAGGAAATCTCTTCCTGCTTCTGTGGAGAAAAGTTTGACTGAACTCTTTTCATATTAATTCCCATAAAATTCTAGAGTATCACTGCTAATATTTTAATATGTCTATAAATGTGAGCTTACGTCATCCTAAACGATAATTTCCTTTTATTTACGAGTGCTAGTATACGCTGATACGCATGGATTATTTGTGGACACTCTTTATTCAATGGGACGTCCCACGCATTGAAGATTGTACCTCGAGAGTACAACGGCTTAAATCTAATTGCTATTTATCAGAGGAGTCCCGTCAAAACAGATCTATGTTTTTATACGCAGTTTGTTGCTAAAATCTAATTGCGGTAAAAACCGAAGCACTGCAAAAACTACATAGAACCGGAAAGATAGATACTCCTGGTAGATGGACTCCCTGAAATAGTACTTTACTCCAATTAGAATTTAAGAATGATTCATATTTGCATTTCTTCTGGAATACAGTGACAACACGTTGATGTAGACATTCCTGAACGTGCATGATCTCAACGTCTTAATGTCAAAGTAAGACCGAATCACTTGACTTTTATCAATCGTCTTTTCATCATAAATCTGTTTTCCTTCCGAATCAACTCTTATCAATGCCTTCAAGACATTTCTCACGATCAGCATTTTTGCAATCATTGGCAGTCATTCTCTTCAATTTAAAAGTGTTTAATCCCATGAACAAAATCTAGGACATTTTTATGTAATCCAACCTCTTTCTAAAAGTTTTGGATTTGAGATGACTATGGGCCTGCTTTACGTCTATGGTAATACAATCTTGCATGCTTTTTGAACATCACTTGAGGGCTGTCCGATAATGATGTCATGTAAAGGCGGTAGAGGAAGGTCGCTGAACTGAACGATAGGGGGTATCGATTCTGTGGCGTCAAACTCATCGGAAAAGAGGAGAGTGCTTTTCCTGACTAAAACAAGAAGCGTGATACAATATCTTCCTAAATAAACGAACCGCCATGCACCATATCCATTGATGAATTGATTACAGTCTATTAAAAATTCAACAGACGGAGAATAACTGCGTGTCTTGGTGGATTTGAACCACCGACCTCTGGTACTCTACGTAGGCCAACGCTCTATCAACTGAGCTATCGTCGAGCGACAGAACGAAATAAGTCCTCCATTGAAGAACCCGATAACTTCATCCCCCAAGAAAGCACAGCATTAACCGTCAAGACAAACGACTGAAGCAAGCAGTAAGTCAAAGCCAGCGTTCTATTTTGAACTATACTGTAGAGTGTAGGCACTAACTTAGGCTTAACCAGTTAGCGCCTAGTTAGTGCCTTTCTAGTGTCTCGAGGCACCAGTAGGCGCCACTAGGCACTAATAGGCACCAAACCAAATATTTGTTCATTCAATGAAATCGAAGGAAAAATCAATGGGCAGGAGCTCGGCACTATAAACTTCGTGCCTATCCGTGCTTTGTGTTGGTTAGAATTGATTCCTAAATTTCGTGCCCTAGAGTTTACAGTGATGAACACAGGAAAGACATAAGGGCATTTACCGGTTTTTACAGAACTGAATTAAAATGATGTATTAACACTACGCAAGGAACGGACAAATGATTTAATGAGTTTTTCTTATGAATGATGGAAGAGTGATACAGAGCTGGTATAGTCTATGCTTTGCAATACTCTCGTAGAAATCAATTTTAGGCGGTGTAGGACACGTCAAAATTAATATCGGTCAGTGTCATTATCAGACAACCCTCTATATCTCTGTCCCAGTGTTTATCATTCAAGACCAGTTTGATTGAGTCCACAGTTATGTTGAATTTCGAAGAAGAGACACTTCTGCTGGTCCTTGCTTGCTCTGCGTCACTCATTATGGCTTCACCTAACAATGAATTTTCAATAGCCAACAGAAAGGAACATCCACACTGCAAGATAAATTACTTTCAAATAATAGTGACCATCCCACCCCATTGTTTATGTTCTTCTCAAGCGAACTATTCTTCCTCCACTTCTTCCTTAACTTAACACTCACAGAGTCAGCAAATCTTGTTCAAATCTGATCAATTTAACAACGATGGAATGTACCTGCACTATTGAGTGCTGCAAGTTATAAAAGAAAATAAGTACACGGATATTCACGTTCATTAATATCAAACCCTCTTCCAAAATGCAACTGAGTAATGGATTTTCTGTTTCCTCCTTGTCAACACGAGAACTTCAATACTAAGAAAATTGCTTGATGAATGCATTGGAATCAATCAGAAACTATCGTAAGAGGAATTTATACGAGAGGTGAGACAAACAAGATAAACATAATCACGCATAGTCAAGGTTAAAATTAAGGAACAACTTTCAGTGTGTAAATTTGGCTTCGTAGTTTACGCTTTTCTCAGTACTTTTAAATTGCCTTGCCGATGAGATCATTCGTGAACCGACTCCTAATCGTCAGCAAAAGTTCTTCAATGCAAGGAAAATATATTCGGAAATCTTTGAATTTTTACATAATCTGCACCAATTACGGAAACTGTTTATAAACTTTTTCAAATATAAATGTGTCGTAAGCGATGGGAGATTATTCCGAGGTAAATTATTTTAGACTTCTCTCATAAACCTGTCATGAAAACCAAATCTCATTGATTGATCAAGAGCTGATAATTTAGTCTTAGACAAGACTGCTATTGTATAAAACATTAACTCAGAGGCGTCAATCAGATAGGACATTTTTGATTGCAGGCGAAGTTGTTAACGATACAAAGTACAAATGGCAAATCGACAGCGTTTGAGCTTGAAATATTGAAAGAAACAAGTTTGTCCCAGTTCTTGCGTCCATACTGGCTGAGACAAAATCAAGGGTGACATAGTGAAAGACAGCAATTCAGGCCACAAAAATAATCCATCTTATACAACTATTGAAAAAAGACTTGAAAATCACTTTATATATGTGAGTATATCATTTTATGAATGTGAGTAAACTAGCTTTATATAAGTAATTTCTTACAATGTTTTGCTAAAAATCTTAGCATCTTCCTCCAGGATATCGTGCAGATTTGCTTTGGCAACATGCGTTGCATGTCAGGCTATATGTTTCATTGATAATATGCCTTTCGCAAACACAATTTAAATAGAATAATTGAATATTGAGTTGCATCCTCGGTTGAAAGTATGAGCACACGTAAATGGTGAATAGTGTCAATTACTTTTCATTAAAAATAAGAAAGAATTGAATGGTGTCAAAAATCCAAATTCTTGTTCTAATTTGTTTAACTCTGTAGACAGAGAATATTAAAATGCTTGCTTTCTTCTTGCGTAGAACAGTTTATACTTTGCTTATGTTCATCAATACAAGCAAATTAGAAATCCCCAAAACTGGAATGTCCCTCGCATGTTCTGTACGTAATTCAGTCCGCTAATTCATAGAACTGAAGGAGTGGTATTCTTTTTTATACTAATAAAGAAAGTATACTCATTCTAAAGCCAGTAATTGTAGTGGAATTTCCTGTTGTTGACTTACTAAACGTGTGACTGGAAAACGAAAAATAATTCTATGTTGTGAAGAGATGAAATTCATATCATTTATGGAATGAACGATCTTTCAGCATGCTGTGCCTTATTGAAGAAAATATTGCATTGAAAAGACGCAATCCCTCATATTTTATACACAAAATACTTAATATTCTTTCATGCACAGAACTTGTGAATCCAACCGTTACAGCCATGCATTACAGAAAAGTCAGAGCGGTCTGTGATAGCGCGTTTTTCAAATTCTATTTCAAAATTTGTCGTTCGAAATTTCCATTGTTATGTAAATTCATGTTTTAAATGAGAAGGATATTATACTTAACAGTTGACCAAGGCAGAGGTTTCTGACGTGCATAACAGAGATATTCAAAGCTAACACTTGCGAAATATCGTTTAGTGCTGTGATGATGTCCAGAGAACCGGTAGAGCAAGAGATCATGTAGATAGATTTAAACAAGTAAGTTCATATGCATTTCAAATATATATCTAAGAATATTTCTATTCCTAAAAAATCTTTATCTATTTCTGGTAGAGAGGAATTTCATATCAAGTGTACAATTTCACCGAATAAACACTCTCCCTCGTTTTCTTCTTTTTTTCATTTCCCCCTCTTTTTCTCTCTCTCTCTTTCTCCTCGAATTGCTTATTTTTGATCGGGGCCACAGTGCGCGAAGCTCAGGGGAACAAACTTCCTCTTCTCTTCTCTCTCTCTCTCTCTCTCTCTCTTTCTCTCTATTTTTTTCTCTCTCTCTCTCTCTCTCTTTCTCTCTCTTTTTTTCTCTCTCTTTCTCTCTCTCTCCTCTCTTTCTCTCTCTCTCTCTCTCTCTCTCTCCCTCTCCTCTCTCTCTTCTCTCTCTCATATCAGTCTGTTTGACAACTAACACGACATTGTTAGTATCACTTTGTCATAAGTTATCCTGGAAAGGATTTTCAAACACTATTGACAATAAATTTCCCTCGAAGCGAACTGCCCATCAGACTGACCTTAACCCTGATCAATCTCGGAAGTTGGCTGCCAGAGTTAAAAGCCTACAAACTATCTAGTGTGATTTAAATCGATGCCAGCTCTTGGAGATGTCTCACATAATAAATTTCAGCAAATTTCCGTATCCAATAAGGCATGCAAGGTAAAAGTAGAATATTTGGTCATGTGAGTTGAGTGGTGAACTAAATTGAGAAACTACAAAACCACAACGGTAATAAGATTTATACGAATTCCGTCATGAGTGGATCCTACAATGAGGCTTTGGAAATTGATAAACTACTTACATTAAATGCATCCCAATCGCCTCTGCATCACTCTTCCATGAGATAATTTCCACACATTTATCAAATAGTTGGATCTTGATGAAGGACATAAAAATCATTTTGACATTTTTATTGGGAAATTCCTAAAAAACAATGGCCACACTGCGAGAAGATTTTTCATATAATTCCACATATGATGGCCGTATGCGATTGAAAACTAGATGGCATGAGAATTAGTTTGGAAACAAATGATAGCGACTGTAGAATTTAGATTTTACAATTCAAATAAAGCATTTCTGATACTTCTGATTATTCGGCCATTATGCCGACATCTTGATCTGTGCTGGACTTTGGTAATCTGTATCCTACTCTGTCTATGCCTTGACTTTAAGCCGACCAAGAATTTGGGAACCGTTCGGGTATTATGTTTTATGAAACGAAGTGTTATTGGACTTAGAAATGTCTGATATGGTAATGTTGTGTTCGAGCATTGGTGCTCTAATTCTTGAAATCAATGATCAGACTGTTCTGTGAGAAGTTTCTTCATGCGTGTAGAAAGTAAATATGTGATCGAAAACAAAATGACAAAGAAGGCTAAAAACATTTTTGAAACAAAACAGAGACGTTTTATTCTCTTGTTATCATTGTTTTATCAGCCGGTATTCATTGAATAGCAGTAATGGATTCAAAGAAAGCGTATTTAGCATTTGCTCATATCATTAGCCATTATTTTCATTTTTATATCAAATGGCTTTGGTATTTTAAAGATCTTCCGGGCTTAGAATTGTGATCACGTCATTACTCCTGCTCAAGTTAAATATTTGTGATGCTACATGTAGCCACAACCTACCAACGCAGCAGATGGTTTTGTACAGTTGCTGGATATGAATTCAATTAAAGCAACAAATGTCTTAATTTTTCACCGTGAGTATAATGTAGATATCCTGTCACTTTATTTTACCTGTAAAGCAGATTACTGCACGGGCGTGCAGTAATATTTTCATTATTGCACTGGTTGCATTATAGATTTCTATATAGATATATGCGATTGAATTATATAAAACCCGCTTATTATTTAACTCATCAAACACCATAGAATTTCATTAGTCATAATGGTCATGATATCGGTGAAAAATAAAATTACCTACACAACTAGTGCAGAGATATTCATCTTTTGCTTTCTCCTCGATCAACATTCTATGCCCTCGAAAAGGGCTCGTGCATAGATCTGTTGACCTCGAAGAAAGCAATAAAGATGGATATTTTACACTAGTTGCGTAAATAACTATTACAGCATACTAGCGAACTATATCTATGGAAGTAATGGTCATCACTATCTATGTTGATGGCTACTTCTATGTATTATCTGTCCAAGCCATAGAAGTAGATAACAGTACTCTAGAATGGAAGTTTGATATCTTGCCTATGTACAATGATGGCACATAGAGAAATCTATGGTTTGTAGATCATATTCGATCTAAAACATTGTATCATAGTGAAACTCTTTGCCAAGTTGGTTGTGGAAGTTGTTGACAGCAAATCATAGGATTTTCGCGAAGAGAATTTTAGTGAGATGGTGGTATTGTATTGTGTGAAATAGCCTAATATTCCATGGATTAATATACTGCGTCTATTTGTAGCAGTCATTGACAACTATTTTTCAACACTGGAATACGAATTGAAATTTGGTCACAGAGTCATAATCGAAAGTAGTCGGTGTACTGCTTGTAAGAACATTTCAAGAATTCAAAGATAAAAATTCGAATTATTGGATGATTTCTCCTTCTAGTGGTCAAGAAAACTAGCGCTCTTTTGGAATAAACACATCGAAAGCTTCTTCAGCGACAGTCATTTATCGGATAAATGAAATGTCGTTGGAACTTTTCAATTAATCACTAAATGACTTATGTGATATAGTGTGATGATATTTTGGATGCTGATATTCAAAAGCATGCAAAGGTTTTGAAAATTGTTCAAATATAATGAACAGGGGCCCTTTAAAGTAAAATAAATGCTCTAACATTTCATGGCCTCTGATTTCAAGCTGGACCAATGCATGCTCTGTAAATCGACATTACAAGTTGCATATGTGTATGATTATACTCTTAATTGATTATAGGGGCGATATTTCAAAATGATGACCAAACAGAACGTTTTAAAGGATTTCCTTCTTTTTCATCCTGTCACCGCAGTATTTTGTAAATTCACTATTGCTTTTGTGTACATGATCTTTGGACAAGGGCAACAATCCAGATCACAAATTGACTTGATAATTGAAAATGCCAACCAGAAAACAAGAAAGCCAGCTCGCAAAATTTGCTTTTTACCCCAACTAAGTTCCCCGGAATGTGCCATAATTTTCATGCAATTTCCATTCTAGGACTTTCTATGGTATTGTTAATTTTTATGGGCCAAGCAGAGCAGAAATAAGACACTAAAAATGAGGAAATATGAAAAGAGGTAAGACATAGTGAGTCACAGGACCAACACAAATGACAGCATGAGCAGCACAAGAGATGCTATCGGATGCTAGGATCACCTCAACGAAACGTGTGGTGCTGTTGAATGTCTCCAAAGCTCACAGGTCCACGCGACCAACACCGCCAGCCAGCCTCCTCCTGGAAGACCTATCCTGGCGTGCGGGCCTCGTATTTCGCAAATATATAAAAATTGCCAAATATTCACAGTTATGGTTCAGTCATGCAAGTGAGTACACAGATGAAGTGCAAGCCATCAGATGAACTGCCTACACATAAACCCAGCAGAAACCTGTAATATAATGTTATTCTCCGAACTCTGACGTTTGTCTACGTCACTGTAACATTTCCAATATTATGCATTGAAAGGAAATGTCTCCCATTTGACAATATCAGATTTCGGGTAGGGAAACAGACTTCTCGCTGTCAAAATATTCTTATATTGCGCTAGCGCTTGCGACCAGCTACGGTGGTCATCGTCAGGCCACTGCGACCAGTCTGCTTCCTTACCAAAGTCTGATAGCATTGCGCATCAATGCACTAATTGCTTAGAGTCTGCGTGCGGTGCCACTAACAGAATCTCATCTTTTAATCATAGAAGTTCACAGTTGACTATTTCCAGATTAATAAGATAAAGCGACAAAAAGCAATCGAATAACATTGTAAAATAATATGAAAACTGATATTTCTTCAGTTGAATTCTTGATTCTGTCTCTCCTGACGAGCAATCAATCACTTTTATTCAGATTTAATTTGAAATGAAGTCAATCGGCTTTTAGAAAATTCTTTCCGATTTTCAGGATATACTTCTCTCGAAAAGTTGATAAATTTCTCTATCTTCTCATGTTTACTTTTGCCATTAAAACTTTCCGATAATTGAACATAAATAAATAAGTGCACTCTGATCTTTTAATATTCCTGCACGACATGTTCTCATTACATTCAACGTTTTTACAATTTAAACATGACATTCTAAGATATACTATTGAATTGTGTGTATGAATCTCCACGAAATGTTATTTCTTTAAGTTCATCGATAGATACGAACTTCATAAATCATATCCGCCGATAATGAAATGTATGTGAGTCGGGATTGTTATTGATTATTTTCGCTTTGAATCATTCATTCGTTATACGTACATCTATCATGCTCAAACAGCGATATGCAGATAACAGATACTTGCAATGAAGTATGAGCAAACCAAATATTAACTCAACTAAGGATCTGCTTGTGTTCAAAACTCGAATCATTTCGACACGAAAGACGAAATATTAATTAAAATAATGCATCATGATATTTTGTTACGCGTTTGAATATGACATTATTGCTTGGAAATTTCTCCTTCAGTATGCACAAAGAATTTTATTAATGATCCGCCTTCACATAATTTTTCGATTGATAGGCTGCTCTACCAATTCATCAGTTTTTCCTTAAAGGACAAAGTGAGATTCTCATAGAAGAATAAGAGAAATAATGAATATATTCGAAGTGCTGTTGTTTCTAAAAAGAAATCTATATAAAGATTTGTTTCAGAATCATGTTATTGAAATACTCTTCTTCCAAAAACTTGATATAAACCTTCGCTGAAGAAGTACGAAACTTTCTGAAGCAAAGTCTATGTGCAACCAATCATCTTAGGAAAATGTATAAGAAATTAACCTGTAGTCTCGGGGTCTGGAGGCAACCCAAGGTCATTGATGGCTCCTGCTTCTGTCATTTCCTGAGACGCCGGTAGGTGATTTTGGCATTTCATGATCCTACAGCTCCTCTTCCTTCTCTTTACCATACCGACAACTATCCAGTACATCGCCTGGCTATCATTAGGCTTGGACAGTTAATCCAAAAATTACGAATTCCTTTTCAAAACCTTATACACGCAAGTAACCTATAGTTGTTAATATCTTAAAGTCGGGTAAATGTTTAAAGCAATCAATTTCGTCACTCGGGCTGCATTAGCTCCACTAAAGTTCGGAACTGAAAAGCGGATTTAAAGCATTAGCATAAATCGACCAAAACCTACCTCCATAAATTCTGGAAACGCACTGGTTACATTTTTAGATGGTCGGGAATGGTCTGCTCGATCGGTTCCTGTTTTGATATAGGAGCTGGATTACCAGCTATAGGAGGCCGCAACCTATCTCTAGCGTTGTCCCTTCTCTGATGCAATGACTGCAGTCCCGCTATAAGTGGCTGCAACCTATCTCTAGCGTTGTGCCTGCCTTGATGCAATGACTGCAGCCCCGCTACAGGTGGCTGTAGCCTATCTCTAGCGTTGTGCCTGGTCTGATCTACTGACTGCAGCCCGCATTTGGTGGCTGTAACCTATATCTAGCGTTGTGCCTTCTCTGATGTACTGACTACAACCTATCTCTAGCGCTGTGCCTGGTCTGATCTACTGACTGCAACCTATCTCTAGCGTTGTGCCTGGTCTGATCTACTGACTGCAGCCCCGCTATAGGTGGCTGTAGCCTATGTCCAGCGTTGTGCCTGGCCTGATGCACTGACTGCAGCCCCGCTATCGGTGGCTGCAACCTATCTCTAGCGTTGTGCCTGGTCTGATGTACTGACTGCAGCCCGCATTTGGTGGCTGTAGCCTATGTCTAGCGTTGTGCCTTCCCTGATGCAATGACTGCAGCCCCGCTATAGGTGGCTGTAGCCTATGTCTAGCGTTGTGCCTGGTCTGATCTACTGACTGCAGCCCGCTATAGGTGGCTGTAACCTATATCTAGCGTTGTGCCTTCTCTGATGTACTGACTACAACCTATCTCTAGCGCTGTGCCTGGTCTGATGTACTGACTACAACCTGCCTGTTGCACTGTTTGCAGCCCGCATTGACCCTATCTCTAGCGCTGTGCCGGGTCTGCCTGTACTAACTACAACCTATCTACTAGCGCTGTGGCCTGAGAGATCTGATCTACTGACTGCAACCTATCCTCTAAGCGTTGTGCTCTGGTCTGATACTGACTGCTATCCGCTATAGGGCTGTTGTTGTCTGATGTACTAAACTGCCTGGCCTCTCTAGCACTGTGCAGAGCCGCATTTGGTGGCTGCAACCTATCTCTAGCGCTGTGCCTGGTCTGATCTACTGACTGCAGCCCCGCTATAGGTGGCTGTAGCCTATGTCTAGCGTCGTGGGTGTTGTATTCCCTCCCGAATAGCAGTGCATCTCCTCTTTTCATGGAGAACTTTGAAACATGATTTGAAGCATTTGAAGTTGTGCCATCATTGAAGTTCTCTCTACATGTGATGTTATATACTTCAAGGCAATATTTATGACACGAAATATTTGCTTTAGCCTGTACATGCATGTGAGTTTAGCTAGCAAAATATTTTTAATCCAACGATTGGAAATAGTTGCATTACAGTTGAAATGCATCTCTTCATTGTCGATGATTAAATGAAATGTATCTCAAATTCTACTCGAATGATAATTATTTTGATCCCATCATGTGGATTGTTTTTCCATGTCATTCCGATACTTCAAGGCGAGCGTAGATTCGATCATTTTTATTTGGCTGAGTTTTAGAATGGATTGCTTACTTTCATACAGCGTATTTTTGTTGACTTATTACGGAAATGACAGTAAAGAATAGAATGTCAATCATAAACGGTATTTAGTAAGAAGATAATGATGATGTTCAGCCATTCAAATGTCATCCAGGATGTCAAGAGTTTGATAATCTCTGTTTGCCGTCTTGAGAATTCATCGCAGTGAATTATCATTGACTTGAGGTATTAGCAAGATATCTAAACCGCAGATGAAGAAGATTTCAACATTTTTATTCTTAACTGTTTGACTTTCTCTTTTCAGCAGATGTAGTTTCCAACGGCAATTTTCTCCTACAGCTGAGAGTTAACGATAAAGCTCAGTCAGATGTTATTTAATGTTTCTTTGAGAAGAAATAGTGCAATTTTAAAGTGACATTATCTTAGATACTTTGAACTAGCTACTGAAAGAAGCTATTTCTGACAACATCATCAAATATCTACGTTATCTAAAGAATCACAACCTTATCGCATTCATTTGTAATAAGTACCGCCCCCTATTAAGTGCAAAGCAACACGTGTGGATGTTAAAGTGCAAAGTAAGCCCTTTTTGCAGAAAACACGGCATGCATCTAGTTTGCTACTATCAAATAATTCCATTCCGAACCACTTCATTTTGCCCTTAAAAGTTGGTCGAAGAGAATAAAATGTGAAGTAATATATCCTGGTTAAATTTCGCTTGAATGCTTTTCTGAACATTATAGATGATTTTAATTGTGATTGCGGGCCAATGTACAGAGTACATGATTGGGGCAACGTTAGAGTACGAAGACCGTTGCTGCTTTGAAGCAGCTCGGAAGTTGCTGTGGACAAACACATAATGGACAAAAGAACTTGTGAATATCAATACAGAGGCCAAGTAACATCGTGTTTTAAGAGTCGTGTTTAAGTCCAAGCAACATAATTGGAAATGCACTCACTCAGAGAACCACCAATACGAAACCCTCAAGCTTGTTCCAAATTATGCTGAGTTGCTGTTAAGCGGGTCAATATTGCGAATTCTTAAAAGCTAGCAAATGAGATGAAAGTCAGATTCTCGAAATCAACATTGTCTGAACGGCGTTGTCAGCGAATGTTGTTGGCCGTTTGGGCCTCATCGATCGATATTTGAGGACACACCGTTGGAGTTGCTGTTCAGAACAATCAATTTACTAGTGCGAAAAAATGGTGCTTATTATTTTTTCCTGTGATTTGTTTTTGACCATTACCCGCACTGAGAATCTCCTTTCTTCAACCAGATCTGTGAGGCGCAAAAGCGAGAACTGTGTCACATGATCACCTGAATCGTGACGCTCCTCAACATTTCAGTTTGTTCTTACAAACAAATAAGCTTGTTTCAATCTATTGTCAATCGATCGGTAACTTACTTTTCACCTTCGTGATGTCAACTTTTTCATTTTTTATGAATTGACACCCTGATCGAGCTATATAGGTCAAAGTAGCAGCGACTTTATAAATTGCCAGTCCACAACAAGCTGGCTTCTGCAGTGCACCTGTGGCGGAGGAGGGGGCTTCGTCCTTGCAAAACTAAGCCGGCCAAACTTGGCTGTTGTGACCTTCAGTTTCAAAACATTTTCAAACTTTCACAAAAAATATTTGGATTTAGCTGACTAAAATCAAATTAATGACCTTATTTGAAAATTTGAAAATTTGCCTTTTTTGAGAAATATTTCGTATGACAACTCCCAAAGTGAGTGCAGTAATTCATAAATACATGTATAAGTCTATGAATCATATCACGATCATCCGTATTGTACCACAGACAGAGATGAAATGTCCCGCACATCTTTTGCATGGCAATTTGATCTATCGATTATTTAATTTCATTGGTGTTAAAGGTAAATACTTCTTATTAAAGTTTACAGTAGTGGCAGATACAAGTAGTCAGCTTTGTGAATTTCCCAATCATTTCCCAATCTGTAAGTCGTCTTAGAACGGTTGAAGTCGCTTAGAACTGCAAAATATCCTCTCACAGATCTATTGAGTTGGTTACTTTTGAAGGGAGATCTTCCGCATTTCTTCCACGGTTGTTTGAGTTGTATTCATTGCACGAATCAATCCTAAAAGTCTCTTTGTGCATTCATAAATAACGTCTGGTACATTCAACAGACTCGGTAGCTCAACCAGCAGCCACAGAAGTCCGTTATAGCAAAAATTTGGTAAAATTTCAAAATTTTGTCAAAAATAGATCAAAATTGATGATTTTAAATTTTGAATCGCTATTTAAAGTACGAAGATGAGCGAGTTAGATCAAACGGATGCCACCATTAGAGATTTCATACACGAAATTTGTCACACCGTGAATATCATGTTATTCGGTGCAGTATATCAGAAGATAAGAAGGGGACTGAATCACCCCACACCCCCAAGACTTCGATACGCTTAAAGTGCCACTGTCACGATTCTCTACCCTCCACCCAATCTAAGTTACCGACCGGAAAATGTATATCAGAAGACCGCTATTACTTAATTCCTCCTCAGAAGAAGAGAACTTAATAAGTCTCCCAGAAGCCACAAGCCTCGAACTTCAGTTCGAAGGGGCTGAAGTGGATAACGCGGGAACTAAAGGCCCATTTACTCGCGTTTATTCTGGCCTTAATCTCCATTCTCGCCCATTAATCTTCCATTCCATAATCAGCCATTCTCGCGTCCAGAACCTTAATAAGCCTATGGCCTGTTCACACCGGCCCTCAGTCAACTTCCAAAGAATGCAACTGATTTTCTCCCGGAAATTCTCGGCTGCATTACCATTTCCGCCCGGAAACTGAGACCGGCGGAAGTAGCACCGGAATAGATAAGAGTTAATCAGTGAGCATCCAATCAAGTCCACATTCAATCCCGTGTTTTCTAAGTATCATAATGACATCTTAGAGCTAACAAAGGAGTCACTTAAAGGTCAGTGATAATGGAATTACTTGTTTGAAGAGAATACTTGACTGTGACCTTGAAGCCTTTGTGGAGTTCGAACAAAGAGAAATGGAAAGAACATTCATAATCGAATTTTCTAATGAATAGCAATCCAATTTGTTCTTGTTGAAGTACGAGTCTTCTTCATGATAAACAATGATGATATTTATCATAGATAATATGTTTGGGTATTTTTATCCTATTGAGCTTCATCAAAGCTTCCATAATTAACCTGCTCTGCCTAGCTGTACTGATATTAGAATCGAAGTCGTCTCTAATTGAAAAGAAACGTTTCTTCTTCCTCCAAAAATTATCTGCTGCATTCCTAACTTCATTTATTTCTAGATTTATGTGAATAAGGATTGATTGAATTCTTTGTTAAGTTCGATGACGTCTCACATTGTTCATTGTTGGATCTATTTTTAGCATAATGCACGGAACTATGTTGTTTTCAAAGGAAACTTGTTCTATCAGGTAATGTTTAACCAACATTGTATCCTGTAACGCTATAAATAGAATCCCATTTTGCTGGAATTAGCGTTCAAGAGAAAGCAAGAGTGTTTATTTAAAAACTTCGGCTATTCCTGATGGATCAAAATTAGTAAGAAAAACATGGAAGAATGAGCTTCAGACAGTAGCCAGTGGCGCGTGTGTCACACACATCGAGTTCTTTGCTCGGTCACACTTCGATGTCACAGTGCCATTCATTGATAAATCCTACGAGGAGATGGAGTGAACTGAATTTCTCACACCTGACAGCTTCTAAACAAAGAACCGGAAGGACCAACATTAACGAGAAAACTTGTGCGAAATGATCTGAATTCTTCGAATCTGAATAAATCGTGGCGATCTTAGCATTTTGAAGGAATTCACAGCGATCCGCAAGCGACGTACGACTGTTTTTCCTATCTCTGACAAGTATTAGGAATTCCTTTTTCCACACTTAGTAAGTTCCAGCATGTGCCATCGTTTTGAATTAGTCTTCACTTCAAGTAAACTGAAGAAGTTCAACAATCTGATTCTGTGATGCGGACCAAGTTTTGGTTGGGGGCATTAAAGGCAGCTTTTGAGAACAGGGGACTCGGAAGAAGGTGTTTCAAGACAGAGAACTTGTCGTCCGATCTGGGGAGAGCAACGATGAGGATCCAAGGTTATTAAGGGTATACAGGGATTAGTGCAAATGCATCGGACACCGTGTGAGATGTGAACTGACAGTTGAAAGAAACTGACTACAACAGCGTGTGACAAGAGGATGCCTTCTATGATCAAGAGCAAGATGTTCTCTTCAATGGGTCAACCAGTAATTTCATGGTTCTGAGTGTTGGGCCTTCTTAAGGCGTATGAGCAAAGACTTCACTTGCTGAGATGCAAATGCTAAGGTGGAAGCAAGGCTACACCGCAAGACCAATGATGAGATTAGAGAAAATGTGGGGACCACGGAATTAGATTGTTTGAGCGTGTCACTTTGCTAGAGGTGCAAACTGATTCAAAACGGTGGCACATGCAGGCACTTACTAAGTGGGCAACAATAGATGTTTAATACCTAGCAGAGATAGGAAAAATAGTCGTGCGCCGCTTGCGGATTGCTGTGAATTCCTTCAAAGTGCTCCAATCGCCACGATTCCTTCAGATTCGAAGAATTTCGATCATTGCGAACAAGTTTTCTCGATAATGTCGGGACCTCCGATCAGTATTGAAATAATTACCGGGCGCACGAAAAAACGTTCACAAACTTCTCTGTAGAACTTGACATCGACTGTGTCTCTTTGTTGTATGTTCCAGTTGATCACAGTCACTGAAACTTCACACAATTTGGCGTGTTTAATGTTGAACTGGCTGCCAATTGTTTGATTGTTATGGTATTATGTCAGCAGATTCTGTCATTTCAATACATGTACCAGTGCTTCTTCTAAATGTTTATGTTGATGACAAAACTATGAGACTATTCTCGTAAACAAATAAATATCAACACAACAGAATTCAGCTAAAATAAGCACCAGGACCGGTACGTAGATTACAAAACAATGACTCTACTCCAACAGGAAACTAAATGAATGAAGGTGGAAAATTCTGGTGTACCTGAATCAATTGTTTTCGATGAAAACTTAGGCCTGGGATAGCAAATTAAATGCCAGCATGCCTCACAGGATCTGTAAGTTGTACATGTGCAATTTCATAATCTCATCTTCATTCGTCTTTGTAGTGACTCTGTTGAAATACATCTCAAAATCATTAGTTTTGAATTTTATGAATACACTGTAAGCATCACCATGCTGCAACTTTCATGTTATAATGCTTTATTTTCAATGTATAGCGCCTGATCGAAATTGCAAAAATGTACAAAGTCGTGAAATGCACTTTTTTGTCCATCACGAAGAACGGGGAAATGTTCCAATATGTTTCAGTATGTGATACTGCTAGTGACTCAACGGGCTTATAATTTGAAAGCTCTTTAGATATCAATAGGTCATAGACATCATCATTTATAAAGACATTGATAGCAAAATGTGCATTCCCGACAACCTTTGTTACTTTTGAATATCATCTTCATGTCATTATTCCTATTACTTTCAAAGCTATGCAGATTTCAACATAAACATATTTAAGGGAATTGTTACATTAGAGTTCAAGTATTTATTCAAGAGGTAGGTGGATTTGCCGGTGAAGAACATACAAGGGTAAGGCTTATACAAATCAAATTGCCCACGCATTAAGACTGCATTGTAACTTCAGTTTTTGACGTTCATCCGTTCTAGACCTACTTGTAACATCGGAGATGAGTGCGAGGGCGTTCACCGATTTATGCACACTTGAACACCTGTTTAAATAATACAGTATATTGTTATCATCCTTAAATGCCAACCGGATTTGCTGAAAATGGCAAATATTTTCCATTTCGATAATTCTTCTTAAAAGACAATGCCTAAGATATTTTTCAGATGTGTAATAAAATAATTCAGACAGGAAGAATAGCAGTGGAATACATGAGAAAAGAGAATTTTGACAAATTAAGACTTTTTGTCATGCATTTGAGATTTATAATTGATTAATTGTTTTGGTTTGAAATTACGAGAATCCGAAAAGTCAATGGAGCATTTATGTCGCAAATTTTTAAATATTGAGATAGCAGTAAATATGATGACAGCGACTGAGGCGCCTCCAACAAACTGCCACATGTGATTTTGGCTACACGTCTCCTTGAAAATGGCTATTTTCAATACCAAACCGGCTGAATGTACTGACAAGTTATTGATGAGTACAATAATAGATTGATAGGATTGATTTCCTTTTGATACTACAAGTCTGAGTAATTTCAAATGTGATTATAGAAGAAGGACGACTTGCAAATGCACAAAGAAATCAGATTATAAGGAAGAGACACAAAAGTGACAATAACTACTTACAGTAACTGAACCTTTTATTTAGCTTGTACCTAACATTTGGATTTGAAATACCCTATACTACTCAGCGCAACAATCTCTCTGATTATTGCTTCCAGACTAAAACTTATACTTTCCAAAGTGAGTACAAATTTCAAGAAATCTCAAGAAAGACCACTATTATCTACAACTCCATAAGAAATAGTAGTAGATTTTTGACAGCTATGGAATTTGGATGGTGATTGATTCTGAGGATCACATGGAGTATGAAGTTATCTATTTGTCTCAGTGCATGTATTGTAGATATCCTATCACTTTATTTCACCTACAGTGCAGATTATTGCCCGCGCGGGTGATGATAATTTGCTCTAATGCACTGGAAGGAGTGTAATCTGTGCCAATTATGACTGCTCTTGTCCGGTTTTATTATAGACTAGATCTGTGAATAGATATTCTCACGATTGATGAATCTAAATTTCTATTCAAATACTCTTGATCATCATAGATATGTCAACCACACCCTGCCCTTGATCACCATAGATATGTCAACCACACCCTGCCCTTGATCATCATAGATATGTCAACCACACCCTGCCCTTGATCATCATAGATATGTCAACCACACCCTGCCCTTGATCATCATAGATATGTCAACCACACCCTGCCCTTGATCACCATAGATATGTCAACCACACCCTGACCTTGATCATCATAGATATGTCAACCACACCCTGCCCTTGATCATCATAGATATGTCAACCACACCCTGCCCTTGATCATCATAGATATGTCAACCACACCCTGCCATTGATCATCATAGATATGTCAACCACACCCTGCCCTTGATCATCATAGATATGTCAACCACACCCTGCCCTTGATCATCATAGATATGTCAACCACACCCTGCCCTTGATCATCATAGATATGTCAACCACACCCTGCCCTTGATCATCATAGATATGTCAACCACACCATGCCATTGATCACCATAGATATGTCAACCACACCCTGCCCTTGATCACCATAGATATGTCAACCACACCCTGCCCTTGATCACCATAGATATGTCAACCACACCCTGCCCTTGATCACCATAGATATGTCAACCACACCCTGCCCTTGATCACCATAGATATGTCAACCACACCCTGCCCTTGATCATCATAGATATGTCAACCACACCCTGCCCTTGATCACCATAGATATGTCAACCACACCCTGCCCTTGATCATCATTGATATGTCAACCACACCCTGCCCTTGATCATCATAGATATGTCAAGCACACCCTACCCTTGATCACCATAGATATGTCAACCACACCCTGACCTTGATCATCATAGATATGTCAACCACACCCTGCCCTTGATCATCATAGATATGTCAACCACACCCTGCCCTTGATCATCATAGATATGTCAACCACACCCTGCCCTTGATCATCATAGATATGTCAACCACACCCTGCCATTGATCATCATAGATATGTCAACCACACCCTGCCCTTGATCATCATAGATATGTCAACCACACCCTGCCCTTGATCATCATAGATATGTCAACTACACCCTGCCCTTGATCATCATAGATATGTCAACCACACCCTACCCTTGATCATCATAGATATGTCAACCACACCCTGCCCTTGATCACCATAGATATGTCAACCACACCCTGCCCTTGATCATCATAGATATGTCAACCACACCCTGCCATTGATCACCATAGATATGTCAACCACACCCTGCCCTTGATCATCATAGATATGTCAACCACACCCTGCCATTGATCATCATAGATATGTCAACCACACCCTGCCCTTGATCATCATAGATATGTCAACCACACCCTGCCATTGATCATCATAGATATGTCAACCACACCCTGCCCTTGATCATGATAGATATGTCAACCACACCCTGCCATTGATCACCATAGATATGTCAACCACACCCTGCCCTTGATCATCATTGATATGTCAACCACACCCTGCCATTGATCATCATAGATATGTCAACCACACCCTACCCTTGATCATCATAGATATGTCAACTACACCCTGCCATTGATCACCATAGATATGTCAACCACACCCTGCCCTTGATCATCATTGATATGTCAACCACACCCTGCCCTTGATCATCATAGATATGTCAACCACACCCTGCCCTTGATCATCATAGATATGTCAACTACACCCTGCCCTTGATCATCATAGATATGTCAACCACACCCTACCCTTGATCATCATAGATATGTCAACCACACCCTGCCCTTGATCACCATAGATATGTCAAGCACACCCTGCCCTTGATCATCATAGATATGTCAACCACACCCTGCCATTGATCACCATACACATGTCAACCACACCCTGCCATTGATCATCATAGATATGTCAACTACACCCTGCCATTGATCATCATAGATATGTCAACTACACCCTGCCATTGATCATCATAGATATGTCAACCACACCCTGCCCTTGATCATCATTGATATGTCAACCACACCCTGCCCTTGATCATCATAGATATGTCAACCACACCCTGCCCTTGATCATCATAGATATGTCAACCACACCCTGCCCTTGATCATCATAGATATGTCAACCACACCCTGCCCTTGATCATCATAGCACATCGGCAAATAAAATTCTCTACGCAGCTCGTGTATGAGATTGAAGATATATTAATACCTTTCAAATGACAGCCTAAATCGTCGGCGCGTAGCGCCAGACAATGCATATTATTCACTATTACTGAACCCAAAATCTATGACATCAAAACTCCAAGATTTTGATCTATGAAACGCTCAAATCTATGATCATTTTCTACATAGCCCATGGAGCTCAGAGCACTTAAGTGTGTCAAGCTTGAGATATCTACGAGTCCAAATTATGAACGATAGGAATCACTTCAATGCCATTTTCACTGTGAATGCGGAGTTGGACGGTGAAATGATCCTACCTCAATGGTATTACATAGCAAATTAGACAGCATTAATTATTCAATGAAGACCGTCTAATTTGGAATTGGAGATATATAAGCGACTTTCATAGAAAAATGACATGTGAAATATCGGCTGACAACCCTACTTACTCAGTAACAATGCTTCATCAATAACACATCATCGATCAACAAATCATGGACTCCTAGATATACAGTATAACACATGCTATACATCAAGGAGTCCATGAACAAATTATGCCCTCGCCAATACCATAGAAATACACATAGAATAATACCATATACACTATAGAACAATACCATAGAAAGTCTACTATTATCTACTTCTAGGGCCCTCGCCCTTCGGGCTCGTGCATAAACATGCTGAGCTCGAAAAATGCAATAGAGATGGATTCTTTGCATAATGGATAGATACGTAGTTTGCATAGATGTATAGTTGCGTAAATAACAGTCTATCATCAACGCGTTTCATTCATCATCGAGAAAAGCACTTTTGAATAAAGGTCATAGAAATCCAACAAAAGTCTTCTCGACTACCGAATTCATCGATTTTATATTGATTCATAAATAGCAGTTTTTTGGGTGTCATTGATGAAGAAGCCCTGTTCATATCTCTACAACTTGCAAATCCATGCAAATGCATTCAAGTCATTTTACTTCGAATTTCACCCCTCATCTGATCTGTCGTCAATTCACCGAGATGTAAACAAAATGTCTCACATGGTGTGTACTATAACTTACTATTGCCTTATTCAAATAGAACATTTCTATTGAGTAATTTCATAACCGAAAAAACGACAGATGTTACATACTCTGAGAAGTTTAATGATTGCAAGAGTGCAGAGGACATGTAAAAAACGCAATCATAACGTTTTTAATGTCAGTGAGCACGCAAGATAATGTAAGCGATAATGCGAAGCTCAATAAGCGTGAAGCATCGGAGACTGAATAGATCAATGCACTATGTCGTGTCATTATCATTCCCATATTGATTTTCATCTTTCAAACTTGAACTTGTCTAGTCAATGATTAATCAAAGGTGAGTTCAGCAGTCTTTTCTTGAAGTGTAGACATTTAATGAAGAATGTGGTACAGTTACAACACAATATATTTCGGAAAATATGAATTTAGATTTGTAAATCACTAGATGGTAGACAGTTGAGTGGTGAAAATATCAGACAATGTGTCATGAATTGTCCTCATCTGCATCCTTTTCAGCGATCAGTATTTTATCACTTTCTGTCAGTAAAGCAAGAATAATCAACACATGAGTAAAGTGAAATCAATAAACAGTGCATCAAATGTATGTTAAAGTACCATGCAAAAACATGTGCGACTGGTAGGACGCGACCTATGTGACCAGGTGGAGCGAATGAGACGCTGAATGGGACAAGGACAGACATAGCAGGCAAAGAGGGGGCAGGTGAGGACAGCATTTCGATTCTTGGAGCGGACGAAAAAACGGATAATTGGTAGATTATTGTCCCCTGTCTCGTTGGTAACAAGTTTCCCCGCCTTTGCACTGTCCCTTTTTCTTGCACTATTACAGTCTACACTGTAGACCTGTCGCTCTACCAATAGAACTTGCATGAGACAGTGTCAATTGGCAAGATCAAGCCATCTGCATCTACAGCGGAAGATGTGTTTTCACAATGAATTGACCCTCATCGTCAGGTGTAGACTCAAACTGAGTAAAATCTCGACGTCTCCGAATATTTTTTCGATTGAAATGTGTTGAATTCGTGATTACAGTTAATAGCGGCGTACGGGAGGTTGTCTAGAATGGTCATATGAAAAATATCCGCTCCCTTTATAAGCCAAACTATTATGATAAAAAATCCAGCCGGCAATGACTTGGGAAACGTTGGGTGCTGTATATTATATTTTTATCATAACAATATACAATTTGGCTTATAAATGGAGTCGATATTATGACTCGGAATTTTGTTATCTGCGCAGTATTCTGCACAGCAACTGCGGAATTCAGTCAAGAGATTCTAAGAATTGAAATTAGGTAAAATTGGACTTGATGATCAGGCAAAGGCTGAAGGATGAGGAACGTGTCAACGACTGAATTTGCTGCACATCGTGACAGCAGCTAACCACATTAGTGACTTGCAGCATACATTTTCCGTAAATTGGTAGCTGCATGGTATCTTATAAGGATCGCTTGAAAGTTGCTGAAAATGCCTCACAAATGATGCAACCTTACATTTATGTTGTGAACTTGCTTACATGCTGTTGGTGAAGCTGTCCATTTCAAAAGGCATCAAATGAATCTACAAAGCTCATGGGATATATCTATTATGTTGCTGTAATTGCTTTAATTATACTTTAATAATAGTTAGAAAATTAGCGTAGAATATTGTACTTATAACACCATATAGATATACTTGCGCAAAAGTTTGCAGAACCACTTTAGTAGTGATGAACAATTTTTGAAGAGTCAAAAAATATACATCGGCAGATTCATGAAAAATGAAAAAATCGGAAATTCAATTTTAAAATTAAAATCTTTGGTATGAAGTTATTAGAATCATGCAAAATAGGCACAACCATTCGAAAGAGGAAGCTCGAAATCTATTGTATCTGTGGTTTTAAAATGGTTTATCCATAGGAACATCGCACGTTTAAGGGGACCAGTCCTACGACGCTAAAGATCGACCGCTTCTGATAGGCTTGAGGAATTGTAACGATCATCGACTTTCATATTGTTCACGAAAACAGTTTTCTTCAATAGATGAACACTACTCACATTTACAAGAAATAACAATGACTTTTAAAATCAATTAATCAGTCATTATATAAGTAGCAGCAATATTTCCGGCGTAAGAGCATGATCTTGACAACTGATTGATGAAACTGATCAGCAAATACAGATCCTTCTCTAAAGCGTTGCCTTTGTGTCTGTCGGATAAGAGTGAGTGTGTGTTTGGACAAGAGTGCATAATGTTTCCACAGAAGGCGCCACGTTGCTGTGTTACAGGACTAGATACACCTGGAGGCGTTGCCAAAAAAGTGATCAAATGTCTCCCCATGGAACTCTAGAATTCTCTCAATGAGGCAGTCAAAATACCCGTAGACATTGCTAATAACAAATCTGAAAGTACTTTATGATCGTGTGATCACAGGCGCTTAGAATTGATGAAATGCGATCGCTTGTTTTTATTGAAACGTCGCATTTGATGCATCAAAGGTCAATTCGTTCTGAAGAAAGAATTTTTGTTACTTCTCCGTTGGCTATTTCGTGAATTCACCGACGATAGAAGCACTTTTAAATAACAATACTGAATTAATTGTTAACTGACAATAATAGATTGTTACAAGAGTTTGATGGCGTTTGCATGTCACGCAAGCTTCTATCTAACTCTTCTCATTTCAAGTCGGCGAAGAATGAAATCTAGGCAGCAAATTCTTTAATTAACAAATTGTTTGAATGTCAAGTGTAAGCGTCTAGAATGTCCTAGACATGTTTTTACACACTTGCAAAGAAACGAAAGATTTTAGACTGAACTTTACAGTTTCATTAGTAATAAAACAAGAAACACATGAAAGACAATTTTAATTGAGTGTGGGAGCAGTTTTTTTATTTGTCACGTCTCCACACTGAATCTCATTTTGCTTGTCCTTCCATATTTTCTATTTGGGGTCTATATTGAATGTGAAAGATCATCATATCGATTGTGGGGTCATGATTATGTTACAAAGTAATATATAATTTCGATAATAACTTCTATACTTTTCTTTGACTTTTTTGTTGACATAAAAGTTGGTCTGTTCACATTAAAAGGACATAAAGACATTGTGTTTGTATTGTATTTATGCAATATCCATTGTGAAATATAAAACGGATAAAAAGAATATGTTATCGACTTTGTAAAACAGTATAATGTTATGTCTTACCTATGTCGGTTAATGTGTGTCATTCATAATAATACAATAGTTCTCAATAATATTATGTGTCCCGTCACCAACCAAACATTTGTGTTGATCAAAACTATCATGTAGACGAATCATCACTATCTCTCTATTTTTGCAGATTGGGAGTTTTTTTCAAAAATATATCAAATGAAGATTTCTATAAAAGTATATTTTCAATTGGGATCAATAGTCTAGTAATCCGAGCAAAAATGATGAAAATATATTCCTCTATTACTTTTGTGAAACTGCTGCTATATGCTCATTTTGAATTGAAAAAAATTGTCAAAGCTTCTTAAGTTATGCGTTGCAAAACAAGTCATATGATATCACAGATCAGACCAGCAAAGTTAGACATTAAATAGTGTTTTTCAGGAGACGTTGGGCATTGGATGTACTAATGGTGCAAATTAAGAGATATTTTGAGGAACTTGCCAAGTATGCAAGCCATAAAAGTGACGTCATTCTCATTTCTACAATTTAGTAGGCATGCATTAGTTCTGAAAAATGTCTTGGCTTATTAAAAATAATTCAAAAATAAGGGAATACCAAGTAAACTTACATTAGTATAATAACAAATTAATTCAAAACCAGTTCTGTCTTTTCTAAATTTTATGGCCTAGATTTATGAATTTAAAAACTTATTACGACGCCCGACGTTTCAGGCCTTCGCGCTTCCTCAGGGGCAACACAAACTAAAAACACAAGTAAGACCGACAGCGTAAGGAGACTGCGTAGCTTGAGTAGCCAACAACCAGCTAAAACAAATTAATTGATTGATTGGAAATAATTTGTTATCATACTAATATACATTGTTCCTTCTTCTCGAGAACGAAGAAGCATACTAATATAGATTAACATGACATTCCCTTACTTTTGAATTATATACATCAGTTCGCAATAGCTACTTAAAGGACAATTGACATCTTCAGATTATGTCTTCTTAATAAAATGCACTTAAGACAAAATTCAATGTAAACATTAGCGATTGTATTTAAGCTTAAGTAACTACGGGTACTTAATAGTGATTTCTTGCAGTAATGTGCATGCTTTGGAAAAGTATTGTTTTTTTCGATATATGAAACGAATCTGATAAGTTGTCAAACGCTATCTGTGATGTGCATCAAGGAGTTTATTGAAATAATGGGATACATATAAAAATTCTAAAACCCTTGATATTTCAAAATATTCATAAATCATTAAAAGTTTTTAATTCCCCTAAAAGTTGATCTGTAATGCGAAGGTCTGACTGTTCTGTTACTTGCCAATTTTCAGATGTATGTTAACTCCGTCTAATACATTATGATTGTAAGAAAGTCAGTGATTCAATTAGTCAAATATATGTCAAGTGTCCTGGATAAGCTTTTACACACTTGAAAAGAAACGAAAGATTTTAGTCTGAACTTTACATTTTCATTAGATGTAAAGCACGCTAACACATGAAAGACAATCTAATTGAGTGTGGGAATAGTTTTTGATTCACCATTCCACTCCTCAGATTTTCCATGTCCTTTACAAGATAAGTAGCATCCACCAATTTAGTCATCAACAAGTAATGTTGGATTCCGAAGAAAAAATAGATCACTGTTTTGAAGAGGGCCATTTGTTTGGAGTTAAGTCTTTGCTTCATCTAACTCTCTGACCAACAGACTGGATAAAACACAGGGGAACATTAACATAGAAGATCCGTGGGACGAGAAAGCGCCAATTTAGACCGCCATTAGTCGTATGAGCACAGAGGAAATCATTTCGAGAATAAATGAGAAAAAGAAGAGGCACTCTAGGTCGCTAAGGACACTCGATTGAGAATTGGGCTCACGGTAATTACTCGCTTTCCTTTCTCCGTAGTTATGAAAAAGTGATACAGATCAAACAATGTTCAAAAAGATTACAGATCAACACCTCGCAAACATTCTCTCCCATCCACGACTTGTCACCGTGTGTGTGTCACTAACTTGAATCACTTATGAACGAGCAGGGCAAACAATAAATGATTGCAATTAAATTGACTAATTTTTGGCAATCATCAATTGCATTTATGTTGTGCATGAGAGCTTCTGACAGCGATGAAATGATAACAATACTTGCCTTCCCACACAGTATTGACTTCGCGAGTGTGATAGGCTATTTGTTCTCTCAATTACTTTTTCAATATTGAGCAAACATTGAAAAATGAATGTCAATAAATAAACTTTTCATACGTGACTTAAAAAATTGCATTTCATTCAACATCTAATTTGCCAGTTCGCCTTCGAAACTATAATTCAATTAAAGGATCTAATCCAAAGCAAGCTCGTCTAACTACCACTGCTTCTTAGGCATCTAAACTGCTCCCAATTACCTGAAATTTACGGCATTCACTTCGTTCATCTTTGCGCGACAATTGGCTGTTTAAAATTCAAAACCATCTATTTTGACAGATTTTTCAAATTTTGCGCATTTTGGCTATCAAGCTCTAAATTGATTGCTGTTTAACCCTTATCAGTATCTGTAGGTACATTTTGTAACTATTGATATTTCAAGGAAGTGCTGATATCTTAGTTTTGATCGCAAGTCTGAGGCATCATAGAATGATGTCTGATTATGGGTTTGGAATAATGTGAAAAAATATTGCCAACTCATCTGCTGCTTAAGTTAGTGGGCCAAGTACATAACCCCTCTGTCGTATACTTAGATACATTTTGTACCGATAGGGTAATTTGCAATATTCATGTCTATTCATTTCTGATTTAACTTCGTAATCATGAGCTGAACTTGTCATATCATTCCTTCAAGTTAAAAGGAGGATATTGGAATTTTCCCGCATACACGTACATCAACCAAATTTGGAAATATGTGCATGTAATTGCTAGATTGAAGATGACAGATCAAATGCAAATATTCATTTACCATCTGCATTTTGTGCGAATGACTAACACTTAGACTGAAAGTAAATTTTCTCAGGCTTCTGAATTCCTTTACCAGTGTATGAACGGAGATGTGATTGAAGAAATCGAACAAAAGATATGAATACGGTCAATAGAAAAGCCACAGATCTTCGACGTATACTGCCAAATGTTCGAAACTTCATGACGAATTTTCTTTACGATGAAGTGCGAGCATGCATCGGACTATTGCTTAGAGCCGGACTTGATCGTGACAACATGACTGACTTGAATGAACTGTGGAATGCAACAGAAGGAAGGCCTATTTTCCGAGCAACAATGTCGTTAAATCGCTTTAAATTTTTTCTACGATGCGTACGTTTCGACAACTATCGCTCACCGCCACAACGCCTAGAAAGTGATAAACTTGCGCCTGTCAATGATGTTTGGAAACAGTTTGAATGGGACGCACCTACATCCCATCCAAGCCGTCAAAATACGGTCTCAAGGTGCTTTGGCTTGCTGAAGCCTGCACAGGATTTGCTCTTAACGCTATCATCTACACCGGTCGAACCTCACCGCAATCTTGGTCATAATGTGGTCACTGAACTTGCCAGACCATATTATTCTACAGGAAGAGATATTGTGACTGACAATTTTTTCACCTCTCACAGCCTCGCAGTGACTCTCCTTCAGCAAAATATTACTTTGATGGGAACTATCCGGTCTCATCGACGTGAAATTCCTGAGCAGCTTGAATCCAAAAGACGAGAGGTGGGTTCAAACATATTCGCTCACGATCATGTAAATAAAATCGTTTTGGTGTCCCACATTCCGAAGAAGAACAAAAATGTTATGTTATTGAGTTCTAGCCATTGCGGAAATTTGGCCATTGCTGGTGAAAAGAGCAACAAAACTGCCATGATCCTCGATTACAATCGAGGAAAAGCTGGCGTTGATCAACTTGATCAAAATATTGAGGAATTCACTTGTAGAAGTAAGAGTGTCAGATGGCCTATGATTATATTTTAAAACATGCTCGATGCTGCGGCGTACAACGACTTCGTACTGATGAAGACAGATCATTCAACACTGACCAGAAGACAATTTCTGAAAACCTTATCTTTCCAATTAGTGGAAGATAACGGTCGACAACGTCATGTAAGAAATTTGAAGCTACCGAAATCGATAATCGACGCCGGGTTGTTGCTCGGTTTTCGCGAACATAACGCTGAATTTAGTCGTCGCGGAGAAAACACTGTTTGGCACTGCAATATTTGCTAGAAGAGCAGCAGAACACATGTTTGTGTGACATTTGTTTCAAAGCTGTTTGTCCGCAACACCGCATGATACAGAAAGTATGCAGGTGCTTGTCTTGCTCGTGAGTTCGTTTTTTTCACTTTTCTTTATGTGCACGATGCACCGGTAGACACTTAGTTATTGTTATATTGTTACAGAATCCATGCTATTTTCATAATGAAATTGTTATGTTTGATGCATAAATTGAATGTTTTTGATAAATTAATCCAATCAGTGCCATTTTCTTGGTTGAAATGGTTATTGATTATAGAAAAAAAGTAAAGTATTAATGAGCATTCAATAGTTATTGGTTGAAAAATTACTGATTCATAATTTGATATTTCAAAAACACGTTGTATCTATGTTAAGCTTTAGTTTGTGATATCTATGTTAAATTCTAGTAAACAATATCTATTACAATAGGTAGTCAGTGAAGACATAAAATCTATATCTGATGCTTAGATAGATTTATTACGCAGTAATATAGGTTAGAAAAACTTCATTATCTATAGGTACAAATTGTAGCTACGTATACGGTTGAAGCAGTCGGTTTTACTCATACGGATAAGGGTTAAGATGCCAAACTTGTCAAACATTTTAGGAAGTTACTTATGAGTACAAATATAGATATTGACTTGTGCAGAGAATACAACTCGAATATGCGTATTGAAAATGTGGAAGATTTTCCTCTAAGGTAATCATTCCAGTGTTTCTCTGAAACGGCAATCTGCAGTTACCAGTAGCCTTAAATGTGATTGGAAAGAAAGGTTCAATTTTTTATGCGAAAGGGTTCAAATTTTTAGTAAAAGACACAAAAATGCTAATTCTACTTGCCATTACTGCTAAGCATTCAAGAAGTAGTATGTGCATGATACTTGAATTTCCGTTATCCTAATTGATGTCTACAACATAATAGATGATCACGATGTTATTCACAGTCTGAAATAAGCAAAATACTGCGCTCATGTCGTAATTCGCTACTGGTCTACTAGTCTTACTCGTGTCATCAAATTGCATTGCAAATTATTGATGCTTTGGTTCAATATAAGCAGCGGGTACATGTTATCATTTCACAAATTTTCAAAAGTATGACGCTTGAAATTCCCGAAAAATTCGAATAATATCTCGAAAATTCACATAAAAATGTCGATATGCCCGAATCTTAAAATCCCGACGATACGGAATCCCCAGAAGTCTTCAGCTCTGATGTTAATCTGATGATACGAGTTTATTACTGAATTCGGATGCTCCGGTCAGCGAAATGCATCGATTCGATCACAATTCAAAACAGCGTTGAATAACGTTACCCCTCAATTCACCCATATGATGCCTATGATTGTGTATAAACATGATATCATGTTTCAGTCATTGACAAATCATAGATATCGCTGATCCTTTATTAGATTGTTTTTCAAGTTTGTTATTCCTTTTTGGAAAGAATAAAATTCATGATACTGAATATATTGGTCTGGAATCTGAATAAACTATTTTGGGATCTTAAATAAATAAAGAAGCAGCTGAATTTGTTGTTAACATTTGTCTCAATTTTCGGTGTGATCGATCTATTTCTTACTTTATTTCGATGTTCGAAGTAACAGTGGACAAGTTTCAATCCTCTATCTACCACAGCGGGCTCCAAAAGATATCAAAATATGCCTTAAGTGTTCCTCTGAATTGCATGAAATCGGAGGACAGAAGGTTCTGTAGTTGCCCGCTGAGGTATTTATCTGCTCTATCCCGCTCAACTTCGTGGTACAAATAGCAATTTTGAATTTCAAGCCATGAATTTCTGAGAATTGCGTAATCCAATCGAATTTTGTTATATTAAGATTAGCTGTTATAATAATTTTTGTGGATAATCCAATAGCCGCATGCGCAGCGAATGAAAACGGGCAATTGTCCATTCGTACATTTTATCATTCTCGTTTTGTAATTCGCTTTCGTGGTTAAAATCAGTCTGCTTTCGCAGGTACTCTACAATTTACAGTGCGGACAAATCTTTGCACAAGTCTGACCTGTACCTAATTCTGACATGAAACGAGGGGAGACGTTTCTCAAATCGTTGCAATCTCTCTGTGAAGCAATTTAAAGAAAGGTACATTTAAATGGTATTTTGATTAGGAAAGACGCTTGTATGACTTTTAATATTAGCGTATTGCACACCTTTCATCAGAAATCGTTGAAGTTGGCTGAACGAAATATCAAAATTATTATCTATTTTGAAAAGTTGTTGTTTGATGGTCTGAACTGTGCCACATTTTGCAAACATTTTGTATCACGACTATTACAACACAGACATCGAATGGAGCACTCTAAGTGCAAATGTCATGTTAATACTACTTATCAAAAGTTCTAGTAATATCAGATATTTTCAATTTTTTAAATGTGTCAATTTGCGAATTTTTCCAATCAGTTGAATTTACTTAGAACTGCAGGATACCATTTCACAGATTCAGCGGAAGGAGCACATTTGAAGGGAAATCCTCCACAGTTGATATGCGTTTGATTGTATTGCATTCATTTCACAAATTTATCTTGTTAATTCTGCTTTGTAGGCCTACTCATTAGTCAAATTCTCAACAAACTTGTAGCCAAAATTCGATAAAACTGCCAAAACTGGTGATTTGGCACACTTTCTGTCGTACCGTGAATCATTTCGAAGCTCTCGGGCTTTAGAAAGCAAGGCGGCTGAATACGCGGATGTCAATGCGTTTCAGCCTGGTATGGAAAGGGGTCAAGGCAGTCTGAAGGAAGCCGACCGCAGAACTGTCGAAAATAACCCATCAATAATGACAATTAATTAATGTTTCCAACCCCTGAACATTCCTTCCGTCGATAACTTGTCACCTTCTTTCTCACAGTCACTAACGAGAGTCACAGGTGCAAGGTCAACTTTAATTTCATTCCATGTTCAACTAATTTATTCGAATTGCAGAGTTTATCGTCTGCCTTATCGTGGAGGTGACTCATGCCAGTCAAACTCTATCATCAGATTTGTGTTATTTTGTGGACAACAAGATAACCATTTCATCACTGTTTGCGAGTCAACTGTCTGAAACACAAGGCAGATCAGTTTCAATCAACAATGGTGAAATTCTACGTCCGTTTTCATTCACGAGAAACAAGAAATTTCGAAGAACGAAACACCTGCATTGATGGCATGAATTTGCTTTTATATAAGCAGTACAAAATGTCTCTGTTTATCCGAGTAATTGATGAAACTTATCGTATTTACCACAGACAAATATTTTCACGTTTCTGACGCATTTCAAAGTGACAGGACATTGAGTTATTTTGCAGACATATTTATTGACAGTTCGTTACTCAACTGATAACATTCGTCCAGAGTCGAGGGAAGTAAAGTACTTGAGGAAATCAGAACAGGAGAGATTTTATCAGAAAGTCATTTCAGCATTATAAACTTTTCCCTCTCTCACATCTTTTTATTTCTCCTTGTTTTTCATTCTAATTTTTATTATCAATTTTCGACTCTGTTTAATCCTCCTTTCATAATCCTTCGTCGTTTTCTTCACTATGTCTAGAATATTGCAAGTCCTTAGCATTATCCCATCCTGATAATTCTTAATTTCCCCATAATTGGAAGAGTGAGCCTGAGGTTGCCCGTCACCGTCAACACAGCGGTCCTTCCCGGCAACCGGTCACTGTCAACACAGTGGTCCTGTCCAGCAGCCAGTCACCGTCAACACAGTGGTCCTTCCCACCAGCCGGTCACCGTCAACACAGTGGTCCTTCCCACCAGCCGGTCACCGTCAACACAGTGGTCCTGTGCGGCAACCGGTCACCGTCAACACAGTGGTCCTTCCCGGCAACCGGTCACCGTCAACACAGTGGTCCTGTGCGGCAGGCAATCACCGTCAACACAGTGGTCCTTCTAGGGTCTAACATGGAGCTCATTAATGCAACCGGAGTGACCGCAATATACATTAGTTTCCGATGAGCTGCAGAAAATGTTATTGTGGCAAGAAATCAACCCGGTCGATATCTCATCGAACTGTGGAAAGAAATTTGACACATTACTATTCTCAGAAAAAATCTTCGAACATTTTTTCATTATCTGCCACATTTTTGCTAATTCGGTAGGAAATCATGAACTCGTTGATTGTGAATTGAAGTGGAAACGAATGACAAGATGGTTTTCGTATGTGATTTCTAGCTCTCATTTGATGAAATTTTCTAAATTCGGAATCGACATTTCCTACTTGGTAGAGCCATATTCACAAAGGTTTTTCATAATTCATTATTTGCCGATTTGCGGGGGAGTGAATGCTGTCTGCTCTTGTCTCCGCAAACAGATCGTGCACATCCCCAAACATTTTGTATCAAAGGACCTAGCTCAGTGGAGTGACAGGGCCATCCTACACCAATTTCTTTTCGACTTCAAATTCTGATTGCTGATAGAAAATAGACAGAAACAAAAAGTCAAATCGACTAAAGAGCATTCACATGAGACTTTCACACAATGATGTACACCTTATGCCTACTGTCCTGTCTGACAAGACGAGAGACTGACTATCTAGAACTCGGCAGACGCGCGGACTAGGCAAAGAGTGCACACCATTCGGTGGGAGCTTTATTCCGTGTAAAAGCTCGTTCTGACGGCTGCAGTGCACTATGAAGCACGTCCAATTGCTGTCACGACCACTGGCGCGTGCGTGCTGAAGGTAATCAATGCTGATAGGATGTCTATACCCGGAGTCTCTCAAGGTGGGGGGAATGCCATTTTGTGTAGACACCGAAGAAATTTTCCCTGAAGTTTCTACTCGTGCTTTTCACATACGCTAGATGTATGTTGTTTTAGAATGTCTCACTCGTTGATAAAAAGCTTCAAAAAGCTACAAAATACGCGCGCATAAGTGGACTATAAAGGCGCGTTCACATTAGGCCGATTCCGATAACGATGAATTGAAATGAAATCGCTCTGCATGAGCAACATAGCTGCTATTCACATTTGGCCGATTTTTTTAGCGACAAAGGTAACAATGTAAACATTGGAGCTCAGCGATAAAATAAAATATCGCCACGATTTAATCGTTGTCCTTATCGTGCTAGTATGAACGCGCCTTCAGCATTTTATCTTTCATTCATTCACAAACTTTTCGTTATTACAGAAAGGCATCAGCGCCGGTATTGCTGGTACATCAAACCGAATCACAGAAGTGCATTGCATGCTTATGGTTAATATCTAAAGTTCCGGCAGAGATAATGATAGAAAAAAACACTAAAACGATATTTACAGTCGGCTTTTATACTTGATGAAAATTCTGAATTCAGTGAATTTATGCGTGTTCGGGAAACTTGATGGTGTCAGAGGTTGTTCATCTTCATGCTTGGGTTTGAAATAACAAGGGCAGGCATATTAAGGCGTCTTCTAAGCATGAAAGCCGGAGCACTCGACAAAATTTGTTTTTTTAACCCATTCTGTGAAATGTAAGATACAATCTCGCATTCTTGGAATTTACGAATATCTCTTTATCTAGACATCATTGAGACATCGAGAGGAAAGGGTTTGATCTTAAGATTTCATTTTGGTTGGGATAATTAATTTACGATATTTCCATGTACACATCACGCTGTACATTCGTGCTCCTGTAAATATACATTTATAATTGTGAATGATTAAGGGAAACATCTAAAAACGAAATTCATATCCTATTCTCATTAATTATCTACTTATCTGTATGTCTAAATATCGTACTTGATGCAATCAGGATATGGAGGAAATATCTTGCTGAATGAAGGCTAGCTAACATTCGTTCGCGTTTAAGTTCCCTTTGTTTTCTAAAGACTTCATGAGCTTCGTCCTTCACTTTAAATGAATCAGTCTCATGTCTAACTTGTCATGAAGACCGTCATCAAACATGTGTTATGACCCCGATGTGATCATCTTTCATGTGATATTTGCCGTAGCGAATCTGACATTTTTTGAAGCATAAATGACATGCGCTTTTCTTCATGCGCCTGAGTTGCGGCCTAAAATAAATCACAAATCTTTCGCAGTTGTCCTCACAACCCTCTTGTTAACAGGAACTAATAGCTTCCTAAGAAAGTAAAATTCAGATGTAATATTAGTTGATGAAAATTCCTTTTAAATGCTATTTCTATTCTACAACAGAGAATTTGCTAAATAAATCGCATACAAATGCAAGTATAAGTTCAATAACCTTGCATATTGTCTCGCATACCAGTTCTACTTTCTAGGGGGCACAATGTCGATAAAGCGACAAGCAGTGGATGCTGACTATTGATTCGATTTCTTCATGGTAGAGAGAAGCTTCTTGGCAACCTGAAAAATTTCGCGGCCCTGTTTTGTGAGACTCATTGCTTGAGAAACATTGCTTATAGACTAGAAATGTATGATGGATACATATCAGAGCTGGATCCTTGGTACCGGTCATTGGTCATGCGGTAAATACTGCATTATAGCTTTCAGGCCACTGCAGACCGTCCTTTGTCTCATCTGTAGTATGCACTGATGTATCAACACTTCTAAATAAAATTGACTTTTTGAGCTAAAAATGTTGCACATGATGCGCATGTTGTCTGTAGAAAATAAATGATGCGATGAATAGCTCCGTAAAATGCTACTGTAATAATACCACTTAATTGATTGTGGCATACGGGAGGTAATTGGTCATAGTAATTGGATAAAAACAGTGGGAGAGACTTTCCACTACAAAACTGCAATAATACCACTGTTAGAATGCTACTATTGATGGAATTTGACTGTAGCAACTTGATGTTTCATAAATAACTTCAATTCTGATTTCACATGAAGTGATATTATTTTTGAAGAAGAGGCAATCAATTTTCTATCCATATTTCGTATGAAATCTTCGACTCCATGGCCTAATATTATTTCTCAGGCTGCGGTTTGTATTGCTTGACCGACCATTGAAATTGGCCAGTTTCTTTCTCGTTTATGAATATTTCATGTCCTATAGTAGAAATGTCGCTGAATACAAAATTTATCAAAAGAAACTAAAAATGATAAAATTAATTGAAATTCAACATCAACTCACCAAATACTCCTGTGCCAACTTTGGACCACTGCATCTGTGCATGTAAATTTCCAATGCGACATGGCAGGGTGACACTGTTGTGCAGTTTGACGTACACATCATCCATCGGAGTTTGTAGGAAACACTGTGTCTTCTTCTCACTCAATAATTCCGGCGTGCATCGCAGTTTTGTTTCTTTACCTAAAGAATCAATATAATCATAGTCATCTTCACCGAAACCAATATCATTATCATTAGAATCATAATCACGATTTCTGGATTTAATATAGCTATCATAACTCGATGATTCGGACAAGGTAGAAGAGATCTCAAATAGAAAAATAATAGAAAACAATATATAAACACGAGAATAAGATTGGCTGCAAGTTGCGCGTAGAAAAAACGATGTTAATTTAGAGGAAAATAGAACGCGTTTCGTTCTTGTAGGAATGTTGGAGTCAATAGGAGGGCAGCGGCAAATATCTGCCTCCCTGCTTCCATCACAGCAGTAATAAGACGTTGATTCTGCACGGGCCATTCTGTTCTTATCTAGACACGCGGCGATCGAATCTATTGTCGGCGAGATGCCTCATTCACGGTGAGAGGGAACAACAGAGTCGCAGGAAAAATGATGAGAGAATAGATAGAGGAAGTATTTAAAAACACGTGTTCTCCTTTCCCTGCTATCTTCACTGCAAGCTGCTCAAACGGACACTCGTTGTTGGCTATTCGATGGCGGCTGTGTTCAACACCTCGGTGATATGTAATAGTGGAATGACTCGCTTTGAGGTATCACTTATACCATTTTAATCATGGCTCAGTGCCGCGGCTCCACCAGTTAGAACTTGCCAAAAACTTTCTCATGAATGTTCACCAAAGATTGGATTTGTACAAGACTTCAATCTGATTGGATGAATTGACTTCATGACAAAGTTTCCACGCTCCTCCTCTTGTCCGCCTCCTCCTCTCTACTTCCATTTATCGTTCTCTTGTGTACCTCCCCATTCATTCTTTATCAATCTTATCCCATTCTTCATGTGTCACTATCTGTAGGTTTAGTGTTGATATTATGGACTTCTGTCCACGACAATCAGATATTCAAATTAGCAACGTTTCTCAGCTTGCAATGGAAAGACAAATTTATTTGCTAACTTTGCATGCTTTGTAGAAGGTTTGTGGCTGATTTTTGTATTTCAATCAGCGTTAGAATAACACGAAATTTGAAAACTTTCGACAGATCTTACTACAGAGCTCAGTTCGTGACGTCATATGCACCGAAGTGCACAGGGGAGATAAAAGAGATTATTCCTCGGTTTTTAGAGTTCACCTGTGATGCTTATCTCGAGCGCTTTTCTCATGGGTAATGATGGCTGGCTATTTTGATGTTTTGCGTTAATGCATCGTTGTAATATGAGTTAAAATCTATGCCACAGCTAATTCATAATGATATATCTCTCTGATTGAAAATACTCCATTCGTGATTTGTCTATTTCCATAAAAAACTGCGCGTCTTAGCCGCATTTCTATTTTCTCCTTCCCTTTGATTTCTCAGGGACTTTGTCGATTAATGAATTGTGTATGGTTTTGTGTAAGAGTTGATAATGATTGCCACATGAAATTGAGTGCTTTGCCTGCCTATCTCACGACTCTCATTCACATAGCACAATAACGAAAGCTCATCGTCTTTAGTCTAGTGGTTAGAGAGGTAGACTTAGATGGTTGAGGTATCTGGTTCGAGACTGGTTGCGATATAGGTTTAGATAGGTTTTAGAAACCTTTAAAGTTCTTCCTCCTGATCTATACACATTTTTACATATTTGAATGACAACATTAATAGAGAAATTACTTCCCAATATGTGACAATGTCTGTTCTAAACATCATTGTCTCTCAAAAGCGCCCAATCAGAGTTGCTTAAAGAGCTGCGTTCACTTTATCACATAACAACATCATTGTCGCTGTTAAAGAATGATATCAACTTATCATCTGATCTTGTATAAGGCCCTGACTTTGTAGGCTCTATTCTCTTACCAAGAATGTTTGTTTCGCATTTTACGCCCTTCTATTGAAGAGGAGGAGAATTCTACTCACTGCATAATGATTCGATTCTCTGCAAATAAACGTGCGAATGAAAACTAATACAGCATTTGGAATGTGATTTTAAGGATACTGAATATTTTGTTTGCATTTGAGTAAAAGTATTGCGATTCTAAGATCGAATCAGCTTTCAATATGCAGAAAGCTGGTGAATTCTAACAAATTCTTAAGTCTAGATTAAAGACGCTAATGTCTATGAATCATTGTGACTG
This sequence comes from Prostheceraeus crozeri, assembly GCA_907163375.1. Taxonomy (NCBI): domain Eukaryota; kingdom Metazoa; phylum Platyhelminthes; order Polycladida; family Euryleptidae; genus Prostheceraeus; species Prostheceraeus crozeri. The sequence continues at coordinate 119,700 of CAJQUW010003371.1, read as the reverse complement.
AATATTTTCGACTCTCAGAAGCTTCTTTGTTGATGCGCCACTTTCACTTCTCACTCCTGATAAGCTGTCAAATGCACTGACGCATGGAATGACTGACGCAACTGACTCAATCACAGAATTAGGTTGCTTAAGCGTATCACCTTGCTAGAAGTGCAAACTGATTCAAAACGATGGCACATGCAGGAACTTAATAAGTGGGCAACAATATATGTTTAATACCTTGCAGAGATAGGAATCCGATCGCCACGATTCCTTCAGATTCGAAGAATTCAGATCATTGCGCAAAAGTTTCTCGATAATGTTGATCATTATTTAAAAAGTTAGCAGGCGGCATGCGCACTAGAAAACGTTTACAAACTTCTCTGTAGAACGTGACATCGACTGTGTCTCTTTGTTGTGTGTTCCGGTTGATAACAGTCACTGAAACTTCGCACAATTGGCGTATTTAATGTTGAACTGGCTGCTCATTGTTCGATTGCCATGGTATTATGTCAGCAGATTGTGCCATTTCATTAACATTACATGTTCCAATGTTTCCTTTCTAGTCAAACAGAAGAAGAGACGATCTGTCCAATTTTGTGGATTCAATAGTGCAAGGTAAAGCACATTGAAGCATTCCGGACTGGGTGCAGTCTAGCCCTGGGTATAAAGTATAAAGTACAAACCCGGAGCGTGTTGACTTTTAACTATGTCAAATCACCCACTTTTAACACTGACTGGAAGGCAAACTTGCAATGAGAAAATCCTCTATGACGACTTTCATGCAGAATTGAAGTGTCTAGATTTTCCTGAAGTTATGATTCCTATATTCTTTCTTTATCAATTCTTGTTCTAAATCTTGTAGGCATAGATAGTAGGCTCAGTTCCTTGATAGGCAAATTCATCGCATTTGATAGTTACTGTGAATTGTACCACAGATGATAATTGTTATAATTCCATTCAACACAAGACAACACAGAAATTCCTGAAAAAACAGGATGACAATATCCTTATTGCAACGGGAGAGTGTCTTGATTCTTATGATTCTTTGTTCAAAAGTGAGATTGAAAAAAAACAAAAGGAAGTGCACCCTAGAGACAAAGAGGATAGCAGGCAACCACTCAAACAACTTGAACCAAATCAAGGAGATATATGAACACAATAATGAACTGGGATGCAGCAGGATGGGCATAGAGGGCTAAGGACAGCAGGAATTCGAACGCCAATTTTTTTAATAGAAAAGTGAAGGAAAAATCAAATAAATGCACTTTGCATCTATTTATGAGTTTCTGTCTTAATCAAACTTTGTAGTTTTCATGAAAGAAACCAAAAAATGCAGTCTCCAACTGCAACAAAAACTCCATCTTAACTTTTTGAAATCTCATCTGAATTTAATCAACAGTAAAACGTTGTACAATTACTATTTTCTTTCACACCAAGCCAAATTCATATTCTCTTTACACTTGCGTCAGACAACACGGGAGATTCGATCGAAAATCATAATTCTGCAGTCAACATATCCTAACTTCCAAATATGCTATTCTCCCTATACGCAAACACAGTTCTCAACGCGTCAAATAACAAGATGCTTTTATAATAACAGCTATCATTTCAGCATCGCATTCATGTTAACTGTCAATTAGGAAAGTGTTTGGATGCCAGATGCATTATTTTACCTTAATCCACATCAATGTGAAAGTATTTCATCGCATGAATTTCGAGATATTCAAATTGATGTTTGATGGTAAACTATGCTCCTTTATTGATTCTTAAACATGGAAATAATTCATGATTAACGAACTGTTCTGGTTGGAATTCTCATCTATAAGAAATAGAACAATTTGATTTCATTGCCATTTTTCCATTGAAATATTTGCATGCTACAGTGGATGAAGAAATGATCTTTCAATTTTAGATTTTTTGATCACTTGGTCGATTCCCATGGACGAGAAATATCTTAGCGCTAAGTCTGTCTGTGTCAGTATTACTTAATGTTATCAGGTGCAACGTGAGGGGACTCAAAATATTGAGTAATTAAATGATTGAATGATATAATAATGTAATAATGTAATTGAATAATTGAGTTCAGCATTAAAAAAAAGGGTCAAAAAATTTTGTATTTGAGAGCCTTTGAATGTGCACGTTTTTGTCTTGACCTTCTTTTTCAAGCTCTGTTAGATGCTGTTTTGGAGGATTGATAAACACGTTGTCAAAACCTATCTGTCTGTGTTTTCCTGAACTTTACATTCATATCAATGCTGAATTGGATCAATAGATTGGTTGAATATATGAGCTCTGTTTGAAAAGTTTGATGAATCTCAAGAATTCTGTAAATTCTTTTAGATAGCTCAGTTCGTAACAATTCAGACAATTGCACAGACGCGTTTTGTCGATGAAATAAATTCATTAACTTTCTTACAGTCATCTCTCAACTTTTCTGCTGCTATCACAATGTAAGTATTTTATACTGTGAAAAAACACGTTTTTGAGTTCTGGGTAAATCGGAATCGTTATCGATTTGTTAGAATAATTCTAAAAAATTCAATTATTGATGCAGACACTAAGCACAGATTAGCCGGTGCTCAAATACTTGGTTATTTTAGTAGGATTTAGCATGAGCAGATGTTTATCAAGTGATGCGAAAGATGTGTTTCTATTAGATGATTTCCGAATCATACTCAAATATTTGACATTTCTGCCTTCATAAGCTCTGATTCTAAAGTGTATTGTGTACTGAATAACCTTTCATTACACAACTTCGTTTTCCTGAGAAGATGAATGAAAAGAAACAGCTGATAAACTTCATGTCTATTACATCATCAAACATGTTTCATGTCAAGAATTGAAGAACTATAAAGGAAGTCACCGCGTCGCTTTCTCTTATTTTTGAAAAACAATTGAATCCTCATCCACATACATATCAGCACATGTTTAGTTCACTGTCATTATTTGCTACTCAGAGGATCGGATTATCATTATAAGAGGACCTCATTATCATATCCGTTTTTCGCCGATTTGGAGCATAAAAATCAATGTCAGGTGCCAAGGTTGATTAATTCTTATAATTTTTTTGTGTCTAATCTAAAACCAGTGTTTCTTCTCAAAATGTTTATATGTAAATTTCTGACGTGCTATATTTTCGCATTGACAATGATTCATTGCGAATCTTTAGTTTGAGACAATTTGATAACTTCTCAGTGGAAACATCTGTACAGTAGCGACTTGAACTCCCGGTAACCTTGTGGGTAATCAGTGGGACGTTTTGTTAAGATCTAACAGTCCGATAGATTTTCGCGGGGTATCGCGATAATTATCCGATAGTTCGCTGATAGTCCAAGTCGCTAGATGACCGATAGGAGTTTTCCTAGCGCTTGGCCTGTCCTAGCTGTGTTTAGAAAAAAATCCAGAGTCCTTTATATCTCACGATGAGGAATGCTAAGTAAGCAGCATTCCTTTATTGAACCTGCATGACTAGGATCGGCCAATAACCGCCTCCTGTTCGAACCTTCTGTGGTGGTGGGAGGTAGCCTCTTCTAGTACTCGAGCCTTGCTGCAAAGCTACTCCAGCTACCTGAAAGCAAGCGTGCTTTTTTTCTGGCGGTGATTGTCACAGGCAATAGACTCTCGGGGTCAAAGGCAGAATGCAAGCAGCTGTTTAGTAGATCGACCTCAAGTCTATAGCCAAGCCGTTCGACAGTGATCACTGACCTTTTAATCCGATACAAAACTGATTCGGTCTCCTCTACTAAACTATTGTTTTGTGTTGAAATTATAAGTTTAAAATGAACACTTCTTAGGATAAATTCCATGCTAGACGCAGACGTTTAAACTTCATGCTCGTGCAGTGCCGTAACATGTCAAAGTAGCGCAGTCTTGCTCTTGTTTGGGCTAAATTAATGCCGACGAATGCAGACCTCTAGCTTGAATACTTTTTCACTTTCTGAGAGATTATTCTTTTGCATGCATTTCAATTTATCATTTATCGAAATTTAATTGCGCACATAACAAAAGGAGCGTAAATAAATATCCTCTTGAAATTGAATATTACATGTAATAAATTTAATAAGTTTTCCTCTAGATTCATTTGATAGGGAAGCAAAAGCAACGATAATAGAAGGTTTTGACAAATTGCTTTGTGATGATAACTAAACAAATCGGTTTCTTTCTTTCAAATATGAAAGGGGAGCGAATCCCTGCAACTGAAATATAGCTAACAAACCAGGAAACTAAAATGAATTGTTAGCTTTGAGGAAGAGTTTGCCGTTGACTGTTGGCTATCAAAATACAAGTCGTTGTCGAAATGGAGAAGCCATAACTCTTCATCGATATTGTATCTGAGATTTGATAGTTTTTAAGAAATAGTTAATTAATTTCGGTTGATATCAATGTCTGTCTCAAACTTTTGTTGCAAACATGTAGAATAGAACGTCTCACGAATTTTCAAGTCTGATTTCAAATTCTGCATCTTCATGACAGAATTGCAACAAACATTTGAAATATTATTGTTCGAACCCAGAAAATGGCATATTTCGCCTTCAACAATACTTCTCTCGCACTCATCAGAGCAGTCATTTCCGTGAAATTCATCAAAAGGCCGCAGAGTTCCATGCTGGAAACCAGTCAAAAATGGTAGCCAATTTGGAATAAATATTTGCAGAAAATGTTATCGGTAATTCCTCTACTCTTGTAGTCGCAACAGTTAGGTGAGTACAAATAAGAAGTTTTAATTTACTACACTGTGGCAAATTGCCTGTAAATTTACAAGACTCGTCTGTCTGAGATAGTTAAGTAAAAGAGAGAGTAAAAGAGCAAATAATACTTTCCTAACGCAGATATCAACTACTTAATATTCCTACTACTCATATACAAATGCTTAAAGTATTTCTTCGGATCACAATGCGATTCTACAACATTGGAGTCACGTCAACTTGCTTGTCAAGTGACTTCCAAATATATGTTTATTCCAGCCATGAAAATAAATCAATTTCTAATTTTTACACGAGAATTTTTGCAGAGTTTGAAAACTTATAACAGTAAAACAAAAAAAATCGTATGAAGCTTCATAAACTTTGATTCGTTCAAAAGAGCTCTCGAAGATTCATGATATTTATCTACAAATACACGCACATGATCATCGAATAAAAAATAAGTAATTGTGTAGAATTACGGGATTAATAAATTAACTAATAAAAACTGGGTGTGCAAGTTTGCTTGATTGAGTCTCTAACATCCTCCGTCCAAATTTTTTGCTGCATCAAATTTTATATACAGTAACTGTAGCAATGTGCTAGACTTCTTGTTATTCATGCACGCAGAGCATTTGACTTATTGTAATTATGCCTATTTTACGCCATAAAATTTAGTTGCTTACTTTTCACTAGATTGAATTCACTTTCATTGCAATTTTTTGAATTTGCATGATTTAGCGGTTACCGCGACGCGTGAAGCATCTCTAAGCCGTCTAATTAATGCAGGTATTTTCTCTTATATTCTTCTGTGAATTAATTCTTATATTATTTATTTATTTATGTTATTCAGCTTCATTCTGCACTTGATATAAGTGTGATGTCAAGTCAGTGTCAGTCACTGAGACCGTTGATATCTTCCTCTGACGTCTTCAGATGTATTGCAGATTTCTGCGAAGATGAAAGTGCCCATGAACTTCACAAGTTTCTGTAACACATTTGATGTAATTCTTCATCATTGCGGAACATTTGAAGGACTTACCTCCAACGATTTCAATTTGACATTTACATTCATCATAGCAATATTTATTCCAACTGCTGAATAATTTCGCTTCCAAAATCTCGAAGCAACCCGAAGTAGCCGCCATAATTCTTAAAGAACTCAGATATGCAGACGATTGCTTGACGAATGGTTAATTTTCTTATGTATTATTCAATAAGAGAACTGTTTTCAGTGTTTTCGTTTATAGTATTCTAAGCCAAGTATTCGAAAATTGAAATGAATATTCATCCAGATGAGCTGCTTAGTACCCGACAATAGACATCTGTCAATTGCATTTCCAAATGACTTAAGCAAATCTTATACCATAAAAAGTAATTCACTAAATCATAGTTCACTATATTCATTGTCAGTTAATGACAGCAGCAATTAATACAATGACGTTTACATACATGCAACTCTGCAACACAAACTAAATATGATGTTCATAAAATCTGCTATCTACAGAAGACATGGCTACTTCCTATGGTTACCACTACAGCAGACACCGCATGTTCAAAGTTCATATCTACTAGTTACGGTCATAGAAAACAGTATGGAAGTGGTAGATTATATTTGGCAAAACCTTTTTCAATAATGAAATTTATATCTTAACTATTTCGTTACTATTTCGTTCAAAACTTTTCTTATTGTTATCAATTATTAATTTTGAAGGATGTAAGCCGGATCTTATAATAGATCTTTCCATTTTTGTAGATGATTCAGCAACTTATCAGAAATAGATGGTACGCCTATCCGAGCGGAGCTCAGCTTACTTTGACCACTGCATTTTAATAGTTGACATTTATTCATGGATGGTTTAGTGTACAAGATATCGAAGAAGTAAGTACAAGAAGTCAGTCACTTTGCTCGATTGTATTCAGTTTTATGCATCATTTTTATTTTGCACCAAATGACTTTGTTTATTTCTACATTTCCTTGACTCCAATAACCTAACATGGAATTTTCTTCTGGAAAGACAGAGTTTCGTGACATTCTAACCTTAATATGAAACCATACGATGGAATATGACAACTGTATGGCTTCTTCTAGGTATTTTTCTTGTGTCACTCACTAATCTATTCTCCGAAAATTCGTCAGATGAGACATGCAGAGATCGTCAGGCTTCTGATTGACTTAATCATACGAGTGTTTGATGAGGTGGTGAATTATGTGCATATTCTCATATTTCTCTCACACACACTCCCACATGCACACACACTGCCTCTTTCATATAATAAGACAAATTTTAAAAATAATTTTAGATATAATTATCTGGATCTTTATGATCAATTGTATTTGAGATTACATTTTACGAGATTCAATTTACAGAGCGAACTTTCACTTAACATTCATGAAAAGTCATTTGTTTTCATCATTACAATATTGACATAACATTTGGAAATGGTCAGGAGCTTAAAAAGATAATTTGAATAGTTGCATTTATTATATCATTAATGATATTCAACAAAAGGAAATTTAAACAATGAACGCATAATGCATTTCGAATTCTCGTTGAAACAGCGACCAGCAAATAATCTTTATGAAATCGTTTCCTTTTTGAAAAGGTTTTCACGCATACTTGAGCATTTAGTAGAAAATATGTTTAAAGAGAGTAGGTCTTTGGCATAAACTTCTAATTCCAAAATATGAAATAGTGATACTAAATAATGATTGAACAACATTTCAAAAAAACCGAGGCATTGTTTAAAAAAGTCAAGACTAAGGCAGATATTAACATCTTTATTTTTTATAAATAGTTCCAAAAATTGCTATTGAATTCTGTTGAAATACCACAAATTCTTTTTCTGATGAATTCATTATAACTTACTCCAAAACTTGAGTGCTAGAAAATATTGTAATCTGTGCTAAGCCACTGAATCGTCTTCACAATAAAATGCTTCTAAGATGTCAGAAAATCATACAGTTAATACAAAATTGCTACAAATAATAAGGAAATGGAATAGTAAAGACAGTAACAAAAAATAAACTTTTAATGTTGATTCGCTAAACATTTCAAAAATTGCGCAATAAATGTCCTTTCTTGCAATATGACACTTAATCTAAACGATGAGTTTGAAAACGTCGCCAACATTAATCACAGCCAACTTCTTCTCTGTATTGCAGATGAGAAAAAAAATAGAGAATTTTCCTAGAATGAGTTTTGTTGACTGATTATCAGTTGCTGCTAGCACTCTGTTCAATCATTTGTGAATGATCAAGCCTTTTCGTATGATGACAATTCTCTTTTTCTTACTCTGTTACACCTTTTGATCAAAGCAGAAAAGAATGTAGTTCATTGCATCAATAGATAGTCTAAAAGCATTTAAAGGTACATGCCGCCAACGGGGATAAGGTGAATTAAAATCTGTCTCAACTCAATAGTTTACGAACAAATTAGTAGGCCTGTCAACTATCTCTCCTTCTAAAAGGGTATCGACCGACCTTCAAAGTCAGTGAATAGCTGCTTCTCGCCTGCTTTTGAAGTGCATATGTCATTGACGTCACTGGTGACTACCGACATATGGCAAACAATTGTTACTACCGCTCAAGGGAAATCGTTTTATACTTTTCAGTGTGCTCCTCCTTCTCCAAAATCGATGCGCTGCGTTTTCTTTCTATTATCCGGTCAGGAAGCTTCACTGCTTGGGTCAGCGTGCTTTGTTTAATAATTAAATGAACTTTGCTTGTATTCAGAAGCAATTTTTTCTTCATTCGGGACAAAATTTCCAACTTTATGTTTGTCTCATTCTCACTCACTCTTCAGCGCCGAGAATTAAAATTGGAAAACAAATTGCATTAAGATTGAATCCTTTAATGTGACCAGATCTAGGTTTGATTCCACTCTCTCCAGGAACAGATCAAACTGCAGAGTTCGACAGGTCTTCTCTGCTCCTGTTTGGATTGGAGCATTGGAGCACGTAGTGCTAAAGAAGTGGCACAATCTGCTGACATAATACCATAGCAATCGAACAATGAGCAACCAGTTCAACATTAAACACGCCAAATTGTGTGAAGTTTCAATGACTGTTATCAACCGGATCACACAGCAAAGAGACAGTCGATGTCAAGTTCTACAGAGAAGTTTGCGAACGTTTTTTCGTGCGCCTGCTAACTTTTTTAATAATGATCGGTGTGGACCAACATTGTGGCGATCGGTACATTTTGAAGGAATTCACAGCAATCCGCAAGCCGGAGTATGACAATTTTTCCTATCTCTGTAAGATATTAAAAATTTCTTTTTGCCCGCTTAGTAAGTTCCTGCATGTGGCATCGTTTTGAATCAGTTTGCACTTCTAGCAAAGTGATGCGGTTAAACAATCTAATTCTGTGGATCAAGCACTCGCAAGACCACTGCAGTCTATGGAAAATTCTCTTTTGAAATTATTTGATAAATGCACTAATGAAAAGGTGATTTCCAACGATTGATCTGAAGACCTACATGTATATAAATTTGAGCATTTCAGGTGCGGTAGGGTCTCTGTTAGCTTCAATTTTTGCATTACAATAATTTTGGGATTCATAACTGAGACCATTAACTGCGCATAAGTTCGATATGTGTGTCAATGCAATATCTACGTAGGCAGGATATCAGCTGATCAGTTTTACGCCAATGACTTTAATGCTTCAATTTCAAGTAAGTCGATTGACTTAAATTCCAACTAATCAATTAACTGGCTCCCAAATAATCAACTTTGGCTTAAAGCAATTTGAGAAGCTAAAGATGACATCAATGCGATGCTTTTTCACTAAACCCCGATAATTGAAAATTATCACATTTCACCGTCTCTAATCCTACCGACGAAACGCGATGCGCCAGGGTCCCTGTGCTGTCTGCGAACATTTAAATGTCGCACAAATTCACCGACATGATAACAAAAATATTTTGGCTACTACTCGTCTGATATCAAAGGCGAATTTGTTTTCAGGTTGACAATAACATGATGACAAAGAATCAAAAAATTGTCGACTGTCTCCAAACACTATCTTTAATTTCTATCATGACTTCGATACAGCTAAGTTCATTTGGAACATAAGCTCAGGAGATTCCATCCCAGGCAATATCAATAAATAATAGTTATCCGCAAAAAGAGAATTCGTTTCCTTTCGTTTTTCCTCATGTGATTGGTTGCTAATATTTTTGACCTAGTAATGAATGAGTTTAAGTTCGAAGGGACTTGGAAAAGTAACCCTCTGTCCAACTGCTAAACAGGATTATTCAATAATAGGATGAATTTCAGTCCGACGAGCCCCCATTCATCTTTACCAACGATCATATTGTGCATCAGGTTGACAGGCCCACAACTTTCTCCCAGGAGAATTATTTTGCACTGGCGCCCCACATCCAGCAAGAGACGATCGGTTAATTCCTGTTCGTGTTCATACATCATGACAACATAACATCATTTGCTCAGTAATAGATTGGAATTTATAACACAAACAATATCTTTGGGATGAAAGCTTTGTAATCAAAAACTTTTAATGGAAATTGGAACAACAATAAAACAATTTTTGTTACAGATTTTCGAGAAGAAAGACAAAAACTGTTGCTTTAATCAAACTGCAACGAGGCAACAGAATTGCTTGACTGTCTGTTGATAGATGAGAAGTAAGTTATTCTATCACCATCACGAGTGATAACACCAGTTCCCCAAGATACTACTTTTTCTTGTTTAAATCCGTTTGTTGAAATGTATTCAAGTTGATGAACAAATGATAATTTATATATCTGCAAAGGGAGCTCTAAAAGACGGTTACTGATGACAAATTGCCAAATTCACCATGAATATCGTGGACATTTCCTCTATGTGACGGCCATTTTATATCCCAGCACATTGATCTTGTAATTGAAAATAGAATTTCAAAAATGCATATATTCTTTGTTGCTCAAATTTGTCCTATTTTATCCTCTACTTTATACAATCTCATTCTGCTGTCTTACTATCGTTGACGGCGATAGAACCGTGTCAACGAAGAGCTATTGTTACTAGTTGGTCAACCCAAAATTGCAGTGCAACTTTTTTGCATATTTTGAGTGAAAATGCAATATTTTACAGCTTTCATTGTCACAAGTTTTACTTTCCTTTCATTCCCTGCTTTCCAACCACTTAACAATGCTGAAAGAGAGCCCCATTTATTCGAAGACTATGCAACGCATTCTAGAATATCCGAGGGACCCTATAGTCCGGCAGCCAGCACGAGCTTCTGCAAGGAACGAGGCCGAAAATGACACTTTCACAGAATGATGTACACCCTATACCTACTAAGAATTCGCACGTCTGCCGAGTTCCAATTAGTTCCTGTTCTTACCAGACAGGATCAAAGAAAAACACATAGAAATCCAATGCGACGCAGATTGCAGTTTTTGGTCAAAATGGAATTTTCTCTGTTTTCGCTTATTGCGGTAGAAATTCTTAGTCTAGAACCATACTTTTTGACATGGAATGTCTTCAGGTCATTTCTTATCAGGTTCATCAACATTTATCTATGAAACTGTATGCATTCAGATTCGACAAGCCTCCTACTGTCGGCAAGCACCAGTATGTTGGCTCACTTTATCCACATTGAACCACATTATCGCATACATCGCCGATCAGAGGCATGACAACATCATATACACATGATAGGAAATGATCTGAAGACATTCCATGTCAAAAACTATGGCTCTAGACCTAGTAGTTTTTAATTGACGAGACAAAACAGAAAATGTGATTTTTGCCAAAAATTGCAATCTGCTTCCCAGTGGATTAACATGTGTTTTTCTTTGATCCTGTCTCACAAGAAGAGGAACTCACTAGAACTCGGCAGACGTGCAGATTCATTAGACACAGGGTGTACATCATTCTGTGAAAGTCTCATTTTCGGCCTCGTTCCAGAAACACTTTCTGGCTGCTGGACTACTAACAGTGAATTAGTTTGTTTTATTTGAAGTGCAACAGTTTGTTGCGAAAGACGTTCATTTGTACTCAAACATTTGGAAAGTACATGAAATAAAAAGGTTTAAGCAGAAGTTCTACTCAGCGACAATTATCTATTGGTCCAAGTGACAAAATAGCATTTTCAGAGTAGTTTGTTGATGCGTATTAGTTGATGTTAGTCGACAAAAAACCTTCACACACAAACAGCGGAAACTTGGTTGATTCACTAGAATAGAACACATTGATACGGGCAGTACAAATATATATTAACGTTCTACCCATGATCGCCGTCATCTGTTGTTACTTGACCCAAAGTATGCTTTTCAAACTATTGCAACTTATTGAATTTCAAATGCAACATTTGAAGATTTCTATTGCGTCTTTTGGTTGCAATAGTTATTTGAAGTCGCAAAAATATCGGAAAATTTGTTCGGAAGTACCTCTGGATTGCAAAATCTTCTCTTTATGCACATTTCTCATTGAATAAGTAATAATTTATATTTTCATAAGTAATATGTCTAGAAAATTAAACTTTATCTGTCACGTGCATATTATGGTTATCAGCTATAGGTTGCGGTACATGTCAGACAAACATGTTTCAAAATCACTTTCAATTTATCATCAAATCCAGGAGAGATTGTAAAAGGCTCGAAAAAGAGCACGGGTATGTTCTTCTGTGGGTCTTTTGTCTAGATATCACCATGAGGGAAATTCAATTGAAATTTGACAAATTCTAATGATTCGCTTTTCGAAATCGAGCTTCAAACATTCGCGAAAGACCGAACCCCTTAGGACAGGAGGGTTTATGGCTGACGGTCAACAGATGCAGAACGCACCACGGAAACATCAAATTCCTATGAATTTCTACAGTGACATCCAAGCATCAAATTTTGAGAATTTTCATGTAAGTCACTTTGGTATTTGTCAGTTAACACTTTCTGACTTCTCTGCAGAGGCTACGTGAACATTTGTCTTAACTTAAACCAAAGCTCTGGACTGGTGAATAACATGCAGTTCGGACATTCAGCTCATTGTGAATACTGCTGAGAAGAATCAGATACGCTGCAAATTCATGTCTTCATGGTTAGAGCTTGTGACGGTATAATTGGCAAATTTTCTGAATTTGATTTTCAACCTGATGAAACTGCATGCATGCACTTTTGCTTGCAGATAGCCGATCGATGGACTTAGTAAATTTTAAAGTAAAATCGATGCGTTCAATTTCAAATGGTAAGAATAGATGTAGCACTTAAATTCAACAACTGTGTAAACAACACACAGTAATAAAAGGCGATACAATCAACAGCAAAAGAGATTTTTGGATCTTGACTGTTTTAAACAGGAAATATCCCAAAAAATTACCGCTTTTCTATTTTTGGCTGATTTTAGCTGCGATGTCATCTTTTTTTCTGACAGTAGCGGATATATTCTTCTGAAGCTTTTCTGTTAAGTTTAACAGATATTTTAAAGGATTTATTAGCGGTGTACAGTCTATGTACACTGCAGTCAATGCCATAGATGGATTTTTCTGACTACAGCTAACGACAAATGCATTATCGTCAATTCTGTGATTAATTTGCTTTACAATGCGAGGAGTTTTGCACTGTCATTTTAGATCACGACTTTTGATTGGTATGATTCGTGCAGTTTCTATGGGGCGCAGTTTGAACTGTGATGTCACTAACATTAATCTAAACACCACAGATTTTGCATCAAATGCTTCCTCGTGCCACGATCTATTGATTCTGACATTTCCCGAACTGACCCGGCCCGTTTCTGCTCCCGAATTTCAGGCCAAAGCCCTCCTAGGCCCACTTACAAGTCGAACAAGCATTCGTGACACGAATTCTCAATCCGCAAGGCTGATGATGAGAAGGCCTTTCTATTTTATCAGCCTCCGACGCACTTGGATATATGTAAAGATATATGAACTTCGACTGTATGCATAGTCTATAGACTCATGAAATTGCCCCCGGTTGCTACAGTTACCTTGTGATAATCTTTGAGATGGTGATATCATATTTCTATTGTTTCCACGATTGCGTCATCCGTGAATAGATATCATTTATTAGCTGATTTGAGACGGTAAATTGCTCAATATTTGAATTGTGACAAACGGCGAAATCGCCTCGTAATAAAGGCTAGAACCCTGGATTGTTTGAAATTCCGAAAAGTAAGGAAAGGAGGGATGCCTAGCTTAGTGTCGGTTACCTGAGTAAACGCTAATCAATAAATGATGAAATACTTGGCTTGGCGCATTTTATTTTCCCACCTACGGCAACCTTAAATCTTGATAGATTGTTATGCATCTCCGCGTTGTGTTAAGTTCATTAATTATCTATGGATGGCAGTGGACAATAATTGATTTCAAGTGACAAGTATCATAAACAATCGTCAGTAATCTAAACCACAAGAAGAGCGAAAACTGCTCACACGTTAGGATTGGTTATTGCGATTCCTTTACTTAATTTACCGCCTCCTCTTGTAATGGGTAAATGGCCATTTCGAGTATCGCTGGTCAAACTCAACTGTCAAACAAAGTCAACAAACAGTTGGACCAATTAGTAGACTCTGACAACATTATCCATTCTTGGGAGGAGACCTTCTACTCTTGCATAACTTGAGTAACTCAGATGGCCAGATTCGTTGAAGAGTTCGTGACTTCTATTGATGTCCGAGATCAATTTATACCGCGATTAACACATGAGGCGTGAAAGAATTAGGAAGAAAAAATAATCAAGTCGTAGCAGAGTATATGAGGATGAAATGAAGTCAAACATGAATTATTCAGTACTATTGACAGTGCGGAGATTAAATGGTATTTCTCACTTGCCTTCCAATGAATCAATTAACTTATCACTAATAATCTTTCAAAGATTAAGTAGCGCAAAGTCATGAATGCAAAGGTTTCTGATATTAAAAGGGAACAAATAAGAGACAATAAAGGATAAGAAAAATAAAGAAAATTGATATGGAAGATATGAAAGAGAGATATAAAGAAAGAAGAAGAGACAGAGAAATCGCAATATTTCAATGAAGAAGAATGACAAATAATTAGACAGCACATTTTATATAAATGGAGCTTTTTATTAAGTCATTCACAACTACATGTAGTATTTTTGTGTTTTGGTCACGTCATGAATCTACTATGGCACTTGAAATTCATTTGATTTTGGGCATAGGCTGTTACAATAGTTTGGGAAAATATAAGTAAAAATTTGATGGAATTGTGATGAAATTTCAGCAATCTCACACGACCATCGCGTGTGATGCACATTGATAAGATTATTTACATGCACTTACACTTCAAAAATTTAAGAAATTTGATCACACTTGACGTGAAAATCGCAAATCGATAGATTTGTATATTATCTTCATTACACTGAAACCCTTTCAACATAGATCTGTCTTTGATAGCGTGTAGAGTCTTTTAATTCAAACTCATGCTTTATTTTTTCTTGAATACTTGATTTTTTGAATTGTATGTGCGACTACATGCTTATTCAAAGAAACAGATTTGATCTGAAAATAGTGCGAAGAAGAATTTATAACATAAATATCTTCGGACAACGCTAATTGCCAAAGGAAGCGCATGGAATCATTGTTTTTGACAAAATAGATGCTCAAGTCATTGAACAACGCATCACGTTGATTTATTATGAAATATTAGATCGAACTCTTTATTTCATGATTACATAATCAGCAAGAATGAGATATGTCTGCTTACATCGACTCAGTAGTTATCTTCCAAACATCAAACTCATGAGTCACCTCATTGTTATGTTCGTCGAGTTCATTGATGTCACCAACTCATTTATTACCTCGATATGAGATCGCACTGGGTAGAAGCAGGGCCGTAGCCAGGCTGGGAGGAGGGGATGCCATGAGAATTAAGTAATTAAATAATTGCGTAAACACCTGTATGACTGGATTTTATCCGCATGTCGGAGGAAAACTGCACATTCTTCATCACAACATTCTATCGAATCGCTTTATTTTCAATTTAGGAATGATGCCGCAATTGTGATGAATATGTTATTGGAATCAGCAGAACAATATCAGTTTAAATATGCGCCTGAAAGTGGTGCGAAGTAGCAACCCAGAGTAGCAACTTCCTACAAAAGCAACTATCAAGAGCTCCTCCACATTATCAAGAACGTGCTCACTAGCCTGACTCTGGCGTGTCAGGGACACATTGCCAGTTACAGGGGTGTCTGTCTCCGTATGTCATAAGCACTAGCTCATAAGGACCAGGAACCCTTCAGAAATCAACCCTGACACCAAGTAACCAGAGATCGTTACTCCAGACATAGCCATCAAGCACGACTTTCATAACTGTCTTTGTTGGTGTTGAGATCTATTTGACTGTCACTAGCTGTACATTTAAACATGCACATTAAGGCAAGACATCATTACAGTATGCTGTATTCACTATATCAGACACGGGTTTTATATGACATCAATTGAATAACTGTCAAAAGGGACAAAATAGAAGCAGGGTTTTAAGCATGGTAACTTACTGAGTACCAAATAGAATATGATTTTAAAACCATGCCTTTGAACATGAGCTTTAAAGTCAGTTATAAACTTATTTGTGAAGCATGTTTCTAAACCATGCTTGGTGCTTTATCCGTCTCTCTCTCTCTCTTAAATGTCGTTGCAAATTAAGAACATCAACCCGAACCTCTGACCTTGAATATGTTTGCGCTGCGGAGTTTCGAGCACTGATCATTTATCATCTGCATTGTTTATGCTTGAATTCATACATGGTCAGTCTACGAAGTACGAACAAGTCGTGACAGTTGCCTGCTTGTTTTGCGACAATTTGACCAATTGTGACAGCGAGGTTACCCTTTTGTCTACAAGTTCAACCTTCAGAACAGTTCGATGTTCATGATTATCATATTCATTAGTTATGGTTGCGGACACGCATTTAAACAAGCTGACCGAAGAACGAATGTCAGATCCCTAGCGTGTTTCCTCGAAGTCTTTGACGTAAGCCTCTCCTTAACCTTCAATTTGAACGAAACCTTCTATTTCACGAACAATGACTTCTAGGCATTCAGATTCCACAAAATTAATTGGATAGAATATGTAATCAAGTTATTCAAATTTAAAGCATTTAAGTCATGTTTTAAGACATATTTTTGATTCGATAATTTGATCTTGATGGGCGTGTCCTATCTTTGAATGACTCTGATAAATGCGAGTAGAAGTGAGATAAATACAGTACTTAGATCAGGTTTCTTTTTAGTACCTGAGATTTACAACTTCTCAACAACTTATGATGCTACATGTGGCGCATGTTATCATACGAACGTTCTTTCTAAGCGATAAGAAGACCTTCAATTAAAGGTTATCATGTATTGTGTATGCCCTGAAGAAGAAATATTGATTTCTAAACGTGAACAAGAAACTCATTCGAAATGAATAAAACTGCAATACAGGCTTAGCTGAATAGAGGGAAATTAACAGAAAACTATTATCCTCTAATTACGGAAATTGCTATTGTCTGGCTGTATGGTGCCGAGCTAGTCTGTTCACAAAAGTCTTATCACTCGTATAGACTGCATATAAACGTTTAACCTGCATATTATTCACACCTCAACACGAGAGAGCCAGCGGCTTGACATGTTTGTGCACCGGCAACTATATTAGCCTTTGTAGATATATATATATATATATATCATAGCATAAAATGCAGGAATAATCAAGAAATTTGGTAATTTTTACTTCTTAAGAGATGAACAAGCTCCTGAAAACCTTGATCCTCTGTATTCCTCCTAGCCTGCTTGGCATCTGGTACAGTAGAAAACTGCACACATTGAGCTGAGGTGCATGTACAGGATCCAGAAATTGGCACAAATCAACAAATCAAAAGTCAAACAAAGAAGTCAGAAAGAAGATTTCTCAGTTGAGGATTCCGACAAAGCCAGAACTGAATGAAAAATGTGTTTTACGAACGCGCCGATAATCTGCTGGTCATCGAAGTTGAAGTGAAAGCGTTAGAGCAAATTGTGTTGGAGTTATGTGTACGATTAAAGAATTTGCCGAAAATTAATTGCCATTTATTTTTATCGCCATGCATCAATGATAATTTGAATTCTAGGATGCATGAAATTCTGTGAATATGAGAAGGAATCCCTAAGCTGTGCTCAGACAATAACTTGAAGAAATCGTAAAAGGAACATTCTTGATTAAGCATTATTTCAAGACAAACTACAATCGATTATCAGAGAAGAAGGCAGAAACGGCTAAAATGACAAGTGTCTTAAGAAATATTCAGGCATGGTCGAATAGACATACTTATAGAACAGACAAACCTCTTTTCCTTCCTCCTACTTCAAAGAAAACGACTAGCTTCTTGGCTCGACTTTGATCAGGGCAGTGCGCTTGGCTATGCCCCTAGGGGATGAGCAAATTGTTTCATGGAATGCCCTCATACCGTTTGAAGTTGATATCTTAATCAGGAACTCTCACTGGAGCGACGAAGCACGATATACCGGCGTCACCGTGTTTGACACCTGATGATACGACAGAAACACACAGAGGAATGGAAAAGAGAAAAATGATGCTTATAAAGGTTATATGCAACGGTTGTGAGGTTTCGAGAACACCAAGATAAGTATGATGGCAAAGGATTAATTTTTCTTTCTTCAATAGTCCTTTCCGATATCAAACCTGAATGTTGGAGGCTTTTGGAGAGTTTAAAAGTTTAACCTATTTGTCTGTGTTTGCTCTATTTTCACCTCGTTTGTCTTTTCTTGTTATTTTTCCTTGAGGGACTTTTCATATCTTTGTTTTCGACTTCAAAAGTTATCAAAATTGAATGGCAATTAAATACACTGTAAATCGCTGGATACGAAAATTACATACAAACACATACCAAGTTTACATACAATTTGAAACCAACATTTGATACCAGATTCTGGTATATATAAAGAAATCTGGTATGTTTTTCATAAGAATGGCCATTTTCTTTCGTATGTGATTGGTATGTAAACGATACGAACTATGCTAACTGTGATTGGCTGTTTTACGTTGAAATACGAATTCTTGGTATGTTTTATATACGAGACCCGATGCAAATTGGTATGTGTTTCGTATGTCTTTCGTATGAATAGCTTTATGTGATATGGCAAAAAGTATGTTATACTACATACTACTTACAAATAACTTTTTTCCAGAAATACCAGCAGTGAACATTTCTTTGTGAAAGTGTGGTATTTAACTAGATTAGATTTGTTGTGGAATTAAAGCCGCATGTCATCTTTGCAACTTGTCTTATAGCATTCACAAGACTCATAATTAGCTCATTTCCTTGAACTAAATTGATAAACATCATTTCTATAAAAGGATAACTTTTCTGCAACCATGTTGACTTATATATCTCAAACATAACTATTTTTGCGTTCATGAATTATAATGTGTCTTTATTTTGTATTGATAATATGCTTAGTTCCAAAATTACATAATGCATAATTGTTGATGGTCAAATACTTATTGATTATTTATGAAATGCCTCGGACTTACATGTATTAAAATCGAATTCAGTATTGTTAGTTTGACTATAAAATGTCATTATCTCACTACTTACAAAGCAGTAGTAGCATTAGTGTGATCTTTATTGACAAAAAGCCTTAAATCAACATACTTTGGACATGATTGATGCTTTCTTTTAACATTGTGCTGGTATGGCTTTAGTATGTAAAGCATACCACACTTGAAATAACATGCGAAAAGCATACAAATATATACCAAGATCATACAGAAATATAACAAAAAAATATTTTGGTATGTATCCTTCGTATGTGATTGGTATTGAGCGATTTACAGTGTACGTAATGAGATGGCCTAAATGGAATAATATAATATTGACTTGCACCACAGTTGAACTAGATTTGCCAGCATGTACTTAAGATGATATTTAATGAATGCCCTTCGAAATTTCACTAACTTGATAATTGCAAATCTCAAATTTACCCGGGCATGGTTGCAACTTTAAATGAGGAGTTGTGTCGATGTTGACAGATGTAAATTAGGCCTCCTGATGATTCCTGATATTGGATCAAACGGCAGCTATTGAGGACTGTTGTAACCACAGAATTAGATTGTTTAATCGTGTCACTTTGCTAGAAGTGCAAACTGATTCAAACAGATGGCACATGCAGGAACTTAATAAGTGGGCAAGAAGAAATTTTTAATACCTTGCAGAGATAGGAAAAATAGTCGTGCGTCGCTTACGGATTGCTCTGAATTCCTTCACAATGATCCGATCGCCACGACTCCTTCAGATTTGAAGAATTCAGATCATTGCGTAAACGTTTTCTCGATAATGTTGGGTCCTCCGATCATTTCAAAAAAAGTTAGCAGGCGCATGAAAAAACGTTCACAAACTTCTCTGTAAAACTTGACATCGTCTGTGTGTCTTTGCTGTACGATGCGGTTGATAACAGCATCATACATATACCAAACATCGCACAATTTGGCGTATTTAATGTTGAACTAGCTGCTCATTGTTCGATTGCTATGGTATTATGTCATCAGATTGTGCCATTTCATTGACGTTACATGTTCCAATGTTTCCTTTCTAGTCAAACCGAAGAAGAGGCGGCCTGTCTAGTTCTGTGGTTGTAACTAAGATACCAAAGTTAAACAACTACCCTAGTGGAGAATCCTGTAAATACTAAATAATTAGGTAATTAAAAGTCATGAACGAATGAATATAAATTAATACTAACTACATAGAGTAACCTACTCCAGTATTGAGTAAAGACTGAAATACGCATAAAGGCTAGCCGACTCAACAGAAGACAGTAAAGGAAATGAATTAATACTTATAAACGATTTTATTTTTATCAATAAGAACTGAAATAAGAGTTCGTCATGGACCTGACGAGAAGGTAACTTAAAAATAACAAAAGGTGAAAGTAAGAAACCTAAAAAACCAAAATTAAGTTTGCTATGTATGGAGTCATCAGGGAGGAACCATGTGGCTGCATGAAGCAAGGTTTCGGCCCCTAACCTCCAACCTATACCACATGGCGGGGCCAGGCCAACCATATCGAATGTGCGACATGGAAGGTTTCTCCAAGCCTGAGGAAACATAGCAGAACCTAACCGAAAATAATTTTTTTTGAAATTTTTAGGACAAAAGGAAGCACATGAAACTAAAAGAGGTTTTCTTAGCCCAACATGCCAATGATGGATGGCATCTGGCTGGGCGAAAAGCAATCAAACTTAAAAACGAGGAACCTATTCTTGGAGAAGGACTTTATGCAAGAATTAACCAGAAAAGTAGTCTTATAACCTATATTATGAACTCAGGCGATTTGCCAGTAGTGTGCTTAAAGTGATATTTGATGAAAGTCAGTCGAAATTTCATTAACTTGCTAATTGCAAAGCTCATATTTGATAGTCCTTTTTTACATTCTATGAAATGCACAATAAATTTTAGATGCATGTCCAGAGCTATCTTTCATTGAAAAATAATCAATTAATTGCAGTAATTTAATCATCACCGATTGCTACTTACAAATAGCATGCTTAAAATGCATGAATTGATGATTTTGGACATCAAATAAGACTATAAGATATTTTAATGAATAACATTAATGGACGTTCTGTAAAAAATTTCTTCCAATATCTCCGTGAAATTGTCGCTCTCACTGCTGAGTACTTGTTTAATGACATGCAGTTCAATTCGATGCTGACACAACACTCATAGCTTTCGGTCTTCGGATCTGTATAGATATCTGCCTCAAATAAAGTACAAACGCGCCTATATCATCCCTGCAGTTTTACAGCAGGAGGGTGAATGCGAATCATGAATGTGGAGACATTTAAAGCTCTTGCATGTCTCCTCGTGTGGAGTCATTAAAGGGCAGTTAACATTTTCAACATTTCTCTAAATGATATTTCATTACCAGTGCCACATCAAATGACAAGTCTAAATATGTTTGAGTCCTCAAATTTAAACAAAATGCGCTAGACTGGTTAATAATGCAGATGGAGGTGATATATCACATGGACATAAAATGCTGTTTATTATTGAATGAGAAGAATCATCAGTTTTCACAATTAATGGCTTGACATCGTGATCGACATACAAATGTCCCAAAAACTGTGCTAGAATAATGTTCTCCCCAACAGTATTTGCAATTATGAAGGGCAAGCTACAAATATTAAAGACAAAAAACAAATGTCACAAATCTATTGTCATAAGGTAAAGTTTTAAAGTCTTTAAATGGTCGATTTCTCATCCCGCATAACTTTTCTGCTTATTCAAATCATAAGCAGATTTCCCTGGATTTTCATCTGAGAATGCATAAAGTTGTTCTAAAGTCTAACATCTTCGATAACACTTATCTCTTTGTTCTATAAGAATTGTATATCGTTGGAAATCGATATGAAATTTGCACTGGACTATGAAATACAGAACAGAAGTGTAGCATCAATTTCAAGTTGCTTATATGTCGAATATCCAAACATTTTATCAATCAGATGCCATCATCCTCTAACGGAGCAATGAATGCTTGAACACGTTTTGATTTATGGCGTTATTCATCCTCAGTCTCCAAAAATTTTAGTATAACGAATTTCGACTTCAATTTTCGAAAAGATTGCCGTTCAACTTTTAGGTGCCAAAATGAATAACTAAAGAGTATCAAAGTCACTTTGTGAGTAAAGAGAATATAATCAATTTAGTATTTGCAGCTGGTTGCCTTTCATAATAGCAAAGGAGGTTTGTAGGACTCATCTTTGCAGTGTGTGATCGCCACTTTCACGTGACTCCTTGGGCTATGTTGTGGAAATGCCTTCTGGTGTTCCACAGGGATCTGTATTGGGTCCGCATCTTTTTGCCGCTTTCATGGGCTGTATCGAATTTTGTGATTATGATGTTATTTCAGTGCAATATGCAGACGACACAACTATTTTAGAAGCTGTGAATGATGTTATTTGCATTCCGACATCACACATTGAAAGACAATTTTGCAATTCTGGACTAGAGCTTAATTCTAGAAAATGCAAAGAAATGATAATTCACCGCTTGCCTCCTTTCGAAGTGAAAGATATTAATCCATCGTTTAAGCTGTTTGATTCTTTACGAATTTTGCGAGTTACTTTTTCAAATACTCTATCATGGAAGCTCCAATTTGCTGATATGTTGAAACATGCATCAAAGAGACTGGATCTAATACGCAGGTTGAAAAATGTCATCTCTTCTAAAGATTTGATTATTGTGCATCATGCCATGATTACATTACTATTAAATCGCCTGTTTATGGATGTATTCCTGTAACTTATATGAATAAGCTCATCATTTGCGTTTAGTTGTTTATCATCAAATGGTAATCAATACAAGACAGTTTTGAATTGTTCGTACAAGTAAAAGAAACAGTAATCAATACAGAAAATTAAAGAAGGGCAGGACGTAAGGTGTGGTGAGATACCAGTTCAACAAATGGAGTGTCTCAAGGGGGAGTTCTACAGAGGTCTTTATTTATCAATGCAGTTGTATACGGGAAAAAAGAGTTCTTTCTTTTCAAAGTTCGGCACATGACCACACTGTATTGGCTTCGCATTCTTTTCGTAATACGGTCGTGAAGGATGTGGGATTTGGTATTTGCGATTTGTCTAAAAAGCTTTTTGCTTCTTTCATTACGTCTTACTTGAATTTCTTCTCTCTTGCATTGGCATAGTCGAACGTTCTTATTGCCATAATATAGGTTGTAAATTAGCCTGTGAGCTCTGTTATCCAGTTTCTGCAACATTTGTGACATATTCTGGTCCAAACCAACAAACACGGGACAGGCGTATTCTATCAATGATCGAACAAATGTGTTGTAGACTATGTGCAGTTCCTTCTTTGTTAATAATTTCTTTAAGCGTCGGAGGACATGGAATCTTTGACTTGCTTTTGAATACAACATTTGTATATGTGATTTCCAATTCATCTTTTCGTTAAAAAGAACCCCAAGAACTCGCATTTCTTGGACTCGTGGAATCGTGGAAAGCTAGAAAGCTTTCAAAGAAGGGCTCACTTGATTATTTGTGGAGCGAACTGTGATTGTAATCGCTATCCATTAGTGGTTGAGCGTATTTTTAAGGCAGGCATGAAGATTTTTAGGGCTTGCGAGAATTCAAGATGTAAACTCTCCATGAAATGGTTCCATCTCGCCTCCCACGCAGTGGCCAATTTTCCATCCTTTTTGCTCAACGTCTAGACGTCTGCACTCATTTTTTCCATTTGTTTTGTGCGCAATTTAATTACAGAATGTGTCTTCCCCCTACATGTAGATATACATGTAGTTCTTAACTGACTTATTTTCTTTCATTCTACTAAATGTTTTTTTCAATTTATTGATTAACTTTCGTACAAAAACACTATGCTGTCACTTGCATGAACTTTTTGACATATGTCATGTATCCCCTAAAGTGCGAACGTTATGTGCACTGTATGATTGCCATTTCCTGAAAAATAAACGTATTTCTGTTCTGTTCTGTTTTGTGAATCAGTCAGTTTATATCCTATAATACTGATACATATTGAATCAAGGCAAATCCGATCAGCCATTTTTAGGAATTATTTGTAAGAGAACAGTGCAAAGTCAAAATTAATCGATCAAACATCAGATACTCAGTCTAATCCTAGTTGACGGTATGACTGTATCGAAGCAATCTTGGGTAGATCCAACAAACAACATTGATTGACAAATTCAGAAACCTTCATTATCCCTTGTTACTTTTAAAGTTTACTGATGTTCTTTTAGTGGACTCAAACCGTCACGCATCTTGCACTGAACATCAGCAAATGAAATGTGTTTTCATCTCTTGTCATGATCAGTAAAAAATGGTTTGTGTTATCAGTTTGTGTTATTGTGTGACGGTACTGTTTCTGTACAAACTATAGAATTATAGACAAACGCAAAGGTTTATCCGAGTCAGGCGGTTGACATCAAAAGTTAATGCAAGCTGTAGGGGCACTTTGCTTGAATTTCTGACGTACTGCAATTGTATTGTAAGTATATTCCTACCAGACAACAGGCATGTGTCGTGGCATTCCGGGTTCCCGTGTTAGTTTGTCATCAGAATATGTTCTTATAATGCAATTGCATTGTATGCAGAGGTACAGGACCTGCTGAGCAAAGGTTGATAAAGTTTTGAATCATTTTAAATTCAGGGATGCGATAAAATTTGTTCTTGAGAATGAATATGGCTAGGATTAAAACTTGAAGCATCGATATGCGATATATTTTACTTCTGCAGCATTAAGACTAAGGACATTTCTTTGATTACAGGTTAGCTTTCATAATAGTTTCATCTTGTGTATTTCGATGGCGCTAGCTTCATGTAGATGGATATGAGAATTATTCTTGCACAGTAAAAGCTACTTTGCACATTAACATTAAATCTAAATACCATATGTTCCATTTTTGAAGAAGGATAATGTTTCTAAGATCAATCAAATAGCTTCATTATTAAAGGAGTAAGAGGAAAATAGATAACAGAAAATTCAATGAATTATTAATATACACTTTTTTAAACAATATTTAGTGCAGTAGTGATGAGTATGCTGCATGCTTGATGACCCCGCTTTATTTACAACAGACTGAGCAGGCGCTACGCTACAAGTGCGCGGGAAATCTTGTGCATGCTGCACATGTATCAGCGGTGGCGAGGGTGGGGCTGTATCCAAGTCAGCTTCATTCAATTTCTAGTCGTTCCCCCTTCTCTTCTTTCTCCAACTTTCAAATATATTATCACAATGGGCTAAATACCTAAACAATATTCAAAATCAATATTCATGTCATTACATGAAGTATGATTTTGGTGGAAGAAGCTAATTTTTGATTTCAGGAAGTAAAGCAATGTTTTACGCATTCAAGCTATTATTCATGTTAAGTTTGTGCGGCTGCTATTTACGTACAACATTTATATCAACTAATTAGAATAGCATTGATTCAGAATTAATTGATAAACCAAATACTAAGAATAAACAAACCGATTATTTGGAACGATTTTCCGAGCGAGTACCCGTCATGGACCGTTTTAACTTTTCTGGGCATTGAATAACTTGAGGGGTTACTTCTATTCTTCCCCCCCACATTTCTGTTGTTGACACCCGGAAGTATTGCATCGTCAGCGATCTTCTCTTTCTTACGGGCAGTTTCCATTCATCTTCTGAAGGAAGCCCAAAAAACTAGTTGATCTTTACTAGATTCCTCGAATTTCTATTGCGAAGCCTTTCAGCCAGCACAACCGGCTATCGTCAGGCGAATGACAGAAACACATTAGATGATTAATATCACTCATACTGCAATGGTCAGACACAAATTACACAATAGAAATAGGAACGAGCAGAGAATAATTGAAGCTTAGCCCCATCATTTTAAAAGTGGGGGGCTTAAGCCCCTAAAGACCCCCACCTTCCGCCACTGCTGTGATATATTAATAATACGAATAGCATGTGATTGATATTGCAAGTGCCTCGCAAATGAGAGAAAATGTAAGGACTCATGCAAATTGATTATCCATGGCGATTGACTCGCATCTGACACTGTACAAAATTACACTGACATTAATTTTCATTTAATTAAATCGATTTATCATTACAACCAGAGCGGAAGAGGTACGGAAAACTTGTTTACAAATTGCAAATCTCTCTCCCTTGTCATCAAAAGTTGCAGTTTGAGGGAATTTGATGTGAGAATATGGTCAAAAGCAACGAAGATTGCCTTCTCGCCAGTGAGCTATAAAAACGTCCTGCCAACACTGTTAGCTTGACTAAACAGAGACGAGCTGCAGTGAAAACGATATTGGAGATATTATATTACCCTGCGTCATTGTCTTGTACAAGAGAACACCCGAAATGTTTGAGGAGCCCCAGGAGACAAGAACTCAATAAACACGAGGTATTCTTCACAACTTTATTTTCTCTGTTAAACAAAATATTCACACTCCGAGAAATGAACTATTAAATGCTCCGACCGCACATGAAGATGCTAACAGTCAGAGGTGCTGGCTTAATGAAAGAAAAATTAACAAGACATCGAAAAATGAGATATGATTTGGTTGAAGATGATCTGAATGGAGTTTGTAGTGTTTAACCGGTTTAGTCCGGCAGCTAGAGCGAGTTTCTGCAGGAAACAAGGCCGAAAATGACAGTTTCACAGAATGATGTACACCCTATGCCTACTACTCTCGCGCTTCTGCCGAGTTCTAGTTAATTCCTCCTATTATCAGACAGACACATTTTAATCCAATGGGATGCAGATCGAAATTTGTGACAAAATTGAAATTTTTCATGCTTTCTCTGATCAGGTGAAAAGTACTAAGTCCAGAGCCATAATTTTTCACATGGAATATCTTCAGGTCAGTTCCTATCATGCTTCTGATCGGCGATGTATGCGAGAATGTGGTTCAATGTGGATAAAGTGGGCCAACAAATTGGTGTTTGCCGACAGTAGGAGGCTTGTCAAATCTGAATGCATGTAGTTTCATAGACAAATGTGCATTAACCGGATAGGAAATGACCTGAAGACATTCCGTGTCAAAAATTATGGCTCTAGACTGAGTATTTTTACCGTAATAAGCGAAAACATGGAAAATTTCATTTTAACCAAAAAATGCAATCTGTGTCCCATTGGATTTACTTATGTTTTTCTTTGATCCTGTCTGACAAGAAAAGGAACTCACTAGAACTCGGCAGACGCGCGAATTCGTAGTAGGCATAGGGTATACATCATTCTGTGAAAGTCTCATTTTTGGCCTCGTTCCCTGCAGAAACTCGTTGTGGCTGCCGGACTAGTTAGTCAAAAGTCAAAATCTTTATTTCCAAAGACATTGGAAAACATGAACATGTACAGAGAATCAAATAATGAACATGCACGCTCACATAAGCACAGAAAATACAGCTTTTTGAGAGAGAAGAGTGTGCGGTCGGTGTTGTTGGAAAAATGCATATTTCGAACAGGAAGGAGAGGAGAACTATCAAAAATAGATTTCCAGATTTCATACTTATTGACAAATGTTTTCTTTAATCATGGCTCGCAATCGATTTCTTCTGGGAGAAACTTCGCGATGGATTTTACCATGTTTGGAGTTGAAATGT
This sequence comes from Prostheceraeus crozeri, assembly GCA_907163375.1. Taxonomy (NCBI): domain Eukaryota; kingdom Metazoa; phylum Platyhelminthes; order Polycladida; family Euryleptidae; genus Prostheceraeus; species Prostheceraeus crozeri. The sequence goes on along the minus strand of CAJQUW010003371.1, from coordinate 91,965 downwards.
TCATCAACTTTTTGAATTCTGGTGTATTGATGCAGTTGCATAACAAGTTCGCTGTTTCCTGTCGCAATTTTTTTGAACATTCTATTATTATAAAATGATACAGAGTCTCCATTATGAATTATCACATAGCTCACATAAACGCTCTTCATATCGTATTCGATTTCCACAACTTCCAGTTGCGAAATCTAATTTGTGATTTTTTGTTCAAAACTTTAATAATATATTGATGTAATTCTATTCAATATCAAAATTCAGATATGATTTTATAGCATTCTCAAAACCACATAATTCTAAAAAATTCAGGTTAGAATGACTCTATTTTGCTGCAGATATCCATTTTCCGTGATGTAATGATTCACTCGATTTTTTGCAATTCTCAAATATGTTCTTTTATCAGCCGTTAACTGTTCGCCCCATAATTTTGTAGCCTCAGTTTTGTAGGTAATTGCCTCATTCGCCAACATTATGTATATCTGCTGTCATGGTCATTTGAGATCATATTGAGATAAATTGTATCATGTACTTCTTTTATCAAACTTCTTTCTTTTAGTCATTACTGACAGCTTGCAGATTTTGTATTTGACATCTTAAATTGTCAAACCTATGGATCTGAAAAATACAAAGCAGCTGACTTATTTCCTCATGAACTTAGGTTAAACTTATTGATATAAAAATAATCATGACTTTATTTCAACTGAAATCATCGATATTCAAAGCAGGTGAGAAAATTCGAATTAGAAAACCTTAAATATCACCGGACATTGTGTTCAGTTATTACGTCATTCTACAACCTAAATTGTACCACTAGATGAGAAAAGGATCGTGGATTAAGATACGAGTCATCAGGATTTCAAAGCCCCTATGTGATCTTACTGTGTGCCGCAATAGTGTGCATAGAAATCATACATTGTTCCCTTGAGTTCAATTTATGGAAAGCATACACTTTAACGCATTTGCTTATCATATTTATTACAGTTCTTAAAAAAAATGTGAATCCTAAAAAAATGTAATAAAACATAAAATAAGACACAGAAATGATTTTAGTTGTATTAAAATGTACTTATATATTATATAATTTTTCCTAATCTATTTTGATAATAACAATACAGTATCTGTCTTACCTAACTAATATTTGTGTGGCCCTACTTATCATGTACATTACATTTTCGATAGAATGATTGATTTTTCTCGCTCTGATCATTTTTTGATCTTAACGTTAATTTTCTCTTTCATCTGAATTCGTTTTGACTGATCGTAATTTGTACCAGCAGTGAACGTACGTAGAACGAGTTTTAGAATCATAGAAACCTATAATAAATTTTTCAGTTTCCTTGCAGAGAAGGGCCAAGATAATGTAATAAGAGATAACGCTAACTTGGACTTTAAGATGCACTCTACTACTCTACTGACTAATTGCATTACACCAGTTATCATACATAGTCTCTGCTCACCAGTTGCATCATCATTTTGAATCACGTTCATTCGCAAAAACACACGTAATACAGTCATTCAGCCGTTTTTCATGGTTCATCCTCCAATCATGTGAAGGAGGAGTGTCAAATTCGCCCAACCAAAAAATCATCAAATCAGTACTCCAAATTACCCGAGCCCGATGTACATGTAACGGATCGGAATTCTTGATTTTTATAATTTCCATCAATTCAATCGACCATCCCCATCACCATTTCCCTTCAGAAAGGACTGATGCCTCTCATCAGACCGATCCCACCCAACACGATCCCATTGATTTTGATTTCGCCAGATCATTGGGGCCATCACAGACGTCTTTGGATATGCTGATACGTCTTTTTATATCGAAGGCGCTCTTTGAGCTCTTGAATAGACCTCACAAGTTCTTCTCACGAATAGTGAACTTAGAAATTGACGAGTAACTTAGATAGACGATAGTCTAGCTCAGATCAACGGTAACGAATCAAACTCGACAAAAATTTAACAAATCTCAAATCTAGCGTGGCTTTTTCGGCGATTGAACATTTGTGGACTAAGCGACCCACTTTAAGCATCAGTAGATGCCATCGATGAACCCATCGGATGAAACAACATTTGTACAAAAGGACATTTAGTCGCTTAAGAAAACCCAAGAAAGAAACAGGGCTAGCAAGAGCTGCCTTTTTGCCTTTTGCTTTCTCGGAATTGGATTATTTATTTTTCATTTGTTTTTTGTGCTGTTTTCTAGGTTTAAGAGAGTAGATTCTAACTGACAGCAATCAGGAGCTGCTGCCAACACCACCGCAACGAAGTCAGGGAGCTCCTGGACATTAATTCCATTAACATTTCATTGTTGCATACATTATGTGTGTGAATAATGGTGCCAACTGGCTCTGGCTCAGATTTTTTTTTTTTTTTTATTTTTTTTTGCATGGCTTTGGCTTGTTGAACAATTACATAACAACGGAAAATAATGTAAACACAATATATTTTATCTGGAGTGAGATTTTGTTGTAACATTGCTAAAAATGAAGATCAAATTATCTACTTCTTTTTTTTATAAAAAAGGAAAACCAACTCAATCATCATGTTTTGAACAAACAATGATTTTATATAAGCACACAACTGACATATCTTCCAAATTTCAGAGAAATTCGTTGAAGTTTGGCGGAGTTAGACAAAGTTGAAATTAAGGCGATGTTTAAGGGTGATCCATTTTTTATGAAACAATCTGTATTTCAGGATATAGGAGTCATTTCAATGTCTGAAGATATGTACTCCCAGATGTGAAACATTTTCAACGTCCCAGTCAAGTAAAATAGCAGAAAAGGTTTACATCTCCGCCAAAACAGTCCTTGCTAACACTAACTTAGCTCATGCTTGATGTGTAACTTGGACATGTTATCTCAATACGACATGTGACATAGATCACACTCCGCTTAAGACAAACTCAAGCAAAGTTTGGAAACTAGACATCTATGATCAGTACAGAGATATTTGATGTACCATAGATGTTGCTCTTAAAAGCAGAGATGTAACTTTTGAAACACCCCTGACGCTTCGTCTATAAGGTCCACCCAACTCTTGCTGCGTCATCAGTTTGTAGCCAAAGTATCTTCATTTGCGGGACTTGATGTGGACGAGCAATTGGCTAATTGTTCCTGCTAAGCGGTAGATATCTTCTGTGGTCAATATCCTTGTCAGGAAGCTCCATGGCAGTTTCCTGATGTAGGCATATCTGTTTTCGAACGCTTGTACATGTGCCTCTCATCTCCTGCTTATAGTGTCCAGTATTCGCTTTCGCATGTTCTTTCGGGGCAGCACTTTCATCCGGTGCAGCTTGGTACTTGTGCTGACAGTTTTGTTTCTCCACACTTTCGTTAATTTTGCCATTACTGTCATTCCCATGACTAATTTCGATTAACTTCTTTCATGCAGTCTGAGTCTTTATGTACAACACTTTCCAAGTTCACAAACGTGTCCGCTTGTTCCAGTGAGTGCAAACAATATATAATTACATGCACTTAAATTTGAATATCAATTAAAAAATAAAGTAGACTAACTTAAACGAAATGTTAATTGTTTTCAGAAAGTATTGCTTGTTGAATATCCGAATCTATAACATTGTTTAATTATTTCATTAACTGGGTGTCTAAGTAAGTGCACAGCATATATTTCGAGATAAATCACAGTGTAAAAAGCAAGTCATTTCAAATAGTCAAAACCGGATGATGAGTATAACATACAGCCTAAATTGTTCTGTACAAAAAATTAAATTAACAGTTGCATTTTTGAGCAGAAAATTTTCGATCAGCTTTGAAATAATTCATAATTCAAAGTTGTCACCACACAGTATGTCCTTTCAGGTTGCCACCTTCATTTCATGACGACGTTTGAGAGCTTTTGTGGAATTGTACCGAAAATACTGAAAAATGCTATTTTTTAAAAATTTCTAAATAATGAATGAAAAATATGCTCAACAATTTGTTGATAATCTAGCATGTTCACATTCAAAGTATATTCATTTCTCATTTCTCAGGTGCATTTTTAGGTGATGTTCTCACATTTCGTCTGCTTTGATGAGTGCTGTTGAAATCGTTGAGTCTAAGTCATTGTTGAATTAATGGTGAAGTGCACTTGCTTGCGTAGGTGTCGACTGTCCACTCAAAATAATTCAAAAATGCATGATAATGCATGCCGCGGCAGTTAGCATGATTGAATATCACAAAGATTGACTAACAAACAGAAGACACGGTAAGGATAGTTCTGTGTGTACTTAGTATGTTTTTGCTTGTCCTTTCAAGCTTAAACATAAAACACCTACCTGCCGGTACGTTTCCAATTGATTAAAGCAAATATCTGAGGAGTCTCCCTGCAGTCTATCAAAGATATTTGTGTTCCTGTTTATCAACTTATTTCTTTATTGTTTATGGAAAGTGTGACGCATCTTCCTTAGTATTTATTCAATAATAAAATTAACAATAATTAATATAATAAAAAATCTTTAACTTTTACTTTTTAAATATTAACAATTACAAAGGGCGGTGAAGGGTTGTACAATGCGACATCATGAATGGACGGAAAACTTGACAAAGCTGTTCTTATACAAAGAGAAGATGTCTCTTGAATGGTAGTAAAGATATCGAACACTGCTACGGATTTCAAATGCTGACATTAAGGGTGTTGTCTGTGGGCAGAGGACATGCCTTGACAAGTTCAACATAGTTTTTGTCGAGTCGATCTTGCTATCGGGAGGTTGTGCTTGTTAGACCACTTTTGCTCGAGTACGTGAAAGATTCGAGTTTCTTGAATTGGCTTTTATGTACATCGCAATTGTGTGGCCACTAAAACAGTGTACGACTGTCACACGATAAACTAAGACCCAAGGATGTTGCGTTTATATAGGACACTCGCTTATAGGTACGTGCATAGTAAAGTAAGAAACGGAAGTAGCTAGGTAGAAGCATTATCTCGAGTGTTGATGGTTTCTTAACTGACTGCAGGCATTCCATATTACAAAGCTACTTGGTAGAAGTAATTTAAATGATGCCGGTGATAAAGTATCAAAAATGTCAGCGACTTTTTTTCAAATGAATTTTCAGAAACTGCCATATTCCTACAACTTTCCACAAATGCGATAAATTAACTTTTTTAGAGAATGTAGCGAAATTTAAGATCAACGAAATTCATGAATTTCAAACTCTAAAAACTAAATGTATCTTTTATTGAACGACCAAATTTCTCGCTTGGATTATGACTTCAAAACATTGCTGACAGTTTAGAACTCACTCACAGTCTGTCCTGCGATTTTATGAGACACAAAACCTTCCCACGAATTCATCGCTTACAAATGAAACGTAAAATCATTATCCAGCAATTTAAGCTCATTTTGTTGAGGCTAACTGAGTCGCTGACCAAACCATTATGAGTTTGAAACTAATATCTCATGGCAACGAGTACTATGTATAATTTTTGTTACTCGTGACAAATCGGTTACGCTTGTTTGTGCTGCAATGGATGAATGAAGTCGACTGTGAAATAACTTTATTGCTGTTGGATTAGAATTCTGATAAGGCACGTCAGGACATCGAAGTTGGATTCAATGCAGTAAAATGGAATGTCCGTCTTTTGCCATATATAAATCCGGAATAGAATATTTTGAAATTAATGCGAAGTTTCTTCCATGGAATGTCATTGTTTTTAGCGGTGCCTTTGTATCAAAATAAAAGCTCAAACAAAACGAAGTTGCGAAAATTAAAACCTTTTCACCGCAAAATGCTTCGAAAAGAAATTGATTATAGGATTAGTAATTTCCAAAACATACAAAAGCGAGAAGGAAGCTATTAAACCCTTCAACAAACGTTTAGGACTAATTTGCAGCTATGATATCACGGCTACCCGATATTTTCAATTGATTATCCAGTAATTACATGAAATTTGTTTAGTTCATTTAATTATGTCAGTGAGAAATCGCTAGTTAGTAAATTCAAGTAATGAAATGATGACTGTTTACTGCTTCAATCATAATTTTCTAATATTTGAATATTTTTGATGTTCATCTCTATAAAGTAATGCAGAAGACGCATATGAAGTTAATGTAATTAATCGAATTACGAAGATAGTATAAATAGAATAGGAAATTGGGAATGAAAAATGGGAGCAGACCTGAATAGCTGCCATTTCATCCAATATCAGGAATCATTAACTGGACCTCCTGATGATTCCTGATATTGGATGAAACGGTATCTATTCAGAACTGTTCCCATTTTTCTGTTGAGGATGCAACTCAATATTTAACTATTCTATTTACAAGCAGTATTTATTAATTATTGTAGGCGCACTAACTCAGGCGATTTACCAGTAGTGTGTTTCAAGTGGTTTTTGATGAAAGTCAATCGAAATTTCACTAACTTGCTAATTGCAAATCTGAAGATGATAGCATAAAATTTCATAGTTCCGCTTGAACAGAATGTTGTTTGTAGTATAATTTTCTTTTAATCTAAAAAGCCTTGCTGTTGTTTATATGGCATTTATTGCCCAAATTTTCGCCTACTCAGGCCGCTTCAGGGGTGAAAAGGAGGATATTCTACAAACACTTAAAATTTGAAAGAACCATACGAAATATGAAACAAAATGTCAACTTACCTCATGTCCAATTCAAAACAATCAACTTTGCTTCAAGAAAAACGCAATTTACAAAATAACATGTCTCAAGTGCAAAAATGCCTGTATCGGTAGTACAATTAGAACTTTGCACATCAGAGTGAAAGAGCACACAACACAAGTAACATCATCAGTTTTCAAACATTTACAACAAAGCCATAACAAGAATGTACAAGTCGACATATTAACTCATGAAAGCGACAATACCGACATTCGTCTTCAGTTGATAAAGAAATTCCAACCCACCATCAATTCACGTGAGGAGAATGAACAATATCGCCAATTCCATTTCACAAAGTAATGGAAATATCTTTCAATAATTCTATGACATTGACTTTCTATGTATAAATCCTTTCCCATAATAACCTTCTATATACTGTATATACCATTTCAACATAACATCTTATAGATTTCAAATTTTAAGTGTTTGTAGAATATCCTCCTTTTCACCCCTGAAGCGGCCTGAGTAGCGAAAATTTGGGCAATAAATGCCATATAAACAGCAGCAAGGACTGACATCACTTCACAATCCTGACATGTCTTCCACTACTTTCCGCGCATTTTTCGTCATATAAGACTACTTGCCTTGCGTACATGGAGTGATCAAACTCAACAGTCAATTCTATGGATACACTTCTGGCAACAGGCGAAGATGCATCTTGGAAACACACAAGTAAAATTCAAACACCTGATGACATATCGCAAGCTATCATCATGGTCTTGGAAAGAAACTACATCAATCGCAGATTTTGCCTACATTGAAGCTGCTGAAACGTGTACTGCGTGTACAAGGCCGTATGTACATGACGTACGTCGATATTGCTGATAAAATGCAGCGTGCTACACATTCGATTATATTTCGGAAGGATTTCGGGTTCTACTACAACGGTTCACATTGCCATGAAATTCATTCAAATGTGTTTTTAATGATTTTATTTAATGTGAATGCATAGCTAAAAAAGAATATGTTTTTGATATTATGAAATGATTCGAAAGACGATTACGTCACTTATCCAAGGTTTGATTCACAAATTTACAGATTTTACATTGTTGAAGGGATTGTGTCCTGCAAAACGTTGCCGATTAAATATGTATTTTTCAATTAAATTATAAAAAATGAAGAAGAAATCCTGCCTAAGCTCACTTGCTTAAATCACAAGACAGTTTAAATCAGGCGCGCAAGTGAGCTTTGATAGACACATTATGAAGTGGATCACATACGAAGTTGTTTTCCCATCATGTGTAAGCCTACACTTTCTACATTAGCGTAAAGTCGAGTCGGATAACAGCAAAGTCAACTGGAATTTCAATCATTTCGTGTTTGAAGTTAATAACAAAAAATGACGACTTTCGGTTAGACGAAAGCGAGGAGCATTCTCATTTGGTGACACATTATAGTTGATGTTTTTGCCTATGTCTGTTTCGTGAAACAAATTTAATTGTGAAAAATTAAAGCTCCACAAGAAGTAACAAATACCATTAACCATCATGTATTAACCGCTTCATCAGTTCATACGATCCCTCTGTCTCGCTAACACGAGCCTTCACTGCGTGTTGAAATCGAAAATATTTCTTTTTTCAGAGTATTAATTTTCTTTTAGTTGCTTGCATTCCTCTATTGATATAAAAAAAATTATCTGTCAACTTTCACACACAATATCCTTCTGAAATATTCTAACAGCTGATTGGTAGCTATGTAACTGCGCAAAATGTATTTTCAACATACCGGTCCTATTGGAGAAAAGTAAAATATCAGATCTGATAAATATTGACAATGATTAACCTAAAATACTAAAATAATTGATATATTTCGCATAAATTCTACAGAAATGACAGTAAAACAACAACACATTCCTTTCAACGGCATCTATACTTTCAGTCATAAGGCATCAACTTGAATGATAAATAGGGCTGCTGAGTACAATAGTTTGAGATTGTGAACCATTTCATATTCTTACTTCAATACTTCAGCAATAATGTACATGTAAAGTAACCTTGTCTACGTAGTCTTTGTTCTTGCATTTGATCACGGATAACAAAGCAATTATCAGCGAAGATGTTTCACTGATAATCAAGTCATGGTTTAGTTGTCTCAGTTTGTGTATGAAATATTAACGCAGTTTTCTCATGTTGTCTGTGATTTGATCCTTAAAGGCGCATTAATTGCACTGCAAATTTCTGTTTTTATAAATAGTTTTTTATAATACTATATATTTACTCGTACATAGGATCAAGAGAATACACACATGCTGCACAAGTAATAAACCTTGTTTATACTCGGAAACAGGATGAGATGAGCGACTTTTTTGCGTGTTCCCCGCTTTTTATTGATCTTCTTTATTTTGTGCCAACTGTTTGCAAAGCAGCAGAGCGTATACTCGTTTGAAAAGTCTTATTCTTGATCCAAACAAGACTCAAACCCATAGATGCAGAGCGAACACTACGTCTACCTACTAGCTGCTAATTATTTCCAAATAGTACTATTGAATAGTACTGTAGTAAAGTACTGTAGTAATCAAATAGTACTGTTCTCACAAATGCAAAAACTCGACCCAAAAATAGACTGCAATTCATAAAAATAAATAATTTAATAAGACATGAAACAAAATTTATTTCAATATCTTGCACGCATCGTGTTCAGCCACAGCGGTCCGTGGCTGGCGGTTGATAAGCTGAGATAGACTTTATTTGAATTTTTCTAAATTTCAAAATATTACATCAAAGTTCTCTGCCATTTATGATGGTGGCTTATATATATATATATATATATATATATTTAGCAAATTTCGTGCTTACTACCGACGAAGATTATTTTCTGATACTCTCCTAACGAGTGATTGGAAGGGTTTTAATTTCTTACTGATAAAACCTTTTCAACTTCTAACTCAGCAAAACTTTTTCATTGTTTTTGTAAATTAAAACATCGTTGATCATTATCTTACTTTCCGCGTTATCTCTCTCAACAAAAGACTCGTTGATTGAAAATGTTGTTAATTATGACTGGGTGATTCAGCTGACACATAATATAACAATCATATTTTCTAATTCTCAAAGTTCGTGCGTTGAAGACTTTGAATAGAATAAATAGACTTTGAAGCATTTCCAAAGGGCGAGTTCAAATCTGAAAATTGATAATACGAATTTCCAATTTAGAACTGAATGTTGATATAATAGGCCGCAGGTAGAGATGTGTTCGAATTGCATATACGTAGTGATGCTGTAAAAACGTTGAAAAAGGGAACCTGAATTAAAAGAAAATTAATAACCTGCGGAATTACTGGTAAATCGATGCAATAACTTACAAACGCATGAAAATGCAACACTATTTGTAACATACGTAGATCCTAACTGAACACTATGAAAGCCACATGAACTACGTCACGAGTTTATTAAAAAACATTAACTTTTGTAAAGCACATGTAACACTGATGGTGTGATCACCTCTTCAGACGGACACACAGAGATAAATTGCTTTATCTGCGTTGTTAGGTCTAGAGATGTCCTTACTGATGGTCACGTCAAGTACTAGTCCTCAGGGGCAGAAAGATCAATTTTTCATCGAACGTAAAGCAAATTCAAGCCTGAATTCTGACAAACTAAATCATTGACACCGCATTGAACGTACACAGTCAGTAAATTTAGATCGTGAGGGGTCAAATGATGTGAATAATATTTCCATTTATATGAATTTCTCACGGAGAAACATTGAATCAAAGATAGGTAATGATTACTTGGCAGTTGTTGTTCAGTCTTCAATGTGATAAGGGCAGCTCGTCACAACGACGTGTGTTCCATAATATCACTTTCCTTACGCAGTGCGTGCGCTTGGCCAATCACGTAAGCCAAAGGGAGATGGATATTTCCACCTCTCTCTATCATTACATACAATGGCTGAGATAGAATCGCATTACCTCTAGAGTAACAGAGACAGACGAATCCATCTCTGTGGGCGGACATGCCACACATGTAGGGTATATCAAGTTCTCCTTGCTCATTATGCGGCTCTCCGCTGCTTCTGTATATTTTGTAAATGAAAATGAGCATTATTTGCCGAGATCTTTCGTTCATTCTCTTCGGAGGCATACATGAAAACTGGAATGTGACATAGCTTGGAAAATTTGACATCGTTGAACAAATTTCACACGTGACAGACAATGAAATGAATCCGCGTCATAAGTGAAATACCCTAATAAAACTTTTAACGTTTGTAACTTGTCCTGTTTTTGTTTTCTTTACTTTTCCTAAGTTTACGGATTACTTTATTTACTTCAGAAGTGCTATTATCCTATTGTCAATTTTATTAGGGTATTTCACTTATGACGCGGATTCATTTCATTGTCTGTCACGTGTGAAATTTGTTCAACGATGTCAAATTTTCCAAGCTATGTCACATTCCAGTTTTCATGTATGCCTCTGAAGAGAATGAACGAAAGATCTCGGCAAATAATGCTCATTTTCATTTACAAAATTTCTAATGGGTCATCATTTTTCAAAGCTTCTGTATATCCCTGAGAATCGTATAGCTATCATCTATCCGTTATAGCGCATGTCAGATTATTTACTTTAAAGAGTAGGACCATAGATATCCGCTATTCAATTTCTCTCTTCAGATATATTCCCTGGGAACACATTCTATCAAAATATAAAAAGGAATATGAATACGATTCTGCAACTAAATAATAATACAGCAAAATTTATCATCAGAATAAACTTTTATTTTTTTTTTTACATGAATAGTTCGAATTATAATTGTCCTCAGTGGCGGATTCAAGGGGGGCCTACCCGGCCGTGGCCGGGGGTGTGATACTAAGAATACAAAGTAATCTCCATCAGTTAAGTTAGTGTTCGATCTCTTTTTGATTTATCAATCAGTGATGACTGATGAGAGAAACATGCAAGGAAATTACCCTTTTCTTGATGGACTGATTTCCCAACTACATGATCGTTTTAGTGGTCATGCTGCTAGTGTGATGCACCTCTCCAAGCTGCTTCCTAACAATGTAACTAATACTGCGTTTGAAGATATTCTTCCTGCTGTGGAATTGTATTCTGAATACGGTATCTAAATGGAAACTTGGACGAATTGGAAGGCGAATTTTCAACCTGGAAGACTTTTTGTGGGAAAACTTCAAACGCTCCAAGTGAGATCATGGCCGCAACTCAACTTTGCAATTACCGGTATTCGTTTTATCCTAACATTAAGACTTTACTTAAAATCTTCGCCTTATTACCGGTTTCATCTGCAAGCGCCGAAAGGACATTTTCAGTCTTGAAACATTTGAAAAGTTATCTGCGATCTAACATGTCAGAAGAGTGCTTAACTGGTCTGGCATTAGCTTACATTCATCGTGACATGGACTGTGAAAAAACCGTTGATGCCGTCGTACAATTATTTGCAAGAAAGCAAACAAGAATATATTTTCCTTCTTGACTCTATATTCACGATGTGTAGAAATTATAGGCGTTTCACGAATATACATGAGCGTTTCATATTAACATATTGTGTGACGTTTTGCATAGGCTACTAACATTAAGTCTGTTGGCCTACATATATGAGAGAATTATATTTTATACAAATTGACTAAACCAAGTATTAATTATAACTATTTCTGCTTTCGGTTTTACATGTCTTAAAACGTACAGTTTGATATCATTTCAATATTTTATTTTTCATTACTTTGTTGAATGACAGTATTTTCGGAACCCATGACTATAAGTAAAAGCCCCCAGAACTTAAATTCAGGATCAGCCGCTGGGCCCCCCCCCCCTGTGGTCGAATCCTGGATCCGCCACTGATTGTCCTAGAGAAATTAATATGGAAATTAGTAACAATCTAATGCATACATGTAGGCCTATATACATGTCGAACCATTCATGTCAAAAATCCATGCATTCAACTATCTAGTTTATCGCTAAATGTTCTATTAAGTTTCGTGAGAGCAGTATCGGGTAAAAACCCTCAACTTCTGTAGTAAAGTTGTCCGGATTGGCTATGCTTAATAGGCCCCAACCCACGGCATTATTCATAAGCTTATCAAGAATCAGTTGATAAGTAAGTCGTAGCCTATAATGTAGGCCTAGCCTTGCTATCGGGAAGGTAGGATAGACTTAGAAAATGCAACATCATGACGGTCGCCTTTTGTTATAACCTGCTATTTATCCTATAGTTTAATTCGGTTCACAAGGACCGACTATATGGACCAAACATCCATTTCGCCTGGCTTGATGGGGTGATACGCAACCTAAGCCTGACTAGCAAGCCTATACATAGGCAGGCTACCCAGTTACCTATAACCTAGACACAGAATGGCCTAAACACATGGGCCAGACAGGCCCAGACACAATGCCAGTGCATGACCCGGTTACTATTCAGGCAGGTTGAGGTGTAGGCCTACAATAATGATATGGGCCTATGGTAGCAGAATTTTGCATATGGGTAATCAAAATTCTTGCTTGGGTAAACCCTACCCAAGCCGTATAGCAACCTTGATTGTATCACAACAGTAATAAACAGAAAGTCAGATGTGATTTGAGTGTCTTGAATACAATCTCCATTTTCCATTTTACTATTTTAGTATCTAAATTAACATTTATAAGATTTATTCAGCAGTGTTGGTTTATTTGACGATAATTGCATTCTGAAATATGTAAAGGAACGACATCAAAGGCGCTCATTATTGTGGTGGGAGCAAATCATCAACCTACGCCTAATATTCACGACTGCAAAAACATATTTCTTCTCACATGCCTTCATCTCATAACATGTTTGAAGATTGTCGACAACTGACAGAAAATATTCTTCCCCGTCAAGTTCTTTGTGCGTTATTCCAGGGACAAAATAATTTCATAATCCACAGGAAGTCGAAAATTACAAAGGAATTCCCAACCTCATGATTAAGATTTAAATCCTTAGGTAGGGTTTTCATCTCCCCCTCTTGGCCTTGCGTGAGCTGGCTTCATATGAAGCTCACCTTCATTTTGGTCTACGCCTAAACGGAGATGAAGAAAGGTTATTAGAGATGAACTGCAAGATTTTAAAGAGAAGTGAGATCGATGTTTCGTATCAAGTTTTCTTTGTTTTCTTTGCTGGAGGGAGGTATCGTAAATTAAACATTGATCCAGCTCTATTTATCAAAACTAATGAGCAACACAACTTTACACTAGAAAGCCCCAAGCGACAGCCACTGATGAATGGATTTCGTCAAATCTCCTTTTGTTTGTATCAGAATTTTAGAAATGAGACTAATCAACTTTTAATCATTCAAACCCCTTCATAGTGTGGGTGACGCATCATTTACTGGCTGTCTTTGATCTTCAACGTGATATAATTCTACGCTGCCTCACTTAAATAGTATCAAGAACACAAGCAGACATTTTGATGAATTTCAAATTTTGAAAGTTGTCTCCGCGCTGAATTCATATTCAATACCACAGAATTAAATATTTTGTTTATCTGCTCCGTTTAGCTAGAAGTGTGATTAATACGAAATTGACGGCACATCGAGGAACTTATTAAGTGGGCAAAAAGGAATTCCTAATACCTTACAGAGATAGGAAAAAGTCGTGCGTCGCTTGCGGATTAATGTGAGTTCCAGCAAAGTGCTTCGATTGCCACAGTTCCTTCAGATTCGAAGAATTCAGATCATTGCGCACAAGTTTTCTCCATAATGTTGGCCCTTCCGATCATTATTAAAGAAAGTAGCAGGCGTACGAAAATTAGTTCAGTTGATGATTTCACATCCTCTCCTCGGCATTTCTCACTGTATAGTGCATACATTGAATCGAAGCCAGGCATCGATGTGTGATTTGGTGTGTGCGAAGTGATATCACAGCACGCACGCATCTCTCACTGGCTCTGGTGTCCTCTGCTGACAGCTTATTGTTTGCCATTTCCAATAGCAAGCGATACACGAATTATCCATTCGAGAAGGAGCAAGTTGTCTAATTCTGTGACGTGCCATTTCGATATTAAGGCTACATATAACTCTTTCTTTCTAGGAAACAGAAGCGCGCGCAGATGAATCTAATTCTGTGTTTAATACATTAGTAATACAGTAGTATTTTGCCTCCCCACGCCCCCTCCTAATCTCCCAAACTAGTGAACTAACTTTCCAACTGACCTTTTACCTAGACACTGAGACTGAAAGCAACATGATTCTGAAACATTTCAATAATTGCGGATCAGTTGCTGAACTAAAAAGCACAAAATAATAAAAAATCATATTTGAAGTTTAAATTTCAAATTTCAAACATAATAAGCAGATAATTTCAAATTCAAGGATTTTGCATTTGTGAATATCTCTATATAAATTGCCGCAATATACATGAGAAATGAATATATACCGAAATCAGCCAACATATTCCAAATATTCAAATTTTGAAATAGCTCTCACTCCAAAAGTATTGTACCAAATATATTTTTCTTTTGTCAAACGTTGCATAATACGTAGAAAGTATATGGAAAAAACTTCCTTGGTTGAAAAGATATTCAAAAGTTTCGCCAGGGGGGTCGAAAAACTCCCCCCAGTAAAATCACTGTTAGTAATATCACTCAAACCTTATCACCGCTAGCGACTATTCGGCCATTATAATTTGAAACACTGAGAGATTTCTCTTCATATTTGCAATTCACTTTACAATTCGAGTCATGTCAATCAATTGTATATTTTTGGCAAACATGTACTCTACAGCCATAACAGAATTGGACTTCAGCCACCAGTGCAGCTTCTGCGATATGGAGTGCAGTGATGTAGAGTTCGCGTTGGTAGTAGCATTTTCTTGAAATATAACAAAGCATTTCAATATTTAAGCGATCACAGCTTCAGTACACTATCAAACTATCACATGAAATAGCTTTACACGATAATAATGGAGTGTTGCAAGTTGTTTTCAGGATTCTGAAGTTTAAATTTCAATTATTTTCACAGAAGACTAGACATAGGCCTTTAGGCCTACCACTATTACGCATACTGACTGAGTGACTTACTTTGAAAATATTAATAAGGATGCATTGCATTTTGAAATGTTTGATGTTGTACAACTTTTGCGTCGCCTTACTCATTTAGCTGCATGTAATATTGTGTTTTATGCGTTTGTTGTAAACATTTTGTAAATTTGATCTGACTAATGAAATGGATAAGATCTTATCATATCTTTTTCAATCTGAATATGTTTATAAATTTGGGCTGGAAACTGTTCGGATTAGGTCTCGTTATCTCAAATGCATTTTATACTGTCGAAATATGATAATCGATGTACCAACCGTCGAAGTCCAATAGAAAACTGCCGATTTTTTAATGTTCAGATGTATGCACCCATGCAGAATCAATAACGAAAATTGTAGCTATTGATAAATAAATGCTATGAAGTTTAGCGCAGAATGTCCGTCATGTCTGCATAGTTCTGTATCTCCTGATAAGGTTTTCAGATCACGCACAAACTTCATGTATATGAAACAGCATTATTGAGAATTGATATTGATATCCTATACTCATAAGTACAGACTGACTAAAGTTTGGATATTTTCTACAGTCGTGGTAGCGAATTGCAGTTTTAAACTTTCATTCCCATCGAGATCTTTGTGTTTTGTTTAGGTCAGCAGCGTATTCATCATTTACCAGAATCTTGGGTTGATCCCCATTATTTGATCCGCATTTATTAAATCCCCAATGTGTATACAGTTTCGATTTTATAAAATGAACTCGAGGTGAACACAGTTGTCACTAAATGTGCAACTTCCGAATTGACGGATGCAGAAGGAGTAATAGTATTCTACAGGTGGTTTGATTACTACTCTATAGTAGATAGAATTACTCTATGGTTTGATTAAGTGAGATTGCCAGGTCAACACTTCTCATTGATACAATTTATATGTTATTATTTTTGTCACTAGATACGAACTAGAGCTGTCTGCTAATGGATACATGTTGCCATCTTTGCTTGACCTTCCGTCTATGGAAGTGCAGACTCTGTATTCCGTACATGAACTATGCTCAACTTATTTAGTACAATCTGCTAATTATTTTTCTATTATTGAAGTGATCAAAACGTGAAACATCAACAAATGCCGTCTACAGTCGTCGAGGAAAGACGAAGAAATGAAGCGAGTATTAAATCATCAAAGTCACAAAGACAGCTCGCTAATCACTTTCCTCATTATTGCACAACATGTGATAAAAGTGAAACTACGTATTATCATCCTGTCCGGTTTTTTGCTAATCAAAACTATAGATAAAATGCAATGCAGAGACGAAAGAAGAGTCTGTCATTCATGCTTTTAAAAGAATATAAGTCTATCGCCTCCCGAGTAACAATTCATCAAAGTACACTGATGCCTATCTTGTTCATTTTGAGGCAAGCCTAGCAATGCATATATATCAACTTTCAGTGCGTTTCACTTTCTCACGGTAAAATGCTAAAAATCCCGTGAATCTGGCAATGGACATTAAACAGGATCACTCACAAAAATGCATCAATTTGAAGTTTGCGAAAGAAGCCACTGTCAAAGGAAAAATGCTGGAAACTTGTGTGCTTTTGACGCCAATTACAATTTTCTAATTAATAAAGCCAATTTCTAGCTCTTTACGGAGTCTAATTGCTTGTCAAGGAACTGCTTGAATACGTGAAGTAGACTTCAAATGATAAGATTGATATTGCGTCACTTCTGTGCATCTGAATTCTGCATCATCAGAAACAATTCTCATCAAAAACAATTCTTAATGATCACATAATAAATAATCAATGTCAACTGAAGAACCTAGATTAAGAGCTCGAATGGAGTCCCAAACGAATCCTAAAGAAACATTAGAACTCAAGGAGGCTGGAAATCAAGTACTATAGCTTCAGCGGTAGTCAAGTCGTATACACGGGTACTTATAGGTTATATCTTACCCTCCGTTTTCAAATGTGTCTAAAATCCATAGGAATGAATCAATCGTCACAAAACTAAATGTGCACTTAAACGGGGACATTTTCTACCTGCATACAAAAATTTTAACAACTTGGACAATCACTTTTTGAATAAGGGCCGTTTTGAATCTGGCAATGGACATTAAAAAGGATCACGTCTAAAAAATGCATCAATTTGGAGATTGCGAAAGAAGCCGAGGTAGAAGGAAAAATGCTGGAAGCTTATGTGCTTTTGAAGCCAATTACAAGTTTCTAATTAATAAGTCTAATTTCTTTATATTTTTACATCTTTTATAATTTTTTTTATTTTTTTTTGTAAGTCCAAACTCTTCACGGAGTTTAATTGCTTTTCAAGGCAGTAATTAAATGCATGAACTGGATTTTGAATGATAACAATGATATTGCGTCACTTCTGTGCATCTGAATTCTGCATCATCAGAAATAATTCTCATAAAAAACAATTCTTATTCATCACATAGTAAATAACTAATGTAAACTGAAGAACCTAGATTAAGAGCTCGAATGGAGTCCTATATGAATCCTAAAATTTGGAACTTAAGAAGTTTGAAATGGATATTAAATGAGTGCTGAAACATTAGAACTCAAAGAGTCGGGAAATCTAGTGCTATAGCTTCATTCACAGTCAAGACATAGGAGTACTTATGGGTGATCCCCCCTCCCCCATCATTTTCAAGTGTGTCTTTAAGTACAGGTAGGTAAGGGTATTTTCTACCTACCTGCCAAAATTTGTGCACGTTGTGCACCAAGACAATCACTTTTTGAATAAGGGCCCCTAATTTGAAGTGCAGCGATGCCGGCAGCTTGATCTGACTTTGTCTGACCTCATCATGTGGCAAGGCAGTGGTCGTGGGAAGATTACAAATAACAGTGATGGATAATACGAAGACGGAGAGAACAATGCACACACGAGTAACAATAATGCGTCGAACAGGCGAAGTCAGATCAAGCTGTAGACATCGCTACACTTCCCGTCATTGTCTCTAATGCAAAAAGTACTTGTCCGATCTACATAAATTTTTGTATGTGGATAGAATATATGCTTAAGTACGTCTACTTTAAGTTTGGTGACGATTGATACATTTTTGAAGATTTTAGACAAATTTGAAAACGTGGAGGGAGATAACCCATAAGTACCGACGTAGGTTATGGACTTCTAAGGTCGTTGTCACCCAGAATAAGGCGTCTTCCATCTTCCATGTCACTCGCCTCTTTGCATGTTCTTCATAAGGCATCTTCCATAAGGCATGATGAGACGATCTTCCATCTTCCATCTACCACGGACCTCAGTCACACTAGGGAAATCCATTTCCGGTTCAGTCATTGCTATTTTTTACTACTGACCTTTGGTTGCTATGACTACTGTCTAAGCTGTTCTCTTCCTCATCTTTGTTCTCGTCCTACATGCTGAACAAAGAGCTGTTTTCTGATTCATTGCTTCTCTTCGCAAATCACAGCTTCCTATATCTTCATCAGACGTCACTTCACGTTGGTCTAATTTTAGAACAGTCTCGCGGCTGATGTCTGATAGAAGATGGAAATGAACCTCATCAGCCGCATAATTATGACTTTTTCTGTGTGATAGGTTGAATTGTTTTCTACATGCAATTAAAGAGAAATCCCAAACGGAAGATGGAAGATGGAGGACGCCTTACTCTGTGTGATAGCGGCCTAACAGTAATCATTTCAGACTTAATGGATTATAGTGCATAATGTAAAATCATTGAATAAAAATGTGCTTAATAATCCGGCTCTAAAAACATTTCTGACTGAAATGAAAATAACCCTGCTATTTACAAGCTTTTCGGCTACTCAGGCCACTGCAGCAGTAAACAGGAAATATTTCAAATTTAAGAATCAATGACTCCCCCGAAGCTTATATCTGCTTATATCACAAGTAGCAAGACTAAGATGCACTTGTGTGAAGTACGCCAAGAAAGTATGCAATTACATGTGATGTTCTTGAAATTCGAGGTTCGCTCATTCGAGGAAGTTCACTTATTCCGCTCATGCGAGGATTCCTACAAAATCAAAATTTACGCAAACAAAATGTGCAGGGTGCACCAAAGCTTGCACCAGAACGTGCATAGAATTCATGCTAAAATCATATTTCAGATAAACCGCACAGCTTACATTATACTTCTTTTCTGTAGGTTCTGCATTACAATTTATTTCATCTTTATATTTTCACCTATTAGTCTTAGAAGAACGGATATAGAAAAATTAATGTGGCCTATAAAAGATGGAATATAAGTTGAATTTCGTCGCAATGCAAGTTCACCCAGACAAGCGGATCCTCTTCAATCTGCTATGAATATGAATCGTACACCTCTGCCGTGATAGATGTACATAGGTCAGTCTTTTATTATGAGAAGGTTCGTGGCAGAATTATGATTTTTAGGAGTTGCTTTTTGTATTTTGATTCACATGCCAAGACGCCGAAATATCTATTACCTCGATAAATCATTTCGAATGTTTCCTACATGAGCAGCCTGATGTGGAGTCCGTCAGGTTGTTCAACCCATGGAAATTTGACACTTAAAGCGATACTAAGTCGTCACTAGCAGTATGACTTGCTTACATAGCAGCATCACAAATTTTACATAGCATTACAGTACAGCTGTAATCAAAGATATAGGACATGTACATGCACATAGCTACATAACTTATCTATGACATGTACATAGATGTGGCAAATAGTGAGGCCGCCACATTCAATAATAATAAAGGACTAATAAAATACGCTGTCATGATGACAACATCTTAACGATAGGGGCTTTTGCGGGCTATTCCGAACATGATGAGGAAACAAATTTTTTGTAGGACGAAATACATTCCTACCAAGGAATTTTGTGCTCACTTTGTTCAAGTCAAGTCAACTCGCATCTTGTCATTATTATTTCTGGATAGATATCCTATCATTTTGATAGATGATGTATTCTATCCAAGGGACCATGTACCCAATGTATTTTGCTGTGTTGAGATCATGCACGGTATGATTGACAGATTGATTTTTTAATAATAATTTGCCAAATTCAAAGGATTCTTCTCCTACTGATTCGTGACTTGATTTGTTGGAAAATGAAACAATAACTTCTGTTCAAGTACATTATGTTATCAAACTTCAGCTCTTCTTTATTGATATTAGCAAGCCTGATCTTCGCATGAAGAGTTTCCTTGACTTCATTTTCCGAAAGCAACAACGACCTCGATTTTTTATCTCTCGCTTGCATCAGCGGATTACCGTGGGACAGCCTCATTTAATCTCTGCTGCTGTATTTGTGAATAAGATTCCAGAAGAAGAGGCGACGCCAATGAACTAACTCCTGGTGACATCCGTCATCAGTCAAAAATCAAATCAATGAAACTTTGCGACAGTTTTAATGACTTTCTGACATTAAGACCGGAATGATTATTTTATTTCATTCAGAGGAAATCAAATTATAGATTTATTATACAATCAGGTTGGTGATTACCTCCTTACTTATTTCCGATGTGTCAGTTGCTGATCTGTCTGCTCAACTCTCTCAGGGAACAAATGAGCATTTGCATAACTTTTTATTATTCCAGATTCTTTGATTACGTCTTTAATCAATTGAGAGGTTGTAAAAACTGAGACTGACGAGATATTAGATGATAATGCCATAAGGAACTGTGAGGACAGCTTTACTGGCGTTAGAGAGTAGATTTACTGAAATCTAAAACTGTGTAAATAATGAACATGACACAAAGATGATACTTTACAGTTAGCATTGCAGAATGCCAGTTCACCAGGTTATCGAATGGAAAGATCTCCACAGACTTGAACAATATTTGTACACTTGTCATATACGCGAATACAATCGACGCAATCTTTTTCGGCTATTTATGCACCATTTCAAAACATGTTGATGTTATAGATGACATTCCGATTATTTTAAATCAGTTACCCAAAGAGACATTTTTGACATATTTTTTGTGAATTTTAGAGTATTTTCAAACCCTCCATCGGACGTTGTTGGATTTGCCTCGCTGAATGGTCAAATTGATGATTATTTTGATGAGTGCTTTTTTTCGAAAGTTTGAAGCTCTTCAAATGTCACTTTTTGCGAACTCTTTGTGTTGTCACTTTCAACGAAGCGTCTCTGCTTTCAAATGAGAACATTATTTCATTGAAATGACTCTTTGAATCATATCATGTTCATCTATCTACCATAGACATCGAATATAGCATTGAAAATTCGAATGCTATATACATGCTACTTACAAAACGCTTGGTAGTAACACA
This sequence comes from Prostheceraeus crozeri, assembly GCA_907163375.1. Lineage (NCBI taxonomy): Eukaryota > Metazoa > Platyhelminthes > Polycladida > Euryleptidae > Prostheceraeus > Prostheceraeus crozeri. The sequence continues at coordinate 70,160 of CAJQUW010003371.1, read as the reverse complement.
ACATTTCAGTTGTCATTATTTTTCAATTTCATTGTTATTTGGATACTTCTGGTATCTGCAAGTCGTCCGTTTTCTTTAGATCACACTTGAATTTGTTTAGAGCTGTAGAATACCGTTTCATAGATACAGGATTAGATATTTTTGAAGGAAAATCATCCACATTCAACATGCTCATATTTTAGTTATAATCCCTGCACAAATCAATCTTCTCAATCTCTTTTTGTAGTCGCAAGTAACTTCACAGTGCAGCTAACCAGTTTGGCATCGTGGAGAGCAATTATTAAGGTGATTTGAAGCCAAAATTCGGTGAAATTTCAAAATTTTCATGAATCTGTCTTGCATGCAATTGGCTATTTTGACTTTTGAATCACTACACTGTTAATCGCTCGATACCAATCACATACGTAGGATGCAAACCAAGATATTTTTGGTCTATTTTCGTATACATTTGTATGCTTTTCGTATGTTATTTCAAATGTGACATGCTTTACATACTAAAGCCATACCACCACAATGTTAAAGGAAAGCATCAATGATGTCTGATACATGCTGATTTAAGGCCTTTTGTCAATAAAGATCACACTAATGTTGCTACTCTTCTGCTAGTAGTGAGATAATGACATTCAAGAGTCATACTTACAATACTGAATTCAATTTTAGTACATGTAAGTCTAAGTCATTTCATAAATAGTCAATAAGTGTTCAACCATCAACAATTATGCATCATGCCATTTTAGAACTAAGGATATTATCAATCCGAAATAAAAACACATTGCAATTCATGAAAGCAAATATAGTTATGTTTGAGATATATGAGTCTACATGGCTGCATAAAAATTGTCGTTTGAATGAATTGATGTTGATCAACTTGGTTCTGCTAATCCAGTGGACCCCGGAGCCACATTTTTCTATTTCATTTTTTACGCTGACGATATATCAACCACTCAAGCCCATACAAAATCATCATTTCTGACAGTGAATCTGCATGTGTTATTTCATTTCAATTGAATCAGTAGAAGTATGCCAGATAGGCCAAGGGGATTCACTGGACCCCCCCCTCAGGTCTCAGAGGGTGTAGAAATTCCATCACAAAATTTTTGTAATTAGATGAAAATTATTTCGAACATGTCCACGATGGTGTATAAAGAGTGAAAGTCATTTATTCATTGTTTGCATCATGCTCGTAGATGTGCAATGTGTTGGAAGATCGCAAAATGTGAATATTTTGCATTCGCACATGATCTCGCGTGACTGGTTGGCCTATATGAACAACTCGACATAAATCGATGTCCGAAATGAAAGCTATCATTATATTCATAGTTGAGCACCAAAAACTGATTGATGACAAACTTTTCACGGCAGTAATGATAAGTTTGAGATCTGCACAGCTGTTTTTGGTTCTAGAAGTACAGCAATTTTGACTCATTTTAGGTCTATTTCTGATAGCTTTGGATAAACTTGAAAGAATGTACAAATGGAAAGGATGAGCTGCATGAATTAAATCAATTTCATCAAAATCAACTATCTGAGGCTTTATGGTGACACAAAATATCGTAAAGCCGCCTCCTAGTACAAATGATGCTGTACTAAATGTGGTTGACTTACAAAAACACCATATTTTCGCACGTGTTTACTGAGAAGGCTGAAAGTCACTCAAGGGATTCGTTATACCGACCTGCTACACGCAAACATCATTGTTTTACTTAAAATCAACTTTCCTAATGTTTTGATATCGATTTAAGCAGGTAAACTAAGAATATGTTGAAGGGGTCCACTGGACCCCCCCTCAGGTCTCAGAGGGTGTGAAAAAGCTCAGGTCTCTGAGGGTTAATGTTGCTAGACAAGAAGCAGAGACGACTTACATCATAAAGTTCACAATAAATATAATCTAGTTAAATGCCATACTATCAAAAAGAAATATTCACGAATGGTATTACTGAAAACGTTATTTGACAGTTCTATGTAATATATACATATTTTTTGCTCTTATGTGACTTAAAGCTCTTCATACTAAACACATACGAATGTGGACCAATTTGCATCGGGTCTTGTATATGAAACATACCAACTCGTGTTTCATCGTAAAACACCCAATCACAGATAGAATTGTTGGCATCACTACATACCATTCACATACGAAAGTAGGTGAGGCTTCGTATTAAAAACATACCAGATCTCTGCAAACATACGAGAATCTCGTATCAAATGTTAGTTTCAAGTTGTATGTGAATTTGAAATATGTTTGTATGTAATTTTCGTATCCAGCGATTTACAATGTAGTTACTACATGCAGATGAGAGAGCTAGTGAAAATGCAAACCAGGGTATATATTCGCTTCAGAGGACGACATACATGTAGATGACCTGCTAAAGGTTCATCAACAAACCTGAGAGTGCTGACAAAAAATTGAACTTTCACCTGCTCAAACTCTTCTTTCATTCATTTCTCGTAATTATCCAACTTTCTCAATCGTTTAACAAATAACTCATATTATCTTGAGGCAGCTTCATGTTTTGTACGCTGCACATGTGTCGACTTCTCAACTCCTGTTTTACATGCATTGACTTTAATGGCTAAACTTTGAGTTTTCAATGTTTTTATTAGAACTGACATCTGATACACGCCCTTTAATGTTTGAGAAAGCTGCGTGAGCTTCAATGGACGGCCATACACTTTCAACAGAAACTTAGTTAGGAATCAAGAGTTTGCTTTCTCATCAGATAAAGTTTTATTACATCCCAAATGAAATCTCTCTTCTTCTAATTACGTAATGAGAATTCACTTTGTGAGTTTGACATGGACATCGGTATCACCGTTGGTTAATGGATGAATGTCGCTAATATCAACTTTGCGTCTGCGAAATTCCACCTTCACCCAAATGCGTAAGAAATCTGAAACTGCATAAGTAAGTTGATTATCTTGCAACTAATCAAAAAAGAGCACTCGAAAATGTAAGTGCATGTGCTAACTTTCATAATACTCATAAAAACGAATAGATAATGATAAGATAACGTGAAAAGTTCAATTGCTTCTTGAAAATTATGTCTTATACATCTGAACCTTAGTTGCATGTGATCTCTTGGAGGCCCCTGATAATGATGTTTCAATGACTCAATTGTCATCACGGTCATTCTATCACACATTCGGCATATGCTTCATCCAATCATCACATTGCTATAAATATCTACTCAAAAAGTTGAATTACTTGAGTATCTAGTCGAAACCCAATTTGCGCCTGCTACTATGAATGTTACATATCGTGCAGAAAAATAACAGAAGCAGCCATACAGCAAGTATATAGTAGATAGAATGTCAGGATAGAGTGAACATTTTTATATCAAACGATTCTTTCCAGCGGAGATTGCGTTCCTGCTTTAAAAAATCAATTTCATCAATTTTTAAGATTCCAATGTTTTGCAAATTATTCCTGTGTTTATATACTAGCGATTTGGTGCCTCTATGAAAGTAGTGTGAAGCTTATTAGACATCGAAGGTAAGATTTTAGCATTTACTAGCACCGTAGCACGCATCTTAATTTGGTGGACATTAAGCTGATTATCAAAGAAATTTCATGAATCGCATCATAATACAAGTCTGTGAGATCTTATTGTGCTTCTTGGATGAAATTTCAAGTTTCTAATTTAATGTTCATTGGCATGATTTTATGTACACACTGGATTCAATTAAAATTGAGTTGCTACTATACCTACATTAGGTGACATGCCACGCTCAATTACACGTAATTCACGCGTAACCTACGCGTAATTTCACATGACCTTACACGTAAAAAAACATGCACTCCGGCATATCTCTAAATAAAGATAGCTGGTTGCCTCACCATGTCAAAACCACCTATATTAAAAATAGCCAAAATGATGTCACCAGGAAATGCTCCGACCAAAGCAAAAAAGACGAAACTCTCTCAAAACTTAATCATAGATTCAAAAAGAACGGCTTCACTAATTGTGAGATAGCCACTAAATCGAGTAATAAAACTAAAATAAGTAACAACGACTTTGTTCCCTGTAAGATAAATTTTATAAGTGATACGTGTAATCGCAAACTAAATAAATTGATAAAACAGTGTGATCTACCGATCAAACTCATTAGTAAACCTGCTCCCACTCTTCAATCAGATGCTAAAAATAAACAAGAAAATAATAAGTAGAGTGACTGTCGCCTCTGTGCGTTACTTCCGAATAATTTCGCTTGTTCGGACCGTTTCCTAGTCTATAGATTTAAATGTAATTTATGCAGCAATTTTACATCGGTCAGACTAACCTTCCGTTTTATAAAAGGTACAACGAACACAGACATGATTTAGATAATAAGAATAAAAGAAATGCACTTTATGAACATGGTTTGAAGAATCACGATATCTGTGACATTAACATGTCTAATTTTGATCTTGATATTATTGACAGAAGTAAAAGTGCTATCGATTGCAGGTTGACTGAAGCTCGTCTCATAAAGACACTTCGACCTCCCAATAACCGAAAATATGAGCTCCCACAGTTTTCACAGCATTCAAGAACTCCACTTCATTGCCACGTATTTAACATGCTGTGTCATACTGCCAATTTTAGTCTTGGCCCTTAGAAGTGTCCGTGGCACGAAGCGCCGGCCGTTTGCGAACGATGATTGTAAATTATTTTATTTTATTTCGGTCATTATAAAAGAAGGAGAGAAACTCAAAAATTGTTTTCACAATGTCTCTGAAAAACACCCTCCTGTTCCTGACCATCAATTGCAAGGCAGACAACCGTAGACGACGCGCAAACTATAAACGCTCGCCCGCGCGTATTCATAAACATTCCCCATGTTTTAACAGCATCAGATCAAGTGATTTCTGACTCTTAGTGCAGCGCGCATGTACGCGTGTAGAAGAATAGAATGTCCTTAACCACGGATGTTTGGGGTGTTCTGTAATTACGCGTGAATCACGCGTGGCATGTCACCTAGTGCGGTCAGTTGATATACTTTCTGTATGGAAGCATCTCTTCCAAATGAATAAAACACCATAACTGTTGTCAGGCATTTTATTCTGTCAATTTTTTGATTTGGGATCCACTATTTGTAGTACATAACTGACAGTCTTTGTCCTTCAGTTTTTGCGATTAATATTTGCAGTATCTTACAATTTTTCATTGAAGAATTTTATATTAGGTAGCTTCATGCTTGGATGAATGAGCATTTTAATCACAAGTACTTTGTCAATGGTCTATAGGACAATTTGAATTGATTAAGACTCTTGATTTGGTAAGAAATCGACAAAATGCACAATTACAGTCAAATTTTTGATGTTGCCATTTGAATTCCTTACCAGAAATGCGTTTAAACTGAGAGTAACAGACGTTTGGAGTCACAACTTTCATAGTTTTCAACATCATTACAAATGTTAACCCTCTTTCCGGTTAAGATAGTCAAAACGTCTGCAAAGTTCCCCTTTTGACGGAGAACATCAAAATAGACTCACAGATGAGCGTGAAATCTGAAACTATAAGTATAAGTAACTTGACTATCGTACTATTATCAATCCACGAGAGAAGAAGCGGCACAAATATAGCACTCGAAAAGCAAGTACAAATGCTAATTTCAAGCAATTTCGCCGATTCTCATCAAATCTACATATTCGGTGCTTCAAACACGAGCGGCTACCCAATATGCTTACGTATAAGGAAAGTGTTAACGTACACTTAGAGCGCATTGACCAAAATTTTAGTTTCCATCTGAATGAAAACGAAAATCAGCTGAAAACACAGCATAATCAATAAAAATGGCAATGATGATGGTTATTGGACACCGCTCATACTTGAAAAAATATCTTTAAGCTATAAAAATTAAAAAAATTATTTGGGACGCTCGTAGACAAATGTCACCGAAAATAAAAGGGTTCAGCATTAATTTCGACAGTGAAATCATTGTAAGAAGTCTTTGGACAGCTGCGCGGCATCAATACAATGGTAGTTTTTGGTACAAGTAAAGCGGAGTTGTATTTTGCACTTAATAGTATGTGGATAAAATCCATTGATTGCGTCGAGATGCTGTTTACTAATTCTCATGCTTGGACTACCAAAGAAGACAATATTAATCCCCGATTTCAATAGTCTCTAGAAGGTGAAAAAGAGCGCACTGATAGCACGAAAAGGAATATAAAGCTAAATAAATAGGCGATGATATTTAAAGATAAATCAATGAAATTCAATGGCGGTGTACTGGTTGTAGCAGTAGCGTCGCATGTGTTCGCAGTATTTGATATATCGCATTGTTCAAAATAGATGTCAATATTATAAAAAGTTCAAGCTCTCTGCAGATTAATGACGTAGTAACGATATTACTTTCTTATTTAAACAGTAGGAAAAACTTTCATCAATTTCTTTGTTGTGGTTTCAATTCTAATTTCATCTTGTTATAACGGAGCTGATAAAGCGCTTGAACTAAATCATTCTTTCGGCAGTGAAGGATTTTTCATTTCGCTCTTTCTAACCAGGCGAGAAAAACTTCCTTCACCTACTCTGCTGACCATCTCTCTCTCTCTCTCTCTCCCTCCCTCCCTCTCTCTCCTTCCCTCCCTCCCTCTCTCCCTCTCTCCCTCTCTCCCTCTCTCCCTCCCTCCCTCCCTCCCTCTCTCCCTCCCTCCCCCTCCCTCTCTCTCTCTCTCTCTCTCTCTCTCTCTCTCTCTCTCTCTCTCTCTCTACGTGAAATAGCTCTTATTTGAAGCTTATATGTACTTATCCTGTAATAGCGTTTTTTTCGCATTATTTGAGATTATTTTAGCATGACATCGGATTTTTGGAATTTCTTTCAAAATGTATTACATTATTCGCAAATGCATGTTTCTATACTTCTTATACAATTATATTAGTAGTATGCTGGTGTACGAATGAAGAAAGATGGCTTGAATTATTTCAGGAGACCTGGGATGAATTTCATTCTGTGAAATTCTTTGTAAATGAAAAAACTGAAAGAATGAAATATTCACCGATCAATATTACTAACTTATAGTATCGGACCTGCATATACATGAAGGATGATTCTGATCTTCCCGCCGATTTTTTCTCTTTTTATACATTCACTTAAAACTGTACAAAAATCGATATCTGTGGAATGTATCATTCGTCTCTCAATTACTTGATACTGACATGAACGGTGAGCGCTATGAAAACATTAACATGAATTTTGTCATCCCTCTTTTAATCCAAAGAAGACATCGAAATAAATTATGCCAACAAGACGTTGCTCCGTCACACTTTGCCAGTGAAGTGCGAGACACTTTGAATCGTTATAATATGAAAGATCGTTGATTGCTTGTAGAGGAACTACTCTGTGCCTCCCCTTAGAGTCCAGATCTTCCTATGCTTGATTTTTGGCTATAGGAACAGAGAAACTCATTGCACAAACCTCCGAAACCAACGACAATTGATCAATTCAAAGATCGGCAGACCGGTCTTATGGACAATATTGTGGATTTGTGGCGGTACCATACAAAAGGCTAATGGTTCTTTCTTACGAAGATGCAAATTGTGCATAGAACGTGAAGGAGGACAGATAGCCCACTACAAAAAGATACGTCGGTCCGAAGTCAAAAACGAACTCGTTCCGAAGAACAGAATGTCCGCATGGTCGGTACGACGTCGGAAACCGAAGCCTCATTATAAAAAAGACATACTAGGCCTCCTACCTGCCATTTTGCAAGTAGGATGTCTATGGAATTACATGAAATCGTTATTTGATCAAGAATTCTCATGCGATGATGAAAGTCATCCCAGTGGCCATTTATAATAGAATATAATGCTTACTAATTTAAATTATTAGTTAAAGTAGTCCTAATGAGTCCTCTTAGAACGGAATCCAAACGGTGTCCGGTTGGACTAATGATGAAAATTCAAAGCCAAGTATTTTGTGATAATGTATTAAGAGAAATGACTCGTGTCGCTCTGATTGATGTAAAAGGCCTACCCGCTTACAATATCAACAAAAGGCTAGGAATTCCAAAGTTAGCGACAATCACAGAAAACTTCGCTCTTGTATCCAAGAGATATTTGGTTGAAGTCGCTCCCGAGTTTTACAGTCTGTTATTAAATAGCTCATGCTGATGTCATCAAGATCGGGTAGCACGGTGTGGCCCCGTGGCCTTTTATGTAGGACTATGATTGAATTGACAATTTAATAGTTGTACGGTGTCAGAGAAAATTGTCTGGTTTCTAAAACAGAAATACGTTCAGACATTCATTTCTTTGTGCATATATAGATCAAGTAACCATTTAAGACATCGTGTTATTTGCAAAACATAAATTGATTGCATTCTATTGATTTCTTGACAACAAAGGTCTGTCGCAGTACATTGACCACTCGCCTGACCACTCGCTAGAAGTGCAAACTGATTCGAACAGATGGCACATGCAGGAACTTAATAAGAAGGCAAAAAGAAATCGTCAATGCCTTACAGAGATAGGAAAAATAGTCGTGCGTCGCTTGCGGATTACTCTGAATTCCTTCAAAATGCTCCGATCGCCACGACTCCTTCAGATTCGAAGAATTCAGATCATTGCGCAAAAGTTTTCTCGATGATGTTGGGCCCTCCGATTATTCTTAAAAAAGTTGGCAGGCGCATGAAAAAACTATCACAAACTTCTCTGCAGAACTTGACATCGTCTGTGTCTCTTTACTGTGTGATCCGGTTGATAACAGTCACTGAAACTTTGCACAATTTGGCGTGTTTAATGTTGAACTGGCTGCTCATTGTTCGATTGCTATGGTATTTAGTCAGCAGATTGTGCCATTTCATTTACGTTACATGTTCCAATGTTTCCCTTCTAGTCAAGCGGAAGAAGAGACGACCTGTCTAATTCTGTGGTAATTATACAGATCGTCTCTTTGAACTAAAGGAAGAATTTTAATACCATAGCAATCGGACAATGAGCCGCCAGTTCAACATTAAACACGCCAAATTGTGCGAAGTTTCAGTGACAGTTATCAACCGGATCACACAGCAAAGAGACACAGACGATGTCAAGTTCTACAGAGAAGTTTGTGAACGTTTTTTCATGCGCCTGCTAACTTTTTTAATAATGATCTGAGGACCCAACATCATCGAGAAAACTTTTGCGCAATGATCTGAATTCTTCGAATCTGAGGGAACCGTGGCGATCGGAGCATTGTGAAGGAATTCAGAGCAATCCGCAAGCGACGTACGACTATTTTTCTTATCTCTGGAAAGTATTAAAAATTTCTTTTTGCCCACTTAATAAGTTCCTGCATGTGCCATCTGTTTGAATCAGTTCACACTTCTAGCAAGGTGACACGGTTAAACAATCTAATTCTGTGGGTCTAGCAGTGGGTCTAGCACAACAAGCATTTCTGATCATATCACCACATGACGGAGGATATTGCAAGAGCTTACTTCAATTCGCTATTCACATATTACTTAAACAATTTAATCAAGTAGAGCATTGACATCAAAAAATTATAATTGTGCCACAAATTATGTGTAAATTGTCAGTTTCAGAGCAATATGCATATTGTATATGCATTTCATTTGTTGTTTATCTAATCAGCTGTAGATTTCAATAATGGATCATTCTTTACAAGAATCATTCCTCCGAAGCACGGACGCGTCATCGAACAGTTTGAGTGACATGAAATTTGACAGGACTGGCTAGCATGAACATAGTTTGACAAGTCAGTAAAGCAGAAATTCATGAAAGTTGACAATTTGTAATTACCAGAACAGCTATCAAATCAAAGCTTCTAACACTCAACTCTCATGCGGGTAGGGCCAGTAACCTCTAATGACAGCGGTCACGCTCGAACCCTTGGCTTTCTGCTCTTCCGTACCGACGCGCTACTCTAAACCAACATTTCTATGAAAGAAATTGCATTAAAAGTGCTGTAATGGTCCTTCCGACAATGCAGCTATTCGATCGATTCTAAAAACCTAATATCATGTAGCAATACATTCAGCAATCGTGCCGTACTGTCATATGGATATTGGGCACTAACTACTATTGCATATTCAATTGGCGACCGTCAAATCCTTCTTGACACCATTGACTAAAGGACACTCATAGAAACTGGGAAGTGTTAAAGTCACTATTTATTAGCTAACATTAGGAAATCTTTTACAAACTGTCATTATTTGCAATTTTCCAAAAAGCATATTCTTAAAACAGGCCATACTTCTCTTAATTCAATATACAACCCTGTTTTGTTTCATTATGGTAAATTCACTGTCTCTAGAAAGCAGATATTGATGGAATGTGATTGATTGCGAGAATTATCAGAGAACACAGACTGTCGTTGGGCAGATGACGAGTGGCGACAAAAAAAATAACAAGCACGTGTATTCTGAATACACAAAATCTTCAGTTAAATGTTGATATAAAAAAAGATCTTCGACTTTTCTCATTGAATCTTTAAAAAAATCCCCAAAGCAGAAAATAATGGCTCATACATACTATTGATGAAAGAAAATAAGTAGTACACTACGATCTGAATGCATTAATATGCACAGTTGCTGAAATAAATTGAAATCGGATTGATTAGTAGCGAGACAGGAGACAGCCAAAAAAGTTGATCATGAAATAATTCTATGCAAATTGCAAAGTCTACCATTAGCCAATTATTTATGAACTGAAAATGACATGATGTTAGAATAGGCCTATGTCTAAATACATAATAAGGACATGCAAGATGTCGTGAATATTGAAACTTCTGCAAGCAACGTAGACTTTCAGGGGACGATGAGGTTTTTAGGCATCATGCTGAATGATTGATTCCTTGGCTTGGAAGTCACATGTCGACTTATTGGAGAGAAAATGCTCGCAACGGATGTACATCTTGAGACGCATGAAATCGCAGACGACCCCAGAGCAATTCATTTTGATCTACAATGTGCTGATTCGTTCCCTCATCGAGTACGCTTGTCCAGGTCTGTCGAAGGGAGATTTCTCAAGGTCGCAGGTTATTCAGAATCGTTGCTACAAAATCAAAAACTGTGCGCGAGTGTTTATCTCCAAAAAACTTACCGAGTGGTCGAATCTCCGTACCTTATTGTAGAACTTCAAAACGCCGAAACTCTTTCTTTCCAAAGGTGTCTATTTTAAAATCATCCACTTATCATGATTAATTGGAAGATGACATGACTGATCAGTGGTTAACTCTAATTATATGTAATCAGTAACTTCTTTACTTGCTTCTATGAAATTGAAGTGTAACTTCAGATTCCCATTTGTGATTCAATTCAATATATACATCTCTCTCTCTCAAATTAAAGAGCTTCTTATTGCTTCAAATCAAAGTACATTCGTCAATGTCTTGTTTTTCTATGTAAATTTTCAATGTGTAATATCTGTAATACCGATGCTGACCTTCAATATCCAATGTTCTATGGGAATATCCAATATTCTATGTCATTTCATGATTATCGCAGAAAATTTTTCTCCTGTAATGTTATTCCGTATTGGAACTTACTCTCTGAAGAAGAGAAATCTGTGAGTACGCTGACTCAATTTAAGAAATATATCACTTGCATGTTTACACGCCATGACATTTGGTAGTACCCTTTTTATTTCTAACATGATAAACATCCAAATAGAATTATTATTATTATAAGAGAATTAAGCTTTTTATGATAAAGAAATTGCATGGGGGTCACTTGCTTTCTGCCTTTTTTTATAATCAGGAAATTAGGCATAGGTGCGAATGCTACAGCTTGCTCCAATACCCCTCTTCATTCATCCGTACATGTAAATCGTCTACCCGGTTATTCAAGCAGGTTGGATGGCAATCTACGTGTGAGAGAAATACTATAGAACGTCTCCCTCTCTCCTTGGATTTACAATTAAGATATCATAGATGATTTTTCCTTTCGAAAATGCATTAGAATTCACTACAAAATTGCGAGTGGGGAATTCTTCGCTACCGTAGGTCTGTAAGTTTGCGTTCGTAGCCCGTCCCCATCTGTACCTGTATAGGCCATTCTCTCACAACTGCTTGTACATTTGTGTAAGTTATCAAAAATGTTCTATTGACGATAGCATACAGGAAAAACTTCTTGTAACCTCATTATGCTTTCGGTGCCCGGATTCACTAGTTAATATTCCGCTTACTCCGATTGAAGCACGGCTGGCATAAGAATGCCCTCCCTTAATTTTCTTTTCCCTCACACATCTCTCTCTCTCTCACACACCCTCAATCCATTGACTGGGTCGGACGGTGTCTGGGCCGAGCTTGTTCCTGATATTGCAGAAACGGCCGAACCTGAGCCTCTACATGCATTTGAAGACCAGCATATGCTGTCTCTCATGCTATTATCTCATTGCAGTGCCAGACATAGAGTAACTGGACTGCTATTGTACAAAGCGCTCACGGAATCTCATTCGAACCAAGGAACTGCTGCTTAGAGTTCAATAAAGCTATTATCATTAATATGATGAACCATTCTTTTCATCACAATTCTGGACAACTTCCGCACGTCAGCGAAACTTTCCTTGAATACATAAAAGAAGACTTTATTGACATTCACGAAATGTAAGAGGTAATTAAACGTAATTCCTGTGTATGTACTTTCTACGAACTTGGCGTTAAATGGTGTGACTGTCTGCAAAGTGGATAGATGAATTTGAATGAAGCAAATGATTGTGAACCAGTCGTGGCGTATACTCAAAAGAAATGCAGGGGAAGCGCTAGTTTCTTTGAGGTTAGCGTCAATATGATAAAGGTCTGATGCACCGCTCCTTTCATGAGGAGGAGAAGAAAGAATACGCTAGTGAGTGAAGACAGCCGTCACTTGCAGTCAGAATAAGGTTCAAATGATGAAGTCAATGTTTCTTTCCGTATTGGCGGCAGGATGGAGACAGAATTTAAGCATTTTTGTCTAATGTAAATATATCTATTAGTTCTTTATCTAATTAAGTCATCAGGACGATTTTGTTCCGATGAGATTCGAACTCTACTTTCTAATGACATATTTCTGAACAAAAAATTGATGAAATGAAATTTGATTTGAATCTGCATTTTTGTCATATTTCCTTGCGTCAATGTTCGATGCCAAATACATGCAAGATATGTATAGAAGAAGCGCCTCCACGGCAACGTCCACTTTCAGGCATTCTACATCAGTTTCTGGTGATAAGTGACGAATAAGCGACAGCACGCACAGCTAAACCGCATTGAAGACAAAAGTAACAGAAGTACAGGCTTCAAACTTATTCCTATCCATACCGGGGATGGGCGGTTAGGCCCTTTCTGTGCCACTTTTGCTGTTTGGCATTGTAAGCAGCAATCAAAAAGGCTATTTAAAGCCAAAATACGATAAAAGTTTTTCAAACATTTTACAAGTCTGCCAAAACTAGCGAATTTAGATTGCTGTCAAAATGTGATAATTGAATCATTTCTCATTTTCATGAAATCCGTGACTTGAAGTTACGTAAAATAATGTTGATTAGAAATCCACAACGTGCTGATGACTACAATGATGGTTTCAGCTGCAATATAACAAATAGAAATTTTATCAAAATCGACAGAGGGAGAGAGAGAGAAATAAGAGAGAGGAGAGAGAGGAGAGAGAGAAGAGAGAAATAAGAGAGAGGAGAGAGAGAAGAGAGAGGAGAGAGAGACAAATATTGCAAATATAAAAATTGCAGGAACTTGATCTGATTTAGCACTTAATAATGAGTCCGAATATCATGCGCATTGATGTGGAAAGTTGACCTTGATGGATTGATTAACATGCGTGCAACGAAGGAGTTTTGACGGAGCAACGACAGAAAAAGACTCTCACTTAAAGATGACAAGTGAACTCTTTGATGTAAGTCGCTAGCTTCTCAAGTCCATTCTTTCTTAGTCATCCTTTCTAAGTCCTGGGTCCATCTTCAACTTCAAGTGGCAGTCATCTAGTTTCAGTTCACGTGATTTTATCTGCAGACAACATCTCTGAATCCTCTGATGACCATTTGAGTATGTCGAAGAGATTTCACAAAAAACGTTGGACCACAATGCTCTATTTTGAACCGCAAAATGCCCAAAATTCCTTCTTTATTAAGCGATGGCATATTTCAAAATTAATAATGAAGACAAAGGACTCAACGAACAATGATCTGTTAGAGACTGAATCAGTGGCCAATAGTTAGCTGAGAGGATTCGAACCTATGACAATAGAACTCCCATTTCATAGCCACCCACCACGCGCTACAAAAATCACAAAGAAAAGCTAAAGAAATGGTACAAAATCAACCGCAATCAATTTTATAAAACAATTTGCAATCATGAAATTCGTTTCTTCAGCGACTAGATTTACTTCGACCTTTAAGAAGGTGACAGTTAGAATTGTCCTTGCTGGAATTTTCTGAGAAACAATCAAAATATATCATGAGAAGATAAGAAAATGTCAAGATCCTTGTCGAAGCAGAAATCTTGTGAGATAAGTCATGTACAACAAATTTCATTTAACGTTAAAGAACTTTTCATTTTAGAAAAGCCTTAGAGTAAACAAAAAGTATATTAACGTATGCTTCTGGCTTGCCATTTCGTCACATTCGGGAAAAGATTTTCAGTAGAGGTTGAACTCATTCCAAGTCAAAATCTGATTTCGAGCTCTTCTTATTCGAATCAAATTACTCGGTTATCATCGAGTCTTTTATATAAAATCTCTGGGGACGTGGAGTCCCAAGTCTCAAATGCAAAGTTTAGAATGCCTTCTTGAGAGAGCATGACTCACAATTCCTTCACCTCCAATAGTAAATAAAAATGAAAATTTATATGGAAGCGAACTGATTTAATTTCTAACAGCTATCACACGTCCTCTGCGAGTGCAACCAATTTATCAAATTAAATTATGCAATTTCATATCAAATTGATCATTGGCAACTATTGCAGCCATTTCTTCCGAAGTCTGAGAACCGCAATCATTGTTGAACAAGGAATATCAGCTGCCTTCCGCAATCAGAGGAAACGTTATTGAAAATACTGGCCTCAAGCTTTGCTCAACATCGAATTAATTTCCTTTTATTCCAACCGAAGTTTGAATTCGATAACAACGTTGTTTGTTAATGCTTTTTTCCTGAGAGATCAACGGTGGTTTGCAATCATAATGACGCATTAATAAGCACAATATGAAATTAGCGATTAATGAATGGTGCACAGAATTAGATTGTTTAATAGTATCACTTTGCTAGAAGTGCAAACTGATTCAAACAGATGGCACATGCAGGAACTTAATAAGTGGGCAAAAAGAAATTTTCAATACCTTGCAGAGATAGGAAAAATAGTCGTGCGCCTCTTGCGGATTGCTCTGAATTCCTTCAAAATGCTCCGATCGCCAAGACTCCTTCAGATTCGAAGAATTCAGATCATTGCGCAAAAGTTTTCTCGATAATGTTGGGTCCTCCAATCATTATTAAAAAAGTTAGCAGGCGCATGAAAAAACGTTCACAAACTTCTCTGTAGAACTTGACATCATCTGTGTCTATTTGCTGTGTGATCCGGTTGATAACAGTCACTGAAACTCTGCACAATTTGGCGTGTTTAATGTTGAACTGGCTGCTCATTGTTCGATTGCTATGGTATTATGTCAGCAGATTGTGCCATTTCATTTACGTTTCATGTTCCAATGTTTCCCTTCTAGTCAAACGGAAGAAGAGACGACCTGTCTAATTCTGTGGAATGGTGATTTGGTGATTAAATAGCAACTCCGCATGTCTCCGTGGCACAATGGTTAAGTGCTTTGCCTAGCGATCTTTTGATCCAGAGGTCGAGCCCCGAAAGTGTCATTGGAAGTCGGCAGGAAGGGCGTCCGGGCTAAAAGTACCACAACGCTGCAGAAAAGTCTAACTAAGTCAGCACCGTCCAACCCCCCAGTATTGGGGAGTAGTGACGTTAAAGCTTCAACAAAAAACCGAAGAATATTTTCTACACCACCGGAAGAAGCTACGGACCTGTAATACTGTAAAGTGAACGATAAGGAGCGGTATATGTACTCCAAGTTATTGAGGAATGATCACTTTATAGTTAGTGAACTGATGCTCAATGTTTATAATCTACTAATAGTTTCTTAGTATCGTCATTATTAAATGAGCTGATTATTTCGTAAGATATCGTCACTTTGTCAATAATCGTAAGATGTTTGTAAAATATCGTTGATTTGTTGTCAATTTGTTATTGTGTGACGTAGTCGCATGACAAGCTAATATGCTGTCTTGCTACAACATGAATGCTGGTAACGCTCTGTCAATAACAATAGGACAATAAGCTGTGGACATCACTTAGAGATGACTTCTGCCTTCACTTGCATTCAGCCTAGTGAAGAAGGTGCGAGCTCGTCTCCACTGCGGACTTCGGTTCGATTCCTATGTCAGGCGAGTGCGGTCGGGAAATCAAGGGTGTTGGTGTCTTTGAAAGACTTAATAGTTGTCATTCTATTTAGATATTCAATGTACTGTACTGCGACAGACCTTTGTTGTCATAACATTACTGATAGATGAGCAAATGTCTTCTCTTTTTGTTCAATTCAATTGTTCTTGTATGCTGATTAGCAAGTTATACGCTACCTTTTCTTAGCTTTCACGGCAAATCGACTTTTCCAGTATTATGCTATCGCATCTTTACAATTACTTTTTATTAGATTCAAACATGGAAGTTCAAACAATTCTTCTACAAACCTTCATCTCCAAAGCACACACATGATGAGATTTCCTGTAAAGTTTTCTATTTTATCCTCAGTTTTGCAAGGCTTTGCAAATCAAGAGCAAAGTAACACAGTAATACCAATAATTGATCAGTGTTCTACCTTAATCAATTCATTATCAATGACTGTCTCGTTTGTGGAGGTTCAAATGTTTATTCATAATAAACTTTCGTCATTCGATGGTTTATCCCTCTTGATAAGGAAATTACATGTACATCATGACATGAGCGTTTCAACATTGACCGTGTTAAGGATATGTGTCCAGACATTGCGTCATCAATAGGAGATAAACAAGTAATCATTAGGGATGCATTTTGATACGGATGCAATTCTACCATCGACAGTGTTTTAATTATTCATTTTCCCTCCCATTTATGCCATGAACAAGAGGCGAGTGTCAATTGCCAGATTTTTGATTTGGTTGATTCCCTTTTTATTTCAATCAGTTTCATCGGAAAACAGTTGCAATCATCTTAATTATGTCCTGCAGGTTCAAAAAGTGCACTCCGGCCTGATACGTTAAATACAACTTTGGATTGCATGGAAATCTTTTCTTAATATTAAAACCAAAGAATTCTAGAAAACTCAGATCTTTTGTGACTGATAGCAGGTTTCACTTCAACTGTTGTTATGAAACATTCCGCTCATCGTTAAGTGCTTTAGTGTTTGCTGTTGAAGCGTTCTTTCATCTAATTTACAATTCGATCTGACTGGTTTAGAAATCGAGGCATTTTCGTGCAATGAATGCAATGAATAAAGTTGACCTCCAAAAAGTGGGAAAATTTTCAAAATATGCACATTCATGCTATTTAATGAATCCAACCTCAAATTTCATGAGAATAAATGCCTGTACGTGGGATCAACAGCATTGGAAGACAGCAGTAGAGGCCATAGGGTAGGGATATATAGGTAGAGTGTCGACTCAAAAAGTAACTGTATACAGTGAAAATTTTTATATGAAGGGATTCAGTTTCTTGCGGAGATTACGTTCCTGTGGTCCAAAAGATTATTTGGGCATTTCTAAAAAGAGTCAAAATTTTGTCAATTTATATACTACCGAGATGACTCCTCTATATAAGTAGTATGCAACAAGTTGGATATCAAAAGGGATGAATACTTGCTAATGAGCATCCTAACTAAGCGGAAATCAAGCTGATTATCAAGGGAATTTCATGAATTGTATTATATTGGAAGTCTTCATGAAAAAACTCATGATATTATTCGTGCTTTTTTGGCTGGAATTTCAAGTTTTTAATTCAATTTTCACCGGCATGCTTTTATGATTCACGAAATTCATGTTTCATTTCTTGAATCTGAATAGTGATGTGGATCCATCTGCATCTTTCAAAGTTAATTGAAATCATTTTCTTTGATTATGTGATTTTGCTCTGCAAGTGGCAGGTTGCTTATGAAATGATCGCGCCTAAGAAGATTCTCTTGAGGTTCGGCATGAAAGCAATAGCAGGTCATCGAGTTGCTAATTTAACAAACATTGCCTCTCCAAGGCTGTCATGACACGGACGATCTGTATAATAATATCATTTCCTTCTGCATTACAAACATGATAGTCAAGTCTGTGGCAATTTCTTCAAAACTGCAAAAGTTTGCATATCTCACATTTGGTGACAATTATCAACTATATCCCCTCGAGTTCATTTAATAAAATCGAAACTGTATACACATTGGGGATTTAATAAATGCGGAGTTGTTACTCTACCAAATATACTTACTCTATGGTAGAGGCCATAGAAATTGATAGCGATAAAACATAGAATGGAAGAAAAGCTTCATGCAATGAATAGTAGTGGCACAAAAATTGCGCGCATTTTCACTTAGTAGATACTTGATTCACTGGGTAGGAATCATAAGCTTTTTATTTGGTGGTTCATGCTCCTTGAGTCAATTTCCATTCCACTCAACTTCAGATAAACAATTTATCTCTATGGTTTTAGGCATTTGATATCAGTACCGGATATCTGTGACAATAATGACGGAATTTTAGAGCTATGTCAACTACCCACAAATACATTTTTGCATAGTTCAACCTCGTAAAAAATAAGTGAGAATATTTTGCACTCATTTCGAAAAGCTGTTGGAAATAGTTCGATTTCGTAACTCTTATCTAGCAGATATTGCAAACTGAGATACTAAACCAATTAATCGAAGGTGACATGTATCCTGTGTATGCACACTTCTTCAGTGCTTCCTGTTATGATAACTTAATATTCCATGAGGCAAATCTAATATCCGATTCTAGAGATATGGAGCAGAATAAGATGAATCCCTGACCTTCGCAATTAATGATAACTACTGACATAACTTTGAAACATCATGCGGAGCGGTTACAGCAAATCTCCATTTTAATTAAGTTACACTGCCTGTTGTAATACAAAATGACGCACAAAACAGGCAGGTAAGAGAAATATGCACAATTTGTAGAGAGACTTCGATGTTCATGTTTTTCAGGCGCAACTATTTCTTGCTAGTGGTTTGGCGAGGTGGACACTGTCTTCACCTTCACCCCATACATTAGTTTGACCAAGTCAAAGTGTCAGATAAACAGGCACTGATCTTGTCGCTAACATTGCTAATTGTTACTTCTTGCTGTTCAAAGCTCTGTTTTATGAATAACAAGCCTGGAATTCTGTGACAAATCTCATGCTGTGGTTTCTGACGGATGAGAAAGAGATTTCAAATAGTGAATATTTGTTGATGTCTTCTTCATCTACCAATCTAAAAATAGAATGGAACAGTCAAAATACGACACACTGATTTATATTCATTCATAATGACGTAATGAACTCTGTATTGCCCTTTCATAATGCATTTTCTGCACTCTTTTTGTCAATATTAACTAAATAAAACGAGTCAGAAATTTACATAACAATTATGCACATTAAACGATGTTTTTCTTCAATTCTATGGCTTTATTTGATTGCTGATTCTAAATGTATCTCACATTTTCATCATTTGCTTTCCTTGATCGCGTGTATATGAAATTTCCTTAGTGGCGGATCAACTTACATCTATAGGTGTACGGTAGCATTCTCTCTGAACTCGTCAGCCACGAGACATACTGCAGATATCTACACTGTAAACCGTTGACTGACAATTGACAGACATTTATCCTACAAAATCTATTTTGTCGGTCATTGTTAGTTCTTGTAGGATGATTGACACTGAACACCTACAATATCTGACAAAAAGCGACAAAATGAATAGCAATGAATTAGTGCTTAAATTACATAAAAAATGTAAGTAATTAATTAAATTATATCAAAATAAATCATGGGTTTACCACAATAATACAGATTGTCCAAAAGTCAGGCAATCACTAATCGAAAAAATCAATCAATATTCAAGAGTTTTTGTTTAGGTAATTTGCATACAAAAAGTCTGTTTCGATGTCGGTGGAGAACCTACAAATTCGTCGAACATCGCAAGATATTGGAGGTGACAGTCGTCGGTTGATTTTGTCAGCAAATTTGTAGGATAATTGTCGGTCTACAGTTTACAGTGTATGGGTAGCAACAGCGTGTTGGCTTTCAGATAGCTAAATGATCAAAACAGTGATGCAAGTTTGTAATAAAATTCTAGCACCTCTACAGGCGTCACAGACACCTCGATTAATGTCGGGTAATTTTACTATTAATGCTTTTTATCATTGAACAATGAATTCAAGTTGATTGACATCGCGAAAGCTACAATTTAATTTTCATTATCAATATTCTACATTCAAATAACACATTTTACTAGGCAAAAATAGCAATCGTTCAAGTTATTGAAGTCTAAATCCTTTCATCGGCATTTATCAAAAATCCACCGCTCAGCACAAAAGATGTCACAGCGTCATATTTCCAGTGTTTCCGTTGCCAATGAAGGTTGCTGATGAACATAGTGAACGTTACAACAGTTAGCTACTTCACTGCTTATTTACATATCCGATTAACTTCCGCAACATCTCTACCCCTGATTGCCTAACAAAAACCAAATATGGCACCAATGTCAGTCTATATAATCTACCGGCGGCTTAGGTTTGACTCTGTTACTTCCAGATGCGGAGAAAATACGCTGATACACTGTCACTGCAATATAGAATACAAGTTATATTGATGTATAATAATAAGTAAAGAAATACATGTATACCTTGCTGATACTTGGTTGCACACTGGTCGAGTGCATTTGTCTCATATGGCTGAGATTTCCTTTGTTCCACTTTCATTCTTCTATACCGAATGCTCAGTCAGAAAGCAGAACGTACCTGCTTCAAGTGTCGGACACTGTCCCGATATAGATTTGAACCGAGGTCACTAGGACCCAGAGCGAACTCGCTACCACAAGGCCATTGCGGCGATCAATACTTGAACACCCTTTTTCTCTACCTTAATCGTTGCATTCATAATTTTCTCTGTCATTCATGCGACGTAAAGCACTGGAAGTTACTTATCCTGATCGACTCTAACCAGAAAAAAGTTTCACATCGATTCCCAGCGGTGTTGAAAATGTGTAGTGCCGCAGCAACACATCCCTCATTTGGTAGCAAGACTGAGAAGACGATTAAAGGAGTAAGAAGTAAATTGTGAGTGATTGAAGAAGTCATTGAGAACTGAGCAAAACAGGAAAAGCCGAGGGGCAATTGGTGGTAGCGGCGTAGAATCGGAGGAAGTGGGTTGGTGAAAGAGAAAAGAGTTTTCGATATCAGGCACTAGAGATACAGGAAGGAAAAAGTGAACAATGAAGTGAAGGCGTTCAGGTATTGAACCTCAAACTGCAGTTTATGAGGAATAAAGGATGTTATCGTCTTATGAGGTGAAGACGGAGGAAGTAACCTTGTCGAGACGGCTCAACGAGGAGAAATGGGTGAAGCTGACGAGGCCACTTTCTAATGCCGCGTTCACTCACGACACTCTGAATTGTCCATCTGAGTAAGTCTGTGATGCATAAAATCGCCACGATCATAAAACACGAGAGAGACGAAGAATAATTTGTTCCAGAGGGACTTTCGGACATCCTGCCATTTGACATCTGTGTACACAGAAATTATCAACTTCTTTCCTTCGCGGTGACGCTCTCGCCGACGCTTTAGATGTCGACTGTCACGCAGGAAGTGTCGCTGGACCTCAAGTCGAGTGCCTGTTGGGGGCCACGGACAGTGAGAGGAGATAGCGATGAAGGGAACGCTCTTGCCGCCTTGTGAGGGAGTCAATTCACATGGCTGAGAGATGACAATCGATGACCACCTGGCTGGTTGATGTCACCGGTCAAATTCTGTACTGTTCAACATTTCTATTTACACAATGTTGACATTTTGGAGTGATCTCTCAATTGAAAGAGAAGAAGGAATCTGTTCGATGTTCCCATGATGACAGCAGGTTGACGGCATGGGCGTCAATCCCGGGGGGGATACGGGGGATATATACCCCCCCAATAATGACAGCTTGGGGATGAGTAATGCATTTATTCCCACCCCCCCCAAAAAAATCTCTGACATTCACAAAATGAATATTGTAAAAAGTTGCATTTGTTCCTTGGCCACATATTAAAATTTTTCATAATTTACGTCAATCTCTGAAAAGTTTCTGCTAATGTTGACTGTTGAATAAATTTCCTCTTTCATTCATCCTTCATGTGCAGACGTTGCGACAGGGGGTATATGATGCGGATGATTATGTCACTGACAGGCAAGTGAAATTAGTTAATCATCGCCAATTTCCTGCGTCGGAATTTAGTGTATCTTTGTTAATATTTCATGAAAATGAGCGATGGGTTTCGTATGCACATGTGGTTTTGCTTTTATCGTCGATGAGGAAATGTTCAGCATCTTTGTTTATGACGATAAGGAAGCGACTCAGCGAGAAATGTTGCGGACTTCATGCTGAGATAATGCATTTGGAAATTTTCGAATACAATGTCCAGCGGCTGTTTAATCCACTAGCTGAAAAATGAGGTGAGTCTGATCCGTGCGTACATGTTTATAATTACATTTCCCAATCAACATGCCCAAAATCAGTTTCTTACATTTCATTTGTTCGTCGATGTATAGCCTGACTTATAAGCCATCTGCATGTAGCTAACGATTCAATTTATCACATTGACTTGTCACAGTTTGAACGACCATAGCTGTTATCAGTTATCTCTTAATTGAAGAGTAAGTATACGTATATGTATGACTTCTCAATGAAATGAAATGATGAAATCTCAATCAAGGTCGGTGATGCATGTACGGTATGGAGTAACCTCCACAGCGGCACCAGAGCCCTGTCGCTGCGTCGTTTCGGGCAGCAGATTCGACTAACTTCGACGTGACAACCCTCGGCCCCGGGAATCATTCCTGGGTGGTTGTCTTTGGTGGGAATGCGTTAGAGTAACGCTAATGAAGCAGTCGAAGGAAGAAAAACTCATGGGCTTAGATGCATCACCGATTAGGAATTAAGGACCAATATATACTTGCAAAATACACATTACACTTTATATAAATTATGATCCGTTACCTCAAATGAATCGCAAATGATAAAATTACAGATTTAATAGGCCCTTGACAATCATGTATCCGAGCATTGTCGGTAATAGGCTTCAGTTGTGTGTAGACAAGGCATGGCCCTGGCCTCGCTGAGAGAATCTCATTGACGGAACTGTTGACTGCTGATTAAGTAGAGCTACTAATCACCGTTCGCAACAATCAAATTTACGCTCAAGTTTGAACACGAAATTGCTTCACTAGATTGAGCAACACATCGACATCGCTTTGTCAATTTTTAAAATTCCGATTTAGTTGAGCTGCAGCCTATACATAGTCAGATTTTTTGTCAAAATATAATTGCCTGACGTCATTAAATGACTAAGGTCATCAAAAATTCCAACCAGTAGTGACTTACTTACCTAAAGCCACAAAATGTCAAAAAATCTCTTTCAAGCGATTTCTCAAAATGCAAAATTTGAGATTTGATATTTTGACAGACCGATGTCGATATACAGTCATTTAGGTAGCCAATATGTAGGGCGCTCCCTAACTGTGCTGTAGGGCCTATAAAGCATTTGCATTGCTAGATAGATCCTTTAGCTTACATATCGATGACTATTACTTTTTAATCTCCAAAAATGCCTTATCGGATAGTAATTTACATATCACAATGCGCTTCGAATTAAAAACAGTCTGAGTGGAAATATTAATTGAGAAACACAAGCTCATTATCACATTTTAAGAGGATTCTGCTTTGTCTCATAACTGGCTTACCTGACTATTTCCGTAAACAATAATTGTTGGTATTGGTGAGCTCTGGATTTAGGCATACAAGAGCATTCGCCGGATGTAATGCTGACTCGGTAAATCAAAGAGAATGAAATCAATAATTATACACCTATTGTATAATATTTCAATGTTTATCAAATACTCCGCCTATAAAATCGACAATGGCGGAATAATTTCTGTTGTTCAAAATTTACATGAAAGTTGGTTCTAGCGAACCGCTTGATATCAGAAGCAATCGACATCTTAAACAGATTTAACACGAAAGTTACATTTTTGTATATAAGGTTATTGCTTACATGTAAAGTATCCTCCTTAATGTGCATGCAGTTACAGTGAATTAAGTAATCACATTTTCGTTTTAGAAACATGTCGCAATCGAAACGGAAATCCATAACGAAGATCACGCGCTTTGACATAAATAATCCTTCGACAGAATTGAAAGACTATAAAGACCTCGAGGATGTTATTGTTAATGGCAATCCGACAAATGCAATCATAGAAAAGTATAAGTTAAATAAAAGAGCAATTGAAGTACAGGTACCTATGTTTCGAATGCACACTGGTGCAGCATCCATTCATGATGCAAAGTTGGCGTACCGAAAAATGTTTATCGAAGTACGCAACCTTTTCCCGGAAGTTTTAAAACTTTTGAAAATTCTGCTTGTGTGCCCGGTAACCTCTTGTGAGTGTGAAAGGTCTTTTTCAACATTACGACGTCTCAAAACTTGGCTAAGGTCAACCATGTCGCAACACAGATTAAATCACATTGCTGTTTGCCACACTCATAAGGAACGATTGGACCAAGTTGACGTCAGAGAACTGGCAAAATGTTTTACTGAAAGAAGTGAAACAAGGCGAAATGTATTTGGTTCTTATAACTCTTAAGTTCGCTTGAATCGATTTTTCTTATGATTTTGATATTTTAGCAATGCATGAAAATGATGTGAATAAGTTGAACACTTTTTGAAAAGATTTTAGCATTCTGTTTTTCTGCATGTATTCTCATTTGCAGCTTGCTTGTAAGTGAATCATTTTTACAATTCTTTATATTAAAAATCTATACCATTTTACACGATTGCTACAAAGTATACATCCAAAATAACAATGCATTACTTGTCAAACAGGCGCATGATGATTTTCGAAATTTAACACGAGAAGCAATTTGTGAAGAGGCTACATTTGTTGTTAGCTTAATCATTTTCTAATGTTAGATATGATTGAGAACTAAGTCAGGAAATACCAGAATTCGGATAAATTATGTATTTCTTTTATCAGACATGATCTCGAGACGACCTTGATGAAGTTTATCTTCAATCCCGCAATTTTCGTTATGCGCCGGTTTAACATGCTTCATTGTTACAATATGATAATATAAAATGATGTGTCAATTCTTTCTAACTAATGCAATTTTTGACGTTTTTTGATTGTCATTGATGTTAAGCATGATAATTTGAAAAATAAGCTCAAAAGATAAATGAATTTTTGCCTTTACAAGATTTGGATTTTTCTTTTGTTAAGAGTGTACATGGAAATATAGTGCGTATATTCTATGTATATCCTATATATATATATGTTCTACGTATATCGTATATATCCTTGATGAAGGCACAGTCAGTTACAAGGAATGTGTCTAGATATTTGTCAGTTTACGAGTTTATTCTAAACTGATAAAGTTAATCAACTGATAATGAATGTCATGATGATATAACCAACCGAATGTGAAATTCATGACAATAGTCAATTAGTGTATATATATATATATATATATATATAGATAGATAGATATAAATAAAGATTGATGAAAACCAGAAAAAAGCTGGTTTTATATATATATAAATATAATAGCTTATATATATATTATAATTATATAAGCTTATTACTTGTATAAAAAATATATATATATTATTATATATATTATTATATATATATTTATATAATTTTAGATAATAATAAATATTAATATAATAATAATAATAGTAATAAAAATACAGATATTTTTTGTATATATATATATATATATATATATATATATATACATTGAACCCCACTAAATATATCAAAAAATTTGCCTCCACGTTTATCACGTCAATGATGGCTCATCCCCCCCAATCATAAATATAAATTGACGCCACTGGTTGACGGTATGATGTCATTCAGAGAAGGATCGTATAGGCGGGTAGCTGAGGACGGGGGATGGTTGCAACAGACCGCTGGCAACAGAAGATGAACTTAGGCCGCTTCCTTTGCTGAAATCCATTAGAATGGAGAGGTTCTGAGAAAGACAGAGTGCAAATGACCGGCAGTGGGCCTGTGCGGGCAGGAAATTGTTCCAGTGAACGGCAGTGGGTCTGTACGGGCAGGAAATTGTTCCAGTGAACGGCAATGGGCCTGTACGGGCAGGAAATATAAAATAAATAATACAACTTGAACTACATAAGGCACAATAAGCAACGGCAGCACGGCTTTGTTGTTTCCATTTTGCGAGTTGTCACTTACTTCACTTCTTATTCCTCTGTGTGTGTTGTGTGTGCAGCAAGTTGTACCTATTTTTGTTAAAAGATCCTTTAGGTTTGAAACGAACAACACATTGAAACCAAGGTCTCCCGAGCGAAAACGAACACTCCACCCGCAGACAACAACCTGTTCAGTTGTGCGGTAGAATTTGTCCAACGGTCGGAAATTGTTCCAGTGAACGGCAATAGGCCTGCACAGGGAGGACATTGTTCCAGTGAAGGACAGCGGATACCCATGATCACTAAGAAAGACATTTGACAACTGACCTTTCAACTGCACGACCAATAGACTGAGTCTACAGAAACTTTTCAGCCATCGAATTGAAAGAAGCCTTCTGAGGTCTTTCCGACGAGGATTCGAACACCGGTCTGTTATTGGAAGTTCTCTTTCTACAACTCAGCTTTCTCACCACGTCTATGTTCGACTTCTATTCGTACTGTACGCTGCCTTCCACTTGGATTTTTGCTTGCGTCGTACCTATGTTAATCGGCAGCCTACCATATTTTATTGCAATTATTCCAATTACCATATTTTCCCGCTGTATTGTGACGTCGCACAAGACGCCACTTGGTACGACTACCGCTAGTCTGTATCTTTCGTTTTGGCTTGTAAGCGGCAAAATACATCAATGTCCTTGCACAGTCAAAGGAGACCTTCACATGCATTATCCAGAAACCACGCACCAAGATAAAGTGCTAGATGGGGATTCTAGTATTCAAAGATGATCGTGAACAGTACGGTATTCTTTGCAATTTCAAAAATATACAGGAAGCAAAAACTATGATGAGAAAAGATCATGAAGTGATTTCGTCAGTGGGAGATGTATGAAAAGATTCAGACTAACAGTTTGTGTAGAGAAAGAGGTTGCTTCATCTTTGAATTTACCTTGGTAACTTGTGTTATTTCTGATTCCATGTAAATACATTTTATCATCACTGCTTGTTGTTTAGTTCATCTGTTTATTTGGTCAACAAATAAACTCTCAACGTTATATGTCTATATTCAAACAAGTTGAAAATCCTAGCATGAGAAACTTTACCTTCCTATACGAAGAAATTATAATGAAACTTATTTAAAAAAGAATATACATTTTGCTGCAAGAAATCATTTTTAAATAATTCAACATGCAGTACATGAATGATTTATGATAATTTAAATATTATTGACCAAAGTTTCCTCATTGTCCTTGAAAGTACAACAGAAAAAGTAGCAACAAGTTCATCTTTATTTAGATTAGAAAAGTTAGATAAATATAGCATTGCTAAATAAGATGAGATGCTCAAATCTCCATGAACTTATTATCAGCGATTGTGCAAATGACATTCGTAGTTCTATTTCTGTCCTAAGCTGCAAACAATTCATGCAATTTCTATCGTTTGGAAGAGAAAAGCTCAACCTTTAAAACGCAGAATTCTCAGCATTTGAAAACATAATTTTTATGCGGTGTGAAGTGCTCTCTCAGGTTTGGAGCTATCTTAAGCTGCAATCATATCATTCACTCATTAATCTCCAAATGAAATACATGTTTATACATGCATATCGATTGTGCGCTTTCGAAATGAAATTTCTATATGTAAACTAAGTAATTCTAAATATGCTTTCAGAACATAATTTCTAAAAATGTGCATTTTGATGCTTGTCAGCTTTGACTTCGTGTGCGTGGCAGTTAGGTAACGTGGGAGAGGATACCTTGCATTCTAAATTATAGCTCTTTCATCGTATTAACTTTTCTCGTCATACGAAGCTCTACATTTGCACTGGCAGGTAGCGTATTTCAGGTATAAAACGGGTCATATAATTTTCACATTGGAACTGGGAGTTTCAACTGGGAGTAGAACCTTTATGCATCTCTTCGCATTCTCGAAGGATTTTAGAATATGATCAAAAGAAATTTTAGCTTCGATCTTTGAGTTACATTTAGGAATTTGACAGTTGACATGCGCATGTCTGTCACTGTGAGATCCCTATGATTTTTGTGATTTCTGCTTTTATGATATAGAATATCTTGGACTATGCATGTAAATAGTAAAAAAACTGTCTTTAGCTTGAAATTGTAGGGACTTGATGTCCTCTCACTTCCTCTTTTGACATTTCTCTTAATGAAAGTTAGTCAATCTCTGTCATCTTGTAGCCAATTGAAAACGGTGGAGATTAAATAATTCATTCATTTTTTTAGTTTTGCGACGTTTTCTTATTTTAAAAATGATTCATAACGCATTTTTCATCTCATACATCGCCTGGAGTTATTTGGGAGAAAATTATTTTCTAATTCCACTAAAATCCTAACTATTATGCCCCTCTCAATTCGTACAAAGGAGCCCATTTAGTCAACAGAAAGGAGATATTACATTGATTTTAGCAACCAGTGGATTCACAAGCCCAAAAACTTCATTAAATATACCTGGTCAGTTGAATAAATTGAATTGGTTGTTGAGAGTTTGCTCTGTTCAATTCTCGATTGATTTTCATCACGATTGCCGCGAAACGACTTGTTGAATTCTCAAACACTGAACTTAGCGCTATACTTTTTGAGTACTCCGCATTTTTGATGAATATTCTGATGTTTTCTCTTCAGCTTTCTGTTACCCTCACGACGGTATCCTTGCCTTTGCGGTATTGTAATGGGGAACATTTTATTGTTAGTCTCCTGATAGTTCGACAATAATTTCTTCCTTGCTATTGCTAAGCCATTGAATTTCAAAATTTTATTTTAAGAATTCATCTTTAAAAACAATAAGAAGCGAAGAGTTTGAATATCATCGTAATTTTTTCTACTAATGTATTCCTAGCTGGATGTCATCGTTTATGCTTTCGTTTAAATAGAAAGAATTGTATTGATTTCATGGAGAGCAAAAATCACGTGAAATTCCAAACCGCAACATTCTATGAAGAATTCAGATGTAGAACATTAGTTGTGTAGCACCTGTGATGTAGTAAGAAGGAAAGGTGATGTTCATGTCTGCAGCATTCACACTAAAGAAGTGGAGGAAATGGAATTAGATTGCAAAGTCAAAATAATCCACTGATATTTGTATATAAATGAAGATATTCTTCGATACTGTTTAAAAGGAGAATTAATGTCAATTGTTTATTAATAGCATGCGACTATTAACGGAGATGTAACCGGACGGCTGTACTCCATACCGAGTGGGTGAGAGGGGGAGATGGGGAGTCGATCCTCAAGAAAATTTCTCATGATTTTTATGAAGTATTCTTGTTATGAAATTTCATGCGGATTTAGAACGATTTCGCATGAAATATCTCATCAAATTTCATGACTTCCTTTCAAAAACCTCATTAAAAAATAGTGCTGTTTTTTTCAATCTTCAGAATTTATTTATCTGGTGTTTAGTTATTGAGGCTTTCATAGTCTCACGTTAAGCCAGGGCTTTCCCATGCCATGTTCACATGGTATTCGTTCACACAGCATTCGTAATGCTAAGACATCGTTTATCATGACGAAATATTGAATTGTGATTGCAAGTCTTTTTTCAACATGCGCTCATTGTCAAGTCAAATTATTTATGAATCATTTCGAAAAGGCTGTTGCAGGTCGCAATGATAGATTCTTTGATTTTGCTTTTCATCCTTTATAGAATAAACTTAGAGATTCATATCAATCGAATAAGCTTTCTTATGACTCTTTCCTAATGCATCTAACTTGCATGCTTTACTACTTACAAACTGATTGCAAGTAGGCCTGTCATAGTGACAACCATTTTCACAAAACCTCAAAAATGATCTCATCACCACTCATTGCATTTTCATCAAAGCATCATGAGAACATCTTAAGCCAAGTCTTTTCTGATGAGAATATGACGAGATGCATGATAATTTCATGAGACGTCATGAAGATCTCATGATTTCTTTGGACTTGGTTGAGCAGAAGGTCATATTTGTGACCTGTTATAAGAAATTCTTTTTTCACGTCTGAATTCCACCTTTTTTTGCAAGAACTTTGCATGATAATTTTGAACACATCGACTTTCAATATGAGTGCTGTATAGAATTGAGTGTTTGAACGACATCATGATCATAAACATTGAAATTCAGATGTACTGTAAATACTACTCACAAAAGTTTGGCTTACATTAGCATCAATTTCTATGTAATTTCGTAGATATTTGAATTCCTAGGGCCCCTTTTCGTCATACGTAGCAATGTAGAATATCATTTGACCGAAACATTGGAATGGTTATGTTTGAAGGTTGTTTCCATGCACAAATCAATCAACACTAAAACAAATCAACACTATGAGTGCTGAAATGTGTAGGGAAATTTTGTACACAATACATTCAGACAGTTTAGCATCGAAAATAGCAACTGTAAGGGAGATATATAATTATTTCCAATTTTTTTTCCAAAATCGATGATTTCAAATCTTCAATTGCTATCTATACCATGAAGATGAAGGAGGTGGAGCAGATGCACAAGGTGCAGCAAGACAGACCAGATCCTGCTGCAGTGTGAACTTCGTGTGATTAGGGGCAATACATTGGATGTTTCGAAAGAGAGGGGCGCTTCTGCAAATGAAACTGTTTTCGATGCATCGAATGAATTGGGTGTCCTCAAAACAATTATAAAGCAGCACTGAATGAGGTCATCTACAAAGGTCCATGTGTAAGTTGTTCCTTATCCTGTCCTGAAGCTCGCTGGAATGATTGTTTGCTCAATGTAATATCGAATGCAACCCGTCTCCGCCTACTGTCCCTAGAGGTTTGAGATCGTAGGCGAAGACGAACTAATTAACAGAGATTCACTTTTGGCTGCAGTTCCGTCTAATTATGGATCATCATGGTCACATAGGTTCCTCAAATCAATCTCTTAAGCGATCAAAAGGAAGTATATACACTCTTCATGTACCGTTATCAGTCTCCCATGTGAAAATATAGTCAGAAGAACATGTTCGGAACAACTGTTTACACAATTTGATCTTTTATCGCCAACGCTGCATGAAATGATAAAAACAAGCAGACACCCTAGCCAACACATGATAATTGTGCGAGTTTCAATATCTCATAGACTTTAATTTTCTACCTACAGATAATTCACGTATTAAGATGACGCTATCGCAACAACTAATGGAACATTTTCCTACTTTAATGTACTGCTAGTGCACATGTTTTTATATCAGGAATTATCTCATTATCAGCAAATTCTAATTCAAAATCTTCCTACATCGATTCCGACAGAGCATCACAAATTTCAATTCCGGTATTTACAAACTTTATGTCTGCTGATCTGATGTTCAAAGCCAAAGCGTCAATTTTGATTATGAACTAAAATGACAGCTATGCGACCTACTGAGGACAAAACCAATCGGCTGAAGTGATAGGGAATCGATTCGGAATGCTTTTTGCTGGAAGATATCGAATCCAGTTCATAGATGTTTCCATGCATCATTTTACGGTCACAAAATGACGACCATATAATGCTATTGTATGTAACTCTTGAGAAGTCTATGGATATTGCAATTATTGATCTCTGTTAGTAATCAGACAATGGAGAGATGAAGAAATCTTTGATGACTTTCAATGAAATTTATGAAAGTTTGCTCTCTCAATATATTTTAATTCAAGAAAAGTTTGGAAGTCTATGAATGTTTGCAAATGTGAATACATTTGAAATTCTAATTTCTATCTAAAAATGATTTGAAATATCCATTCAACAATTCATTCATTACTGGATTCTCATGCTGGAGTGACGAACGACGGTTCATGGCTATCTGGTACGGTGAGAATTCTATGTGAAATTGGCGGGCGTATAATGGTGCATTACATACCCTCCAATGCCGGGCAATAATGCATTTCAAACTCATTTCAATCATTTCTATTACCTCCAAAGCCATCGAGAGTGAAATACAATGATGGATGCGATCATTTATACCTTGATCAAGGAGGTTTGGATATCTATAATTGTGCAAGTATAGATATCTAGACCTCCTTAGCTTGATTATGAACTTTACACGATTGGCCTAACAATAAAGAGCTCGAAATTTGCATACTCTGAAATTAATATATAAAAGGCGGGTATTAGTAGACTTCCAAACTCGTATAGTTCATGCATTAGATATTATGCGACACTGTATTATCTACAGGGCCCTGTTGTCGAAGGCATTTACATATAGAGAAGTGCAGCAATTTTACGAAAGATGAAGCACTTTTGTACGAAATCTAATAATGAGTTGCATGGATGTCATTTTAATGCTTTGGAAGTCAATAGTTTTCAGTGTACTACTTAGTTTCTACTACTTCAAGTATCTAAATTGTTGATGAAATCTTGCATGCACATCATCATTCGCTAAGAAACCTCAGAAAATGATGCGAAAACTGAATTAGGGTCTTTCGGTTAATTCAACGAAAATAGAATTTTCCCTATACTCTCGATGACAGTATTCAAACCCAATGCTCACAAGATGTAAATGAATGCGAAAAACGATGTCACACTAATCAAAATGCTCTCAGTTTCTTCAGAAAAGTGCAGTTGATATTTCAAAGTTCGGCCACATTACTATGATTTGAATTTATGTTGAAGATGACTCCTATTATATATACAGTGCGCGACAGCAAGTTGGAAACTTGGCATAAATCTACGGACACGTACATTTTTCAACACCTTATAAATGTTTTTGCTATTAAGAAATATCGACAAATTTATAATCATCTGAAAGAGAATTTTTGGATCTATCATTTAAATGTTGTTGAATTAATTGTTTTTGAAATTGGTGGTTCCTACTTTTAGAGGCCCATAAACCCGAAAGCCCCAAAATTTCTTTGACTTGTTTTGACAAGCACATAAATCCAATTTGAAACATTCTCCTTGTGATATTCAAAACCGTCACAAAATAGGCTTTGAGAAAATATATAGTTTGACAGTGTTTTCTCGAAGTTTATAGGCAAAATTTTGAAAGTGGTACAGATAGAAAATGTGGCGATTTTTTTCATTTTCAGAATGTGTTGCGATAATAACAGAAATAACGCTGTTTACTAACTGGTGGCATTTATTTACCTCAAAACTAGTGTTTTCTGCTTTTGTTGGGTAAATTTAAGGCCCTTCGAAGAAATATTCTGAAAATGAAAAAATCCCCACATTATCTATCTATACTACTTTCAAAATATTGTCTATAAACTTCGAAAAAACACTGTCAAACTATATATTTTCTGAAAGCCTATTTTGTGACGGTTTTGAATATCACAAGGAGAATGTTTCAAATTGATTTATGTGCTTGTCAAAACAAGTCAAAGAAAATTCTGGGCTTTCGGGTTTATGGGCCTCTAAGGCTCTTTTCGAGTTGCCAAATCGATGTGACATTGGCAACTCGAAAAGGTGATTATTTGCAAAAATTTGCACTTTTTACATGAACTTCGTCAAGGTCTCTTCGAAATTTTTAGTCGGTCAGAGCTCGATTATTTTGGTAAAAACCGGCAATTCTAAGTTTGAAAACAAATTAGTAAATTGCACTTGCATGTAATTTCTGATTACGTTTCATCCAAAATATTTTGATAAAACCAAAAGTTTAGATTTCTTTGTTTTACTGTATGGTCATGCAAGGGAAAATTTAAAATGTCGAAAAGCCCATGCATACAGTCTATTCTTTTGATGTTGATGTCCAAATTTTTTTTCCTATTCTCCAACTCCAATCTCTAGTGCAGTCTTTCTGTTAATGTCCACTCATCAATTTCAGCTAAATTCATAGCACGGTGAGCATTCATTGAAATACTATATATACCAATATATCATTGAGAGGAATAATATTTCCTCCGCAAGTAATGCTATTCTCTGGTCGGATTAGATGCAGTGTCTCCCATTGTCATGCAATGGGATCAATCATCAATCAACATTCCTCTGGATTGCTCATGCAATTGAAAAAAATACTCTGGTTGGTAGCACAAAAGAAGTATTCTCTCATCTCTTAAAGACAACATGATTATATTTCAATGAATACTCACCGTGCTATGAATTTAGCTGAAATTGATGAGTGGACATTAACAGAAAGACTGCACTAGAGATTGGTGTTGGAGAATAGGAAAAAAAATTTGGACATCAACATCAAAAGAATAAACTGTATGCATGGGCTTTTCGACATTTTAAATTTTCCTTTGTATGACCATACAGTAAAACAAAGAAATCTAAACTTTTGGTTTTATCAAAATATTTTGGATGAAACGTAATCAGAAATTACATGCAAGTGCAATTTACTAATTTGTTTTCAAACTTAGAATTGCCGGTTTTCCCAAAATAATCGAGCTCTGACCGACTAAAAATTTCGAAGAGACCTTGACGAAGTTCATGTAAAAAGTGCAAATTTTTGCAAATAATCACCTTTTCGAGTTGCCAAGGTCACATCGATTTGGCAACTCGAAAAGAGCCTCTAAAAGTAGGAACCACCAATTTCAAAAGCAATTAATTCAACAACATTCAAATGATAGATCCAAAAATTCTCTTTCAGATGATTATAAATTTGTCGATGTTTCCTAATAGCAAAAAAATTTAGAAGGTGTTGGAAAAAATACGTGTCAGTAGATTTATGCCAAGTTTCCAACTTGCTGTCTCGCATTGTAGTTTCAGAAACAAAAGTACAGGAAAGAAACTGCTTTGGCACAAAGTGCTGGTCGCGATAAATGAACCGAAAGGGACCCTAAGTGCCTAAATTCCTCAGTTTGAGTCATTGTCCACTTGGATATTAGCCTCGGCATTCTTATTCATCTGACATCCATAAAAGCTCAAAATCGCCAGCAGAAGGCTTCAATTTTAAATGCATCATTGATTTCATGTGAAATTCAACAGCAACATGATAAGGAGTCTGTATCAAGTTTTCTCTGAAGCCTGGCATCTTTCATAATGTGAGTGTGACTGTTCAAGCTCATAATTTAGACCTTAGGGATATTCACAACCTTTTCAGAGTTCGACTTGTTTCTCTGGAGTAGAAATGAGTTTTCTCTGAGTAACATTTCAGTTGAGTTATTGTGTTGAATTTTTTGAATTTATTTATCTTTATGACTTTCGCTAATCAATTTTCTAATATCAATTCATTCAAACATCGTCTTTGATAACGTTGTGGCATCCCAATACAGGCAAGTTAACCTCAGCGTCGCCTTTGGATTGCTTGGGTGCTTTATTGATGTGTCTGAATTTTTATGATGATGAATTTGCAGGCATCTTAATTGGTTTGGTATCTTAAAAAAGTTTGACGTGGGTAATATCTATTGAAAGGCTGGCGAGAATACGTTATCGTAATGTGGGTCAACGCTGATAGCATACGACTTGCGTTCTGAGAAAGTTACGTTTCAACTATTATTGACCTTATGTACCTATCACTACTTCAAATACATCAATGGCATCAAATTCAGAAAAAGTTTCAGATTGCTTGTTTGAATATGAGGATTTTATATCTGATCGATATGGGTGATTGATACGTGAATGAAGTAACGGTTAAGTTGTTTGGGGCTTACAACAGTTACGCAATCGATTTCATATTTCTGTCTTTTAATTCCCCTCCCGTTGATTTGAGCCCTCTTACCGACTCCTTAATCGCTCAATTACTCCTAAACCATAAGTAGTGAGTTTCCCTTTTCAAGGAGTTTAGTCTCCACACTCTAAACCAGCACCTCCTAAATCACACACTAAGGCAAGACACTAGTTTGTAACTAATAAAAAATCCTAAAGTAAAGTGATTTAGAGGCTAGCGCACTAGGGTTATTACTCTCTTTTGTATGTCAACATCCTATTTTACGCAATCTCCTAAAATTCTAGTGTGTCGCACTTTAGGATGCAGATTTCTTCGATTTTAGGAGGTGACAGTTTACAGTGTATGCTTTTGTTGAACATCTTAGGGCAGATAAAGTACAATCCAAGCTGCAACTTTAACCAACAGTCAAGAAAAATGAACAAAAGTCAAGGATGCTCAACAACACTGTTGTCAAACGCTGCACAGGAGTTTCATTTATCATACGAAAAACCGAGCATCGATCCGCATTTTGAAAATTGATTGCTCATTATCAGTCGTTGAAACCGAAACAGCGTTAGAGTTAAAACTATCCATGAATCCTGTATTGAGAATTCACCTCAGAGATCTTCAACGACCTTGGATTCAGCTGCTTTTACATCATTTTCTCAATGTGATAAAACAAGATCCAAAGCCATATAAAGGATGCTCGAACAGATTTCCGCGGACTTTGTTTATTCTTAAGAACTTGGAGATTCACATCTACAAGAATTGTGCTTGCTGTCTAACGTTTATTTCATTTCGTTCATTGTCAATTGTACATCGAATCTTCGCCTCTGGTCACTAGATCGGTGGTCACAACTGACGATATATTTATTCACTAATTATAATTGCCATGACAACTGTTGTGTGACGGTGAGTCTCCCAGAAACGTCATCGCCATGTAGCTTGAAGTTATCATCAACAAATATGAAGATAATTGCACCACATGGTGACTCTATGGTGACAATAATTCAGAATTTCAGAGACTCTTGTTAGTTTGCATTTCATCACTGTTGTAATTCACGCAAGATTGAGTCAACACTCAACATGATACAATGCCTCACAAATATTTTTCACCATTTAATGGCATTCGATTCTCTTCCACAACAGCATGCTAGAATGAAGGCTGATACGAGAGATTCTTCTAATTCCAGAAGTAAAAGCTATGTGTGTTAATCTGCAAGTCGCGATGCTAAGCAATCTGACTTAGACGACAAAAACCGTTAATTTGATATCATCAAGGGAGTAAGGACGGCATTCTCAAATAGGCACAGGAATTTTCCGAATGACTTTCTGATGTTTTTGTAGAAAGTATTTAGTTATACAATAAAACTGTCATGTGTTTGGAAAGTGCACTACTTGTAAATCGACAAAAAAGAATCCGCTTCAAGCATTTCGTCATTTATTTATAAGGTATAGGAATATACAGCATGATAGAAGAAGCTGAGTGTTGCCATTCCACACTTATCATGAGCCACAGAAATTAAAGCGGGGGAGGAGTAAGCAGCGCGGAGGGCAATGAAGAGGGGGCTGGGTTTGGTCCTAAAGTTCTACACGGATGGGACAGTGAATGAAGGAATGGAGAAGGAATACGGCCTCGCCCATAGAGTAGGTATATTAGGTAGAGTGGTAACTCAGCATGTATTATATCCTCAATGTGTATACACTTTCGATTTTGCTAAATGAACTCGAGAGGGATGCAGTTGGTATTGTTACCAAATGTGAGATATGCAAATTTTTGTAGTTTTGAAGAAACTACCACGGAGTTGAATGATCATGATAGTAATGCAGATGGAATGATGGTTTTTTTTTAAAGATCCTCCGTGTCATGACAACCTTGAAGAGGAAAGTTTGTTAAACAGACAAAAATTCGATCGATTGCTATTACTATCATGCTAAACCTGAAGAGAATCTTCTTAAGCGTGATCATATCATAAGCAACCTGCCACTGGTAGAGCAAAATAGCAGAATCAAAGACAATGATTTCAAACTTTGAAAGATATAAATAAGTCCACATCACCATTCAGATTCATGAAGTGAAAAGCAAGTTAAGTGAATCATAAATTCATGCCGATGAAAATAGAGTTAAAATCAATTAATTTCAGTCAAGAAAGCACAATAGGATCTCGACTTTTTCATGAAGACTTCCATTATAATGCGGTTCATGAAATTCCCTTGACAATCGGCTTCATTTCCGCTTAGTTAATGCTTTTTAGCAAATATCATTCTTTTGATGTCCAACTTTTCTCATACTACTTATAAAGGGGCGTCATGTCAGTAGTATATAAATTGGCAAAAAGAATCTTCCCATATAAAGATTTTCACTGTATACAGATACTTTTTTGAGTCGACACTCTACCCACATATCCCTACTCTATGACCTCGCCTAATTACACTAGGGTGGGCGTCAGCGCTTGTGAGATGGGCAGGCCGAGGAGCGGGCAGTTGTCTATGGAAAAATAGTGGACGAGTGAAGTGGCCAAGGCTCATGTGACCAGATTAGGGGACAATGTCTTGTTCGGAGGCTCCTTGATTCAGGATGGTTCTTCACCTAAACGGACGACGGGTTGACTGATGATCACGTTGGAACGTAAAAAGGCCAAAGTAAATGTACAATGCACATGCTATTACACTTCAACATGAAGATATCTCCACCTCGAATGTCGAAATGTTGACAGTTTCATATCAAATCTTATTACAATTGTTTTCAACTCTTTTTCTACACAGTGAAGAAGACTTTTGTGTTTTTTGATTGACATATCCGCTTAATTTCAGCTGAATCTGAACTTTCGTCATAGGCGATCTTCTGACAAAAATAATTCAATGACATTTATCTCATAATGAAAGTAATTGACAGCTCTGTTCAGCTTCTTTTTCATAAGTTTATTTACCTATTAATGCTTTCAAATTGCCTCTGGCTAATGTAACATTAAACTCAAGGGTTTTATTTCCAATTGACTTCTTCCACATCAATAATTGCTCAAATATGTATCATGTATCATTTTGATGATCAATAGTCAAAACTGCTATTGCTTGTAATTGCTGCTTTATCAAATTATTTTCAACCTCATTTTCCAGTTATTTGATATCAGTTTCAAATGATTTCAAGTTAATTTGCACAGATATATGAAATGACAGGGAAATATGATAACCGAGCGGTCATAAATGCGTAATTTAACTGACGTGAGTTGCTGAACTTATCATTGAAAAAGATTCTGTGATATACAGAAATTCTAAATGACAACTCAATTACTTTGAGCCACAAAATTAGAAAGCTTGTCTTTAGTTGAATTGAAAAGAATCTGCATATTCATGTAATTGTGATGGCATGCTTTTTGCCAGCATTATATCAGAGCTATAAGACTGTGCCACGTTGTTGTTGAGCCTTACCAAATGTGCGATCGGAACGCGAACCTGAAACCACCCCTGGACACGGCCGAGGGTCAAGCTGTTTGTGGAGAACTTGCTGTAAGGCGCAGTTTTCAGTTTATGCCTCCGACCAGTGATTTTCAGCTTAAAAACAAAACTTTTGGACATATAGGACCCTATGTATCTATGAGCTCATTGTCACAAACTAAATGCAATTTTGAAGTGTCAAGCGAAATGTGAAAACTGAACGTAAACCTAAAATACAATGTTATAATCTATATGAAAGTGAGCAAACGCGACCAACACACAAGTAATGTTGTTTCTGACAGAAATTGTTGAATTGTTTTCCATTTGCTCTACTGGACAGATCTTTCTGATCTTCAAATTAATTAAATAATCATATTTAGGGCTTAGGGAGAAGATTATACGTGTAAAGAAGCTTGCGGAAACATTTTCTTTACACGTGTCTTCTGCCCAATCTTCCCTACGTGTCCATCTGATTTCTTCGATTTCCAGGAATCCATAGCTCCCTGTGCGACGGCATCAATCCCCTTGTAGCCTATATGTTCTTAATTATGTGTTAATTATGTCACTTTGAACTCATCAGACAAAAAATGTCACAGGTACCGCTAAAGATCTTATCTCTGAGTCGAGGACATCGCAATCATTCAAACACATTCTTCGGTACACTTTTGAGCCTTGAGTTCATCATGATAAAAAAGTAATGTCATCGCATGACAATCAATTTATATAGACAGAAGTGTCTTATCACTCGACAAAGAAGTGACCTCAATGATGCAGACCGATGTCTATGATCAATGCGACAATGCCATGACAATATCTATGATCATATTGGATGAAGAGAAACAGCATTACAGTTGAAGTATTCACGACTTCCCAATTTTTGGTGTATAGATATCAAAAGGTGGAGGTTTGAAAGCATGAAACTAATGTACTACTCACAGAATTATACAGATCGTCTCTTGACTAGAAAGGAAACATTGGAACATGTAACTTTATTGAAATGGCACAATCTGCTGACATCATACCATAGCAATCGAACAATGAGCAGCCAGTTCAACATCAAACACGCCATGTTGTGCGAAGTTTCAGTGACGGTTATCAACCGAATCACACAGCGAAGAGACACAGTCGATGTCAAATTCTACAAAGAAGCTTGTGAACGTTTTTTCGTGCGCCTGCTAACTTTTTTATTAATGATCGGAGGGCCCAACATTATCGAGAAAACGTTTCCGCAATGATCTGAATTCTTCGAATCTGAAGGAATCGTGGCGATCGGAACATTTTGAAGGAATTCAGAGCAATCCGCAAGCGACGCAAGACTATTTTTCCAATCTCTGCAAGGCATTAAAAATTCATTTTTGCCCATTTAGTAAATTCTTGCTTGTGTGCCATCGTTTTGAATCAGTTGGCACCTCTAGTAAAGTGATACGCTTAAACAATCTAATTCTGTGCTACGGCTACAATGCTTACAGGAAGTGGCGCTGTTTCAGCAACGATTAAATATCACTTTTGTAAAAGCGGGCCGCACTCATTTTCATTGATAAGGACCGATTGCTGTCACAAAAGATGATAGACTGTGATAGCTACAATAGATCAAGACGCAAGTGTTCTATTAGAAGTTGAATTTTGGAATTCCATGTTAAATCTTAGGAGTAGAATGATCCATTGTATTCAATAATTTAATGCAAGCATCGAAAAACAATTACAAAGTATTGCTGTGAAATATGAGAAGAAATTCCGATGCAAAACTTGAAGTTATAAATTTGTCTCCTTCTTTTGTGACATCTCTTAGTGATAAACAGATGTTGTGATTGACAGACATTGACGTCATAATATTAGACATTTCTACCAAATTTTGCTAAAGTCTCATTTCATCATTTTGCTTTGTAATTTGTAGAGTATAGTGCACATGTCATACTCCCTACCGTTCGATTCCATTTAATTCGATATGAAAATGATTGAAGCAGTTCTAATAGAACTCGTAGATTTTAGTTTGATATATAGTTTCAACGGTGTGAAGATTCTTCTGAAGTTAATTGCGAATTTACGTGAAAGGATTAGAATTTCAGTGATAAGAGTATATAGCAACATCTTCATTTGCCAACATGTTCCCAAACGCAATGCCAAGAAAGCAGTTTAGTACATCTATTTCTGATTGATGCTATTTTTGGTGTGACTTTCTTCTTCGCTTTCGTGCCGCTTTCAAGA
The DNA here is from genome assembly GCA_907163375.1 of Prostheceraeus crozeri. Classification (NCBI taxonomy): domain Eukaryota; kingdom Metazoa; phylum Platyhelminthes; order Polycladida; family Euryleptidae; genus Prostheceraeus; species Prostheceraeus crozeri. The sequence continues at coordinate 28,625 of CAJQUW010003371.1, read as the reverse complement.
AGTCATTGCTTTAGAAATGCTAAGGACTTGTGAATTACTTCTAGCTCTTTTAACCTCCCATCCAGGAGAAAATTTTTTGCCGTAAACGTTGGCAGCATGTCAAATCTTCTACATATGTTTGAGACGTAAAGTCTTGCTTTGTAATTTTCTTCAGGACAAGGAATGTGATGTTTTTAAAGAAGCCTTTATTGCCTTACGGTTTTCAAATTAGCCCATCATCAGTGGCAGCATAATATCTGAGTCAGACAACAGTTTTATCTAAAAATGGACAAACAATCATGCAATTGTACACTTTTGAAAAGGCCGGACATCTTACAAAATGAATGTGGAAGACGCAGAATGATAAAAGCACATTAAAAAAGAATCACACCTTGGATTGGACAGTAAGGACATAGAAATTGAATCAGCTTCCACGATCGCTATGTATTCTTATACTAAAAGTAGGAAACTTCTCACATTGAGGTTTCAGTTTAGATATGAGTCGCCTATGTGCTTTAACTCCGAAATTATTGTAGAAATTATATATTTTCTGTTTATGTTTGTTACTAGATATTGAAAGAGTAATTGCAATGTCCATTACACTTAGGTTTCAAAGTCTGTGGTTCCGAAGAGACTTTGTTTTCACTGTTGGTCATTGTTGTCCGCGTTGTCTTGCTTGATTTCCTTTTAGAAAGTAAACTAATTCCAAGGAAATTGATGATGCTGAATGAACTGAATATGCGGACAAATACTGGATGTAAACTATTGGAAAACTTTCAAGGTCCACTCAGGGATTTAGTCACCATTCTAGGATTTCAGGGAGGTCATCTTAGTTCGGTTTCCATCAATCTCAAGAGCAGAAGAAGAAAGTGAAGCATATCAAATGATGATTTCAGTACTTTTTTTCAAATGATGTGTAACACTCCGCATAGATGCAGAGCGAAGGATAGCATTAACTAGAAAGTCAACAAATTTTGCTAGCCCTAGCGGCGACTATTTTATTCTTCACACAGGCAAACTAACAATCACAAATTAAGAACATAAGAATGAAATTTGTGCCCTGGTTTCAACATTCGCCAAAAAACTACTCAGCCGTCAGATATTAATTCAGTCCTGCAAACTCTCAGGAAATGATTCACGAAGGGTACAATCTGCTCAAGAAAGCAAATGCATAATGGAATATTAAAAGGTATAAAACATAATGCTGCGGAAAGTCAGTCATCAACATGTGCTCTCCTAGACAATTTCGACCCCAAACACTCAAGCCCTGGAAAGTATACGGCAGACAGAACACTGAAAGGAAAAATGCAATGAAAGTCGCCTTCAACTTAGCACTACAAACCAGAGTTGGCCGCGAATCTGCAATTCAATAATACGTCTATTCGCGTTTTGGATTCGTGCGAATCCCATAATATTACAGAATATAATGAAGGCACTCATTTACTTGAAGTGCTGATTGGTCACTGACACGTTAATTGGTCAATGAGTATATTATAACGTAAAACAAGTTGTTCTATATTTCTAAGATCGCCTCCTATATCTACGTGTATGTTCGTGTGATCTATGCGTATTGCGCAATGAAAACTTAACCACCGACTTCATTTTCTATAGACATATTATGGAATTTTATATAGTTCGTGTAGGCCACCTCAGAAGCATAACTCAGTGTTAAATGTCTATTCTATAGTGGCTGCCGTAATCGGGGAAAAAAAGTTGTCTTCTTGGAAGAAGCAAGAAAATGGCTAAGATCGGTCGTATTGAAAATCGGTCGTCGTGTCAGCGCAAAGGTTTTTTAAATGTATTTTTACTTTGATAATAGATTTTATACAAGTACTTTGACTCTTGCATGGGTTTCAATACTATGACATACAACATCTGATGAGTAGAGAAATATGATTATTTTAATTCACTAAAAGAATCTAAGATTCGTGTGACAAATTCTCATTTCGGATTCGTGCGATTCAATCGGATTCGTTTAGACAAGCCTGCACACATTCCCGGTTAGTATGTTAGGTAGAGTGGTAACTCCGCATTTATTAAATCCCCAATGTGCATACACTTTCGATTTTATTAAATGAACTCAAGGGAGATACACTCGGAATTGTTTCAAAATGTGAGATATATACATTTATGCAGTTTTGAAGAAATTGACTGATCATGATAGCAAAGCAGAAGGAAATGATATTATTTTACAGATTGTCCGTGTCATGACAGCCTTGGAGAGGTAATATTTGTAAAATTGGCAACTCGATGACCTGTGCTATTGCTTTCATGAATTAGAAACATGAAATTTCAGCCAAGAAAGCACAATAAGATGTCGACTTTTTAATGTAGACTTCCATTATAAAACGGATCCTGAAATTCCCTTGATAATCAACTTAATTTCCGCTTAGTTAGGATGATTAGTATCAAATATTCATTCCTTTTGATATCCAACATGTTGCATACTACTTACATAGAGGAGTCATCTCGGTAGTATATAAATTGGCAAAATTTTGACTATTTTTAGAACTGCTATAATGATTTTTTGGACCACGGGAGCGCAACCTCCGCAAGAAACTGAATCTTTTCATATACAAATTTTCACTATATACAGATACTTTTTTGAGTCGACACTCGACCTATATATCCTTATCTTGTGGTCTCAACATTAAATTATAATTGTCGTATGGACCATGACAGCATGAAAGCTTCTCTATGTATTTTCAACTTTGCTTACAATATCCTTCTTTACGTTTCATCTGCGAAAATGTGTACATAGATAGAATTATTAATAATATAACAAACAGCTTTGCTAACATGAATAATTCAAATCGGTAGCATGTATTAGCACTCTCAAACTCGATTGCAGTTTGCTGAGACTAAATTTCATGCAGATCTTCAGTCTGATTCAAAGATGAATACCATATTTCTGAATGAGGTAATTATTTTCATTGTAAGATTATTTACGTAAATGCTGGTTCACAGAGAAAGTTGTCCTTTTAATGGAACACGATCTGCAAAAGTAATATATGAACGATTGACGCAAAAAAGCTCCCAAGCGAAGTTGCCATCGATGTATTATTAATGTTTCTAGTCTGAATGCCAGACATCTTATCTTAAGCATAATAGTGGCTAAACCAACCTGTTCCACGTATACTCTATCCCTGATGTCGGATACACTTATTTCAGAGAAATCATCCTCGCTTGCAGCCCGTTATCACTCTGATTATTGTTCGTAATATCGCACTGTTTTAGATTAGGTCTCCAGGGTAAGATTAGAAGGTAATAAATTGAGGATATCAATTTGTTAGCCCGAATGAACTGTATAGTTTCACTTTGCCACTAAATATTGTCAATATTTCTTCTTGAGATGGAACTGGAATACCTTCTTGTGTTTGCACTTTTCTGAGAATTGTATAATGGTTTTCTCAACTATTTCCATAAGCCTGTATAATGCCGATCGAACAATGTATTACTCACTTTATAACGGATTAGTTACATTTGAATGATTACTAATTTATTCTCGTATAGCAAGCGTAGTCAACCTGTAATGTATACCGCGGGTAACATGGTGACCCCCGGAAACAAAAGCAACACAGGTCAGCTCTCACTTCAGAATGCAATTTTTTACAAAGTGGCATGTATTTCAGAAGTAGTAAAATCACTATTTAATCAGCTTTAGATTCAGAGCATCTACTAACTCTTTACAGCGACAAATTTACTTTGCATTTCTTGAGCAGTATTACAGCATAAATTTGGAAGGTTGAGCATACTCATTGTCTTCCTAAACTTCTAAATCGAAATCTTTGAAGAGTTTACCGGCAGCATATGTACTGTCGGTGGTCAAGGTTTACGGTAGCACATGGATGGCTAACCGGTGGCCGTCAGTCAGTCAGTTCTAGCCCAATCACATTCTCAGAGTCCTCAGACTGTCACCAAGACAATCTTTATGAAGAGTACGAACGCGTGAACATAATCTTTAGATCACACGCATTCCTGTATAGCAGAATACTAGCATATCCATGGAGTCATGAATGCTCAGCTACAGCGTGATCGACAGAATTCTATTTTGATCTTCAACTCTCGCGCACAACGGATTCAGACATCTTCAGCTCTTTCACATCAGACTATTCGTCAGCTTATCATGAGGTTCCAATCGCTGTAGCAACACTGATAAAGCAAATGATATTGAGTTTTAATGGGTCATTGATTTATCCAAATCAACACAAAATCTGACAGTAGATTTGATGCTATCAGGGCGAAGACGCGATAAACGTACACTTTGACCATTTTCTAATGTTGACGAATTAGCATAAGTGTTTTTCATTTATTAAATTAGGTTTCTTGAAGTTTATGAGTCACATTGAAATTAACTCTTAGTGGAAAAGAATAAAAAGTGAATGGAAACTGAAGCTGCTGCGTTTTAGACTCTCTATTTTATTTACCAATATTTCGTCAATTCCACTTACTAGTATTATCATACTATTGAATAATTTCTCTCCATTTACACGTGCATTCTTTGTTTTCATCACCACATTTCTAGTCAGTGTTGGAGCAAAAAAGATCAACCACGCATTGAATGAAACGACGGCTGAATCATAATATTTGATGCAAAAATCAAGTAATAAAGTCAACTAGAAAAATCATCTCAACTAATATCAAAAAGTTTGCACTCGTAGTATGCCGTAAGATAATGCAGTAATTAGTATAAAATGTATACTAATTACGCATCTTAGATACACTCGGGTATGGCTGCAAGTATAAGCAGTGAGTTATGTCGGTGTTAAGAGATGTGAACTAGGCCTGTTGATGATTCCTAATATTGGATGAAATGGTAGCTATTCAAGTCTGTTCCCGTTTTTCAACTGATGATGCAACTTCATATTTAATTGTTCCTCTTTTATAGTATCAAATATATCAAATATCAGCTGCACAAAATGAGTGCAACTTGCTTCTCTTTGCAGATGACTTGAAGGTTTATGAAAGCAGAAGTGATGGGAATTTCGCATACCTAAAATCATCTCTTTCTGAGATTGAAGCATGGTCTAACACTTGGCAGCTACTAATTTCTCAAGAAAAGTGTAAATACATTAGTTTTTTCCTCAAATCTCAAGTTTTCCAAGCACTGCGAATCTATTGCCTCTAAGGCCAAATCCCGTGCATACCTGATTTTAAAATGCTTCATAACAAATGATTGCAGTCTACTTAAAAAAGCTTATTGTGTGTTTGTCCGACCAATCTTGGAATATTGTACACCGTTGTGGAATCCTGGTCTAAAGAGGGATATCATTGCCATTGAGAAGGTGCAAAAGTACAACACCAGGCACATCTGCAGACGCGCGAAAATGCCTTACAGTGACTATCATTCTCGTTTATCGTTGCTGGGGATGCTGACTCTCGAGAGACGCAGAATAATATTTGATGTTATTTTGATTTATAAAATGCTGCATAACTTAGTTGATCTGGATTTCAATGACTTCTTTATCTTGAATTCATCACGGTACTCTACTCGCAGTCATAATTTCAAGCTCCGAGCTCAGGAATTCCCAAGAACAAATGTGCAAGACTTTTTCTTCAGTAACAGAATTGTGAATGTTTGGAATTCCTTACCCAGCGACATTATATCATTGAAATCTGTGTCTGTCTTCAAAAAGCGTATTTATGACTTTGACTTATCACCTCATTGTAAAGCACACTTTTAGATGTTTGTTGTAGGAGCTGTAAGAGCTGTTCAACAGCCTGATTTACCTTTTGTAATTCTACAATAAATACAATAAATAAAAATAAATAGACAAATAAATATTACATAGGCCTAGTACAAATCAATTATAAATTCTATTGCCGCTACTGTACAGCCCCTTTCAGCTCAATCTGAACATATCTGGTCACAATAAAATTTCATACATGTATATTGACAGTCTATTCTAGATGCGTCCGGCACGTCTCATGTGCTGCGCTAAAATTCTGGCACGGTGGACTGTTGTAACTGTACAGACGATAATTTCCTTCTAATTGCACGTAGATGGTTGAGAAACTTAATTATCGTTATTGCTTCAAAACTTTCTAAAAGCATTAGTCCCATTCCTCAATGACTGGATGTACTCACTACTTATGTATAATATTATGCAGTGCATGCGCAGCTTATAAATAGCTCGGCAGCTCATTCAGGCAAGATGCAATCTATTCCTGGCAAATTCTCGGATGATTCCACGGCGAAACTAAGACGACAGGTGTTTCGCTCGACTTCAGGCATTTGGATGATCTCAATTTGCTTTTATACACGCTTCAATCACCTTTGATAGTAAACTGTAACCGCTGTCCCGTAAAGAGTTGACCAGTGACCTAAGGAAAAGAGGCAAATGACAAGATAAACACAGAACTGCCATCCGTTCAGGATGCCCCCCATGTCTCTAGTCAGGCCATCTGATTGACGCTAAGGTAGAATATGGGAGATGAATGTTGATTTGGGAATTTAGTAGACGAGAATGTCTCAGCGGTGTGTGTGGGACTTGTATACAGAGATGCGTATTGCATCTATGAAGAATTGTGTGTTTGTATGTCCATAAGTGAACAACAAACTTTACTGATGAATCGCTTCGCAGAATACAGTAAATGATACTATTGAACCCACCAGCCGATGTCACCAAACATTAGTCTGAAATACTTTCTGTAGAACTTCACTAGACGGAGATCGTTGTTCTAAGAATTTCATAAAACAGGTGTTCGAGCCATTTCGGCAATTGTGGAAGAGAATATCTGAAGAAGTAGAAAACCTGCAGCCTCTAAGTGTCAGGTTAAAATAAGCATTCTCCCACACTAATTGATAGACATTAGACTTGTAAGTGGAGGAGAAAAGATTATAATCTAAACAAATGACGTTTCGAAAGCATCTAAGTCATCGAGTTCAAATATCTTGATTTGATCTCAAAATGTAAACAAGAAAAGAGGATTTTCTTCATGATAAATGCAGCCAAATTCATTTCATCAGCCATCACGAAGATCATTTGGTCATTGAACGATGAACTGACAAATTTCGAAGTTCAAAATGAATTTCTATAATGATACGAATAGCGGTTTGTAATACAATGATTAATGAGCTACAGAAGACCTGGTTTCTCACTGATATCTCTAAAGAGTCCAATAACTCGTGAAGGAGCAATGGCCATAACCATCAATCGTTTTGTAACGACAATAAACTATTTATTCGAAAGTTTAAAGATGTTTATCAAAGCAGCAGAATTCGACTATAAATTTTCATTTCCCTACATTTGCAATTAATTTGATGACCTGGCTATAGGACCTTCGCAAGCAATCAGACAGGAAATTTCATCCGCTGTATTTTAGTGCAAGATTCTACAATTACTAGCACTGTCTGACAAGCTCTCAGATGAAGAAAATGCTCTTCCAGAACAGAAGAAGTGTAAACTTTATGAATGATGTCGTATCTTGCTGTGGTCCTCTTAAAGCTAAGCCATTTAAACTAGACTTTCGTGATCTTTAGTTAAAACTTATTTTCGAACTTTACATCTAAATCCGTTGGAATTGGACCAACGTGAGGTCACGTTTTCAACGCCTTTTGAAATGTACTTTAAAGATGTAGATATTGTCATTAAAAGCATTGATTTATAATGTGAGTGCAGCATTGTATAAAGAAGGTCTATGAACTACATCATGATCATTTATTATACCATAGACATCGAATAGATTAGTGGAAATACAAATGCTGTGTGAATACTACTTATTAAGCGTTTTAGTAGTGGTACTTTTAATTAAGTCGACATTTTTGTGCATTTTCGAAAACATTTGAATTCGTTGGAAATTCTGCAAGTCGCACCTCTTCACAATTATCACATTTGACATTACTTATGAATGTAGAATACCTCCACAGATACACATGGAATGATAACTTTCGAAGGAAAACCCCTACATTCATGCGCCCTCACTTGAATTGCCTAAATTGTACAAATTCATCTTTTCAATCCCTGTTTGTGTTCATAAGCCAGTTTGACATCGCAAATAGTAATCTTGAAAAATTCAACCAAAAATAAATTAATAAAACCAAAATTCAGCAAAATTTAAAAATCTTCAAAAATACGGCAAAGCTGGTGATTTCAAATTTTGAGTTGCTAATTATATTACGATGAAATAGAGTTGGAAAAAGTAGATTCTAGCATCAGAAAGCGAAGTGAATTGCATCGTGACTTTCAATAATATAATGCGGTGTTTCCATATCATGAGCATTTTCAAAATGATGGCCTCTCCTTTCATAACGTCAGCTTTCCCTCAAAATATATCCGATAAAAGTGATGCGCAGCAAGCGTCAGGTGTCAACTGCCTTAGATCAAAATCACTAATTATATGTTCATCTGAAATTTTCAAAACTCGTCAAATTTCAAACCTGTGTAGCTCCTACGCATCTCTATGTCAACTCTCCCGTTTGACATTTTATAGAAATTTCAACTGAAGATCAATGATATTCATCTATTCTCATTGATCAAAATATGAAAGGATGTTCACTGAATCACATTTCATTGAATACAACTCCCACACAAATATCTACCTGCTTTTTGCCTCCATCTTAAATTCCTATCAACCTTTCCTTCATAAACAAACTATCTGCTTTGCTGGTTACTCTATGATTTGTTGAATATAACATGAGTGAATAATGTTATTCTCATGAAGCGATAAAAGGAAGAATTTTCCGTCAAAATTTGTCATTACTTGCTGTCTGAGTTACTTATGCATAAATGACTTTATACGAAATTATCAGGAGCATTCTTCCATCACTCCAACATTACAAAATTCCATTAAAATAATATCCCATTGACATTTACATTGCAATACAATGTCAGGCAAGTCAAAATTCTAATATTGTAAAGAATGCCAAGTCAATTTCTCTCTGATTTCAGCAAACTCACGCAAATTTTTTAAGGCGAAACTTCGAAGTCATCTTAACTTCCAAATTAACTAATTGCATTAACGTCAAAAGACATCATGTCACAGACAAAACTAAATCACAGAAATGGGAATTCACAGATTTCGAAAATATATTGTCTTGTGGCAAGGTCTTTACTGCTTGAGATTTCAAAATTGATTTAAGATCTATCAGTTTTACTGCTAGTCTGTTTAACTTAAATTGTTAACAAATTGCTCCAATGAACAGTAGCAAAATAAACTATTGTTATGCCCTCACGAAAATTCCACATGATTTTTTATGAGATTTTTACTCATATATATCTCATGAAATTTAATGCGAATTTGGAACGTTTTCGCATGAGATATCTCATCAAATTTCATGAGCTTTCTCATGGAAATCTCATTAATTAATTAACAGTTGCTTTTTCATACTTCTGAATTTATTTTTCTCGCACATAGTAGTTGAAGTTTTCTTGGCCTAGCCACATTGCCCCAAAGCATTGCCACGCCATGTCCGCAATGCTATTTCAGTATTCGCAAAAATAAAACAATATTTATCATTATATTATGTCTAACTGCGATTGTAGTTATGTCTATTTTCAACATCTTGCATAGTAATGATAATTGCAAAGTCATATTATATATGCATCATTTCGAAAATGCTGTTGCACATCGCCATGATACATCCTATATATTTTTATTTTTATCTTTTATAGACTAACCTTGAAGATCTTGATCGATTGAATAAGCTTTCTTATGGCTATTTCCTTTCGCGGCTAGCATGCATAACTTACTACTTATAAGCTAATTTTCACGAAGATTTCATAAATGCTCATGATTTCCTCATGAACGCGATCAAAGCAACATCAGAACATCATGAGTTAAACATTTTCTTGTGAGAATATCATGAGACTCATAATAATCTCATGAGCTCTCATAGAAATCTCATGAATCCGCATTAAATATCATGAGTTCTCATGAAATGTTTTCGTGAGGGTATGCTCATGCAGACTACTCACATGCATGCAGAGCTAAAAATCTACCAGATAGGCCTCAGTAGCGTAGATTAAGTTCAACTACCTGATATCTACGAATGAACTGGAAAAATAGAAAATAGACTGGAGGAACATGTGAGAATCCTTCACTGCAACCTCGAGGAAGACCACATTCTGCATGAATTGGTACCCCCAACTTGACAACCATAACAAAGAAGTTCCCGACGCGTCGCACCGAGAGAAGACTTATCTCTATAAATTATAAATCAAAAATATGCGACCTTCTGATTTTGAATCTGCTTTGAGATTGTTTGGAATTTTACGAGACTGTCTGAGCCTGCAATGTTCAATTTCTAGTCATCGCTGTAAAAACGTGTTAGGCACATGCGCATGTAAAGTTGATAAGGTAGGCTTCACTGAATATCGAAAGAGAATGACAGCTATGAAGTCAATACAAGACGCCAATACCCTTGATTCCCCGACCGCACTCGCCTGACCTAGGAATCGAACCGAAGTCCACGGTGGAGACGAGCTCGCACCTTCTTCACTAGGCCATGCTGACGGTTCACAAGGAATGCGAGTAAAGGCAGAAGTCATCTCTAAGTAATATCGACAGCATATTGTCCTATTATTTTTGACAGAACGCTAACAGCGTTCATATTGTAGCGAGACAGCATGTCAGCATGTCATACGACTACGTCACAGTGTACTTAGATTGACAATGTTTGTCAATTGGCAGTGTAGGCTTCACTGTGTTGCAGGTTTTGTGGTGAATAGAATCATTTCTCAGCTCTTACAATTCTCAAATTATCGAATCATTATGGGTGTCTGCTTTCCCATAGCAAAATGGAATATTCACGTACAATCTAAATATCGGATCTCAGTCGTGGTATTACAGGATTTCCGCGTCGGTTACAAATTTTCTGTAGAAATGCTGATAATTGAAAGAGCTATCAAATATATGTAGGTAACTGTGCAAGTGAATATGCGTCAATATATATAGGGTTGGCCACAAAACTTGGCCACGAATTTTCTAACTATTTTCTTTTTTGAATTTAGAGACATTTCTTGTTCGAGTACAGTCACGATTCATGAAATATTGACTGACTTTGGGCATTGCCCTAAAATTGTCATTTCAAGCTTCACATTTCAAGAATTATGTTTCTTGGAATTGGTGGGTCCAAATTACTGAAAACCTGTACATTTCTTCAACCGGCTACCGTTGGTAAACTGTGTTTACACTAAGAATGGTTTTATTTTGTGAAGAAAGGAAATTTCCGGCTGTGTCATTACATGTAAAAGTCATTCTGGTGCGATGACTAGCCGAAGAACGCTTTCATCTTGATTACAAATAACTTTTTTGAGCTCGACTTTTTTCATTGTGAATTCGATGCAAATTAGAATATTTTTCCTTTCTTCACATAATAAAACCATTCTTAGTGTAGACGCAGTTTTTTACCAACGGTAGCCCGTTGAAGAAATGTACAGGTTTTCACTAATTTGGACCCACCGATTCCAAGAAACATTATTTTTGAAAAGTGAAGCCTGAAATGACAAGTTCTAGGCATCGCCCAAAGGCAGTCAAGATTTCGTAACTGTACTCGAACAGCAAATGTCTCTAAATCCAAGAAAGAAAAGAGTAAGGAGGCACGCGGCCATGTTTTATGGCCAAATGTATGTGCTTCCTGTCTAATTCACATTTTTCTAAAGTTTGATGTCCCAGCATTCGTGTTTGATCCGTCACTATAATTGACAGTTTGGTGAACAATGCACCAAGGCTTATCAAGAAAATACGTTGTGCCAAATTGACCATGAAAGTGGAGTTTTATCTTCATAAGAAATATACAACAGACATGATTAGCTTTAATTTTGGTGAAGTGAGTATAAATTTCTTCATGAAGCACACACATCTGCTGAATTAATACGCATGCTGTTTGCTAAACTGTTGACTCGGCAAAGTAAATAACTAATTAACAAGCTGAAAATAGAAGTAATCGTGGGAACCTTAGTAAAAGTAATCAAACTATTATCCCTTCGAGCGTGATCATTCTAAAGTCTAGCTTTAATTGTTGTAGAACAATCATCAGTCTAATACATTGTAACTCTGTAATTTTCCTGTAAATGTCGTTTAATTTGCACTGATAGCCTTCTTGAAATTTTCTACGGTTTTAGTGAAGGACTATACATGGATGATAGTACTGATAATTCAACCATGCTTCATGTAATTTTTAGAAGGTGAGAAATTTCCAAAAATCTCTATGCTTCATGCGTGATTGTTAATAATATCTCATTTTGAACCAGGGGCGTAGCATCCATTGGGGCATTCGGTGCACTGCCCCGAATGTATTTTTAAATAAATTCTTCAACATATTTTAATCATGTGCAATGTGCGTCAGTGACCAAACGCTACATCTTATCTTAAGTCTTTATTTCATCTTTCCAACGGATGCATGTATAACTGACGGTGGTTTTATCTCTCTTCCTCTCTCAGGGCAGTCACCGGAGTGTCGCCGAAATTGCACCGATTGGCCAAAATCTAACACGAGGCACACATGATCAGCAATGGCTCGTTGATGTCATCGACAACTCAGCCAATCTATCAATGTGCTGTTCGCGCGCGCCAGAACAGCTCGGCGACGCCTTTCAACTCGTCGCGTGCATGCAACCCACTGAGAAGCAATCCATCTCTGTGATTCGACTCGGGCGAAGACCGGGAATTCTTTACGAGTGACACTTACAGACATTGACTGGCTAATCACGGCATGTCTGACAAACGTATAGCTAATTGTTTACACATCTTCACTTCTTTATCATTTGAAAACATCAAAGTGACTTCTAGATTAGCCCCCAGAACTAGATTAGCCACCAGGTATTGCTTACCAGAACCCACGGGTACTTTGCATATATGCTGCATGCTATCAGCAGTGACGGACCCAAGGGGGGATGCCGGGATGCATCCCCCCCCCCCACCAGCTCAAACTTGATTGTGGATTGTAAATGTAAGCAATACATTTTGGCAATTAGTTCATTAAAAGTACAAGTAATGATCGTAGTCTGGAACATATTTGGCCCAGTTTCTCTTGTGATTATATAATAAAGATCTGGATTTCTTATCAGCAAGTCTATAGACAAGACTGACTTTAGCCCCGGAAGCGGTTTGAAGCACGCTACGCCACTGTTTGGACGTTCATGCACAAGTTCCCAGATTGTGCATTGAAGTATGATAGTTCTGAATCATCAAACAACATTTTGGTGAATTAATTAATGTGGCTTTGGAAACCTATCATTGGTTTTTGGGCAGCCAAATTTACACTATCTATTGCCAGAAGAATTTAAATTGTTGGGTGAGGTGTTTAATGGGTAATAATGGCCTTCTTCTAATTTCAATTTTATTTCACTTTTTTGTGAGATAGTTTAAGTCCTATCTCATAATCGTTCACAGGTCTGTTTGGCATGATCAGTATGCTGGAGCATTATTTGGAAGCTGGCACATCCGAGACAATGATTTTGCAAGCGCATTGGCATAGTCACAACTGCTGAAATCAGGCGAGTTTACCTTCGTTAATTAATCGGTGAAGATGTCATGAGTATGACTCAGTTTTATCAGTGACAAATTCATGAAGTGAAAATACCATTGTCTTACAACCGCAGGAAAACCTAAATTCGGGTTTGGATCGGGTTTTCTCAAATCCCCTGGGTTCAGGTTGGTTCGAGCAAATTCGTGAGAGCGAAGTACATTTACTGTTCGTGTAAAGCCACTGCTCACCTATATCTTGAATTACAGCGTTTGAGGCTGAGTTGGGTTCACGATGTTCACACTAAAGCGCGCTTTAAAACGTGTAATCGGAATTTTGCCAGATCATGACTGACTGACCATTCCGTTTCTAAATTGCATTTTCCTGAGAGAGCACTTAGCTTGCGGCATATGAATACAATATCTTTAGTGAGTAGTGAAAACTGTGCCCTACTTGCCACGGATAGGTACATGGATAGGTACATGTAAAGTTTAGTGTTATCAATAGGTACATGGATAGGTACATGTAAAGTTTAGTGTTGTCAATAGGAACATGGATAGGTACATGGATAGGTACATGTATAATTCAGTGTTATCAATAGGAACTTGTATGAGATCTGTTTTACTGGATAGGTACATGTGTTTGGTACACTGTGTTTCGGAACGTCTATGATCGAACTTGTGTGGTTTGGTTCTGAGCACTTGGGTACGTACCGATAGACGTCCGTTGTTTGATTTTGAATGGGTTTGCTCAATTGCGACTATTGTGACAATTATTTTTAATGTAGCACTATTTAGATGTGAAACTTTACTGTGCAGTTATGATTTAGTTGCTCCCCAATAAGAAAACCAATTCCAGAACTATGTTTAAAATGAAAAGACAAGAGATTTACAATGTAAGTTTAATTTAAGCGTGAAAAATAAATGAGGGGTGCAAATCACGTCCCTCAGGCGACTCCATGATCTTCAAGAAGTCATCACACCACTCATGGAATGTCGGATTTTTACTAAAGTCATGGTCACATTCGTGTACCGGACACTTCACCGGTAGTCCATTCCGCCTTTGAAGTGCAGAGACAGTCAAGGTCTTCCATAGGGCCACTTTGCAGCCGCAAGACAGATGCATGGTCATGTCCAACTGACCTCCCATAATGACTTGGCTGTCATTTTGAAAATAAAATAGTGGTTTTGAGGACATGCTTCTTGTTATGGAACGTTGAGGATAAGTACTTAACAGTTTGGAACAATGTCATCCTTTATATAGTTATATATATTCTTTAGGGAAGTTCGGTACCTCTCTGATTGGCTGTTAGGATTTCCTTTGTTTAAAAAGTATATAAGTCCGAGGTTTGTACCAATTCTTATCAAAGGTTCTAATCCTCACGTTTACAAGTTACAATTATTTTAAATCTACAAGTCATAATGGATCGCAAACAGAAAGCCGCAGTTGAGAACGGTACTGCTGATCGTACCACTTCGCCAGTGGAACGTACCAGTACACCTCCCCAATCTCCGATGGAGCGATCGACAACACCAAACGAGGAGCCGGTGGTGTTCACCCAAGCCCCTGCATCGCCCGACTACTCGAGTGATGAGGATAGTGACGTATCAATTGAGACGATGCGTCACATGAATAAGAAGTCCATGCGAACGCCACTTTATGGACGGGTCACGGTCAAAGTCAAGAACGCCCCGAAAAAGTATCACACCAAACGGGTGTTCATGAGGATGGAGCCGAACGAGCGGAACCTCACAACCGCTCTCGAATTTTCGGTCATCGACCTTGACACACCACGTCGCTGTCCCTGTGCGCCCAAGAAGACCAGGATCCATGTGCAAGTGGACTTGAAAAAACTTGTACCCTTTCCTTACCTTGATGACATTTAGTGTGTTTTTTCTTAATCTCTTTATTTAATATTTATTTGTATATATGAACAGACTTGTTTTATCATTTCACAAATCGGTCTTCAATTAAGGTCTGAATGGGAAAGGGGAATAACTATCTACAATTAATGATGTTCAATAACTGAATTGAAACAAAAAAAATCAAGTATGAAGACTTCAACTTGAAATAAATAGGAACATATAACTTTTAAAGAAACAGTTATGTTGTTAATTTTAAAATGCTTGTAGCAGTCCAGGATGATATCATACATGTGTCATACACGACACCATAAGAATGAGAATGAAAAGACCTTTAGAATGATATAAGGTATGTACCTATTCGATGGGAAAATCCTAGTTGTATGCAACTGTATGCAAGCAGACAAATGTTAGATTTTTAAATTCACTAAGTTTTTAGCCCATTCTTTAAAGACATGTAGCTCTCTAGTTATATGTCATACATGTGTCATACAATACACCATTAGAATCAGCATGAAAAGAGCATTCGAATGATATATTGTATGTACCCATTTGATGAAAAAATCCTAGTTGTATGCATCTGTATGCAACTTGAAAAATTCCAAGTTTTTTTACAAAAATGACTAAGTTTACAAATTTTCAAAGTTAAAGTTTTACAACTAAAAATGACCATAATATACAAACCTCTACACTTGACCTTGACCTTAGACCTGACCTTGACCTTTGACCTTCATACACTTCATACACTTCATACACGGCGGGGGGGGGGGCCTCAAAATTTCTCGGGCGCTTCGCGCCCTCGAAATTTTTCGGATTATAAGGTAAATAAATTTTCTCGTGCGCTTCGCGCACTCGAAAATTTATTTACCCATGGGTTCCGGGTGCCATAGATACTCTTCTTGCTTCCCTAACCCTAACCTTAACCCTAACCCTAACCCTAACCCTAACCCTAACCCTAACCCTAACCCTAACCCTAACCCTAACCTTAACCCTAACCCTAACCCTAACCCTAACCCTAACCCTAACCTTAACCCTAACCCTAACCCTAACCCTAACCCTAACCCTAACCCTAACCTTAACCCTAACCCTAACCCTTAACCCTAACCTAGTATTTTAATTTGATTATTTGAATTTTGGCGCGAAATTCAAATTTTCGAAAAAATCTTTAAATTTGATTATTCGAATTTTGGCGCGAAATTTGAATTTTCGAAATTTAGCGCTTAATTCAAATTTTAATGTTCTATTCAAACCACACGTTTTATAACTTCAAATATGAATCATTATATGACTATTAATAATAACATGTATATCAAATAATACATCAGTCCATCAGTTCATATTACTTTGAATTCACTCTACTGTTTACATGTAGAAATCTTTCAACACATATGATGGCACTTCCATTTCTAAGGTTAAAAATAAACCAGCTGTTCCAATTCTTGTTTGAGTTATCAATTTTGTTTAACCGTACCAATTCCAAGATGTGATGTCATAAGGTCTTTGTTCATAGTTGCTTTGTCAATTTCATATATAAAGAAGTTGCACACAACGAATTTTCACTCATTTTCAAATTATTTAGTGTCCATAACAGACGTCGTTCTTCGTTCCTCCGTTCTCCGGTTCTTATTACAATTCTGAAGTGAGTTTCATTGTCATGTTGTGCTACTTTATAGGATATTCGGGAGTAGGAACATTATTAAGTTTTTATAACCAAATAGCTTTAAATATAGAAGCTTGGGTTTTTAGGATAGGAACACTTTATGTTATATTATTAACCACGTTTTTTTTAATTTTTCATCCTATATTAAGTCACTGAGCGAGAGACATGAATATATCAGTTTAAATGTAAGTGTATTTGAATCAACAAGATTTTCACAGTTTGTTTATAAATAAAAGATACCTAAATAAAGCCTTCATCCATTTTAAATATTCAGTCTGTCATCTGCTAACAGATGTATAAAATTCAAGCTTGTTTAATTAAACAAATTGAGGATTGGTTGAAATTTTCGAAATTTCACTTTCATTTCATTAAATTAATTTCGAAATTAAATAATAGTAAATCAGCTGTTTCCAAATTTCAACTCTTCTTATGAGCTAACCCTTTTCGAATAAATATCTAATTTTCGACTTTCGGTTTCAATTTCAACTTCAAATTTTATTTCTTCTTAAGATTTGTCAAATATTAATCTAGTACTTAATAAAGGTTTGAAGATGGTACATAAATGATTTCTCATTTAAAAAGAGATTAAATTATAATAAAATTTTTTTATCCTCTACAGAAATGGTTCGACAAGAAAGCATCGCACGGCAACGTCTCATCTTTCATTTCTGTGAGACTTGCCAACTGCCCGTTCGACATGCGAACAAAAGCGGGCACAAGGAGTGCACCTTCCGAGAAGACTGCTCCTACATCTACTGCCTTTCCTGTAGGACGTATGAAAGGAGTGATATGAAGGCTAACACCGATTCGGCGAAGGCCTTCATTGTTCGTCATACCCCCTGTGCTCTTGAGAATGGACGGAAAGGGATCAATTTGACTTCTAGTCATGAAAAAAAGAAGTTGCAACGCCTCTTTTCGAAGGACAGGCCGGTGGAAGGTGTTTTATCCAAGGTGGACGAACCTCAACAGCCTCCCAAGAAAGCCCCTAAGTCTCGCGCTCCCAAGAAGGCCCCTAAGTCCCGAGAATTTGTCGACGAGACCTTGAGCGATTTTGAGTAAGTGATGTCAATCCTAGTTTCAACGAATAACTGATCCACTGGGGATAGATAAAATGCTACTTCATTAAGTCAATATAAGCATATGTCGTTTACACATTTCAGGATTTGGTGATGCCCCCACCGAAGAAGACAAAGGTGTTGGTGCAGAAAAAACTCATCGTTAAAGATGTGAGAATCTATTTACTTGGGTTATCATTCATATGCATAATTAAATCAATGTTGTTAAAACATTTCAGACTGAACCACCTCAAGCGATGACAGTCGGGTTTGAAGATGGAAACGTGGTGGAAAACTTGCGAAAGGTAACAAATTAATTTGCTTAATAGTTTCTAAGAAGAAATCAAATATGAATCTCTTTTTTAGCTGTTTCCAAGTGTTCAATCAATCCCCGCATGCCCGAAGCTGCCTCGAGGGAATTCCCCAGGAGACAAAAAACTCGCTTCTAGCCCCGTAAGTGTGATTGCTGTGGTCTACGCTCAGATAACAGACAACAACAACACCTTGAAAACCTGTCTATGTCTATCACTTTATATAAACATATTGTCACATTTTTCCGCTGCAGGCTGTGCGATCTCTATCCCTTAAAAAGCATAGGAGCTTTTTAAGCACGCCAGCGACAACCACGTCCATTGAGGACAATGAGGAGAGGCCCTACTCCATACGCGAATCATCCTCATCCGAGGATTCTCCAACATCATCCTCATCCGACGATTCTCCAACATCGTCATCCGATGATGACGATGAATCTGTTACTAATGTAAGTATGAAGCTTGGTTAACTGCTTCAGTGTAGAATTTTCTATTAAAACATTTTGAAACTTACTTTGTTGACAATTATCCTAATAAACAATTGTTTCCTTTGTTTACAGGAGTCCGTCATGTGTGCCTCACAGGCAGAGGTGTCCTTCAGCCACATCCGGGCATCCCCCAGCTGGAGCGTCCGCCTGCCGCTGTCCCCGATGATGACGCTTGCTCCTCCATCCCCTGTGCGTCCTCTATCGCCCGCAGTTCCTTCTTGTCCGGCACCTCCGATCCCACCCCCTCCAACGCCCGCAGCTCCTTCCTCTCCGTCACCTCCGATCCCAGCCGCAGCTCCTTCCTCCGCGACACCTCCTATCCCCGCCGCAGCTCCTGCTACAGTTCCCAAGGCCCCTCTCCCAGTGCGAGAGTATGATGTCGACCTCGACGCAACGACGGAGGAAGACATTGAGTCCAAGCTACGGCGTTGCCAAGAGCGTCTGAAGGAGTCCGAGGCTCGTGAGGCTCAGCTAATGCACGACAACAGAGGTTTGGTTGAGTCCTTACAAAATATAACTCAATCAAACCTCCTGTTGGCCTCGCAAGTGACCAACATTCAGAGACATGACAAGGAAACATTGGTGCACATCGAGTGCAGAGACAATGTTATTAGTAAGGTGCGTCTAACGAGGATGGACGACTTGGGTGGCTGCAGTGAAAGCTGCAGCCACTTGAAGTTGTACCACAATGGTATTGTGAAGTGTGTTAAACTTTGACTTTTTTTCTTTGAAAATTAATTACTGAAAATTTTATGTGTTTTCTCTTTACAACAGATCGGAACATACGGTATTGGCTGGTGATGACGCTGACGTCATTAGATGGTAGATGTATATAAGGGCTTGCTAATTTCAATCCTCATCAATAATCATGGTTGTCTGTACCAAGTGTGGAAAAGTGTTCACTCTCATAGGCAATTTGCAACGACATGAAAAATTTTGTAAGTTAGGAAAAACATATCAATGTAGCAAGTGTCCATATAAGACGAATAGGATGGATAATCTTAAGAGGCATAAACTTGTATGCAATAATAAACCGAATGATAGCATAACAGAGTCAAATTCAAATAATCAAAATAGATCTACTTCTAAGCCAACAACCAGCGCTTCAACTAACATACAAAACTTTATGCAATACTGCTCTCGGTGTGGCAAAACGTATAACTCTATAAGTAGATTTCGACAGCATATGAATGTACATAACACAAATAGTGAGATGAATATGCATAATAACTATGGAACTGTTAGTCTCAGTGAAAGCGCACTCAATGGCCATGCACGTGTGTATGATATCACGCCAACAACACCTACTGTGGACATAACATCATTTTTAGAAAGCATGCGTTCCATGTTAGGGAATTTAGTGTCTGACTTACTAAGGAGCTATCAATTGCGCGGTCGTCTGATTGCACAAATTCGTTATGTCCGTTCTAATCCTCAAGAAGAAGAAACTTTTCTCGCACACTTTACCTCATCATCCTCAAACTATATTTATGACTATGATGCTTGGTTTCAGGATCATCTAAATAGTCTAATAAATCTAATTGAAGCCTTCACAAAAAAGGGTAGCAATTGGATTATAGATGATGTACAAAATATAGAGTTCAATGTAATAACAAGTCCAATACTGTCAGGTGGACAATCATTTCCTCTACCAAAGAAGTTAAAAAACTCTAAAGCTGTCATTAATGTTAATTCAAATGCAAATGATTGCTTCCTATATGCAGTTTTATCAATATTGCATTATAATGAAGTACCTTATTCAAGGGATGAAGTAAAATCATATAGTGAGTGGACATCTGAGCTAAATATGGAAGGCATTTCCACACCAGTATCAATCAAAGATATTCCAAAATTTGAGAAAAATAATGATATTAAAATTAACATTCACTTTTATGAAAATGGACTCAAAGGTGTTCGTTACAATAGTAACTTTACTGGTAGGCAAACGGTTAATATTTTGCTAATTCTAAACAATGGAGCAGCACACTATTGTGGAATTCCAAAGCTGTCAAGATTGTATAGGAGAACTTTAAAAAGACATAAATACTTCTGCGAAAGATGCACTCAGTCATTCACATATAAGACAACACTAGAACGACATTTCCAGTTTTGCATTCGAGGAAAAGCACAAATAGAAAAAATGCCGACAGATCTAAAAGTACTAACAAGTAGCATGGAATATCAACTAAGTCCTCCTTTAGTAATTTATGCAGATATAGAGTGCTACATTGATAATAAAATACATAAACCTGCGGCCATTGGAGCTTATCATGTCTGGCATAATGCCCTTCAATCAAAATTTGAAAACAAGTATTACCTCTTTGAAGGTGAAAATTGCATTATTGGTTTCTTGCACCACTTAGAAACTGTAGCCCAAGACTTATATGACAACCAATGTGCAACAACTAGGTAGCCAATGTCACTGTCAGCGGATGAAAAAGCACGCCATGAGAATGCAGAATGTTGCAACAAATGTAAATCAAAATTCAGCGATGAAGTCATAAAAGTTCGTGATCATGATCATATCACCGGACGATATAGGCAAACATTATGTAGGAAATGCAATCTCCGGTTAAGACTTAACAGACGGGAGCTCCCCATATTTTTCCACAATTTTAAAAATTATGATAGCCACATCGTTTGCTATAAAGCGATTGGAAGAATGAAGTCTTGGAAATTAGATGTTGTAGCAGCAACTGCTGAAAAATATATAACTTTATCCGCCAGTGTCCCTGTAAATGAATACAAAGGGAAGACAGTATACTTTAAACTAAAATTCTTACACTCATATCAATTTCTAAGTGCATCCTTGAGTGAATTAGCCAAGGGTTTGCAAACGTATGAGCATGTAGAGACATTAAGGGTAGAATTTCCACAATTAAGTGATAATGTTTTATATCAGAAGGGAGTGTTTCCATATTCATACTTCAAAAACTTAAACACGTTGACGGAAGACTGTCTACCACCACAATTTGAATTCTATAATGATCTTACTCGTGAGCACTGTTCCGATAGTGAATATGAACACGCCAACAAGGCGTGGATTGAATTTAATTGTAGCACATTTGGTGATTACATGCTGGCATATCTGAAGTTAGATGTTTTATTGTTGGCAGACATATTTGAAGTGTTTAGAGCATTGAGTCAACGTGAGGATGAAGTCGACCCTGTACATTTTGTCAGTCTCCCACATCTTAGCTTTACCTCAGCACTAAATTTCTCTTCCAATGATCCCCCACACTACATACAAGATGAAAATATGTACAATCTATTTGAACGAGGAATTAGAGGGGGTATGACTTTCACCAACATTCACCGAGCGCGTGCACGCATTGAAGAATTAGGAAATAATGTACATGAAAGTCGACATTTGACCTACTTAGATGTTAATAACCTTTACGGTTCTTCACTCAGTAGGAATCTACCCCACTCAAATTTCAAATGGTTGAATGAAAGTGAATTAGATAATTTTTTAAATGAAGAAAATGTTCAAAATATAGATGATGATGGTGAAATCGGCTACATTTTTGATTTAGATTTAGAGTATCCTGCAGCCATTCATGATGACACTGCCGATTTCCCATTAGCTCCAGAAATGCAGATGATTGAAAAGAGAATGTTTTCACACTATATGAAAAATCTATATGAAAAAGTAAGACCAAATACACATTTTTCTACTATCAAGAAACTTCTGCTCCATCAATTTGATAGGGAAAATTATGTAGTCCACTACTCAATTTTAAAATTTTACTTGACCATGGGCATGAGAATCAAGAAGATTCATAGTGGCATAAAATTCCTACAAAAGCCTTGGTTAAAAACATACATTGATATGAACTCTCAAAAGAGGGCTCAATCAAACACTGACTTCGAAAAGTCATTCTACAAATTGAAAAATAATTCTTTATATGGTAAAACAATGGAAAATGTAAGGAGAAGGAAAAAATTTAAACTAGTCAACAATGAGAAACAACTACTGAAATTGTCAAATCATCCTCTCTATGTTCAACACAAAATATTTGATGAAGATCTGGTTGGTATGGAAATGTACAAACCTTCAATAGTTTTAAATAAATTAATATATGTTGGTCAAGCAGTACTTGACTATAGTAAGTTGGAAATGTATCAATTATATTACAATGATCTAAAAGGGTGTCCACTGATAAATAGAACGCGGCTTTGTGGAGGTGATACCGACAGTTTCTTCCTATGTTTATACACATCACCATCTGTCCGTCTGGAAGATATACTTCTATACTTCGGTGAAAAGTTTGACTCTTCAAACTATGACAGTCATCACCGACTATACTCAACTACAAACAAAGCTAGATTAGGTTGTTTTAAGGATGAGTGTGCTGGAAAGTTGCTTGAGGAAATGATCCTACTAAAACCGAAAATGTATTCCATGAAATATCTAGACTCTACGAATCATAGCATCAAACGTGCAAAAGGAATTCAGAGAGCAGCAGTTAAAAAATTGAAACATGATGACTATAGGAGTGTCTATTATAGTGAGAATGATACAACTGAAGATATGACAATTATAAATTCAAAAAATCACATAGTTAGCACAAAATCATTTAGGAAGCGAGGTCTTTCACTTTGGGAGGATAAGCGCTGTTGGCTGGATAAAAATTTATCATTACCATATGGACACTATAGCCTAGGTCTTCCCCCACCGTCGAAGAGAAGGAGATGCCTTCCTGTCACAGGTGATGTAGAATAAGTCTAAATAAAAACAATATAATATTCCACTTGTAATAGATCTTGCGATTGCTGCATCTTCCGACATGTAGCAACACTTACTAATACATAAGTAGTCTTACTAAAATTGAAATTTCTACATCTTTCCGATATGTAGAAATGATTACTAATAAATAGGTAGTCCTAATGTGAATGAATATGTGAAGAATTTGTACTCAACATCATTCCGATATGTTGAGCTAATAAAATAACAAACTTTAGGCAAACATTAAACTTAAATTTGAAACATAGCTTTCGGAACATGCCTCATTACATTAGAACATGGAAACTTAGTGACGTTCAAAACGTTCACATAACAAATTCTAAAAGAATAGCATTTCGTCATTCAATAGCAAATAGTGATCGAAAACATCGTGGCGTTTGCATTAGTATTGACTCATTGCCTTCACTGAAAGACTTTGCGGATCTCATTGACAACCATAAGACTCGCATCAAGATTCCTCTCGATGAAAAGGTATGGATAAAGTGTGATTCATCAGTCAAACTATACGTCTGTTCACCAAAACGTGAAGATGTTGAATATCGATTTTTTCGTTTCAGTGACGTCACATGGGAAACCTTTACAAGGGAGATACTACCACAGATAACGTCATTCATTAAAGATGGAGGACATCAAACGGTTGGAAGTTGTAAATCGGATGTTAACTACAAAAGCAAAGTCAAAACTCAATCTACAAGAGATCGAGAGGAATATACCCAACCGAAAACAATGGTTACTGATAAAACGCAAATTGAAGCCGACAACGAGCTTACATCTTGGAAGACCCTCAATGTTAACATGGAGGATTCAGAGGAAGGATAGATCTCTCACTATCCTATTCTTTCCAAATGGAACAATCCAATGTATTGGAAGGGTCATGGAGGGTGATCTCTCATATTTACACTTAACTTTGGAACATTTACTTGGTGATTCATTATCTGATTGGAAAGTGAAGACAATGACCGTGTTATGTGAATTACACTATCACTATGATTTCCGTAAAGTTACATCATCACATAATCTAACTTATGAAGTGGAGTTATTTCCAGCAGCTCAATTGACTAACTGGCATCCATATCATGTTCATGTGTTCCATAATGGAAAGATTGTGATAACCGGCATTAAAGACATAAGTGATGTGCCTCCCATCATATGTGATTTGAAAAAATGTTTCATGAAAACCAAATTGTAGATTTTGTATATATGTGGATAGATAATGAAATGTGAACATGTTTTTTGTATATATGTGAATAGATAATGAAATATGAGCATGTTTTTGTTTTCCTTATAAACCCTTGTTTTGGAAAAAAAGAGAGCAAGTTAATGATACAACATAAAACTTTATTTCAAAACTGTTTCAACATATTTAGAAAGAATTACATCATTTTTATCACAGTTTTTTGAAATTTTTTTCAATGGTCTCTCGTTGACAAAATAGAGTACATAGCCACCGCACATTAGAGATGTATTACTTTGAAGTGGGAACGATGTCACTTTCCTAACAGTCCAGGAAAACCTGTTCATCCATAATGCGATATCATGTAAACGAGGTTGATTAAGAGAGTCAAAATATTCGGCAACTTTATAACGATTGATGTATACAGCAATCCAATGTTTTCCGGGAAGATTGTTGGTATCCGTATTGATGATAAGCGAACAAGGATAGAAAGGAATTGAATCAGGTAAATTATCTCTAGAAAAGACATTGAGAAATATTGTCTTGGAGTAGGGATGAGCTTTCCTCATTTTCCTCAAGATTTCTATGTTGCTTAAGTTACTCATCTCTGATAGCTGACAGTCACGTCTCTCATTCTTGTTATCTCAACTTTGCTATCATAGATAGCATAAATGAGACAAGTAATTGTTTTCTTCAAAGGTGACTCAAATGATACCTCCAGTCGTAGATTTCCAGGCTTTGTAACTCCTACGCTTTCACCACCTAGATCTGCATCTGCTGTGAGGTTGTACATAATGAAGAAGTAGCCATTCTTGTACATATCCATTGTAATTCCATTTGAATCGTCTGTATTAAACATGTTGAGGGCGGTGAAAATAGAACCATATTCACGTGCGAATTTACCATCTTTGAAATTAGGCTCATATGCTTTGCAAGATACAAATTTCCCATCCTGATAGAGTGCTAGTTTGCTAACATTAAAGTGTTGGAAATTGAATGGATTCTTTTCAAAAGCACCAATGAATGCCTCATTTTCCACAAATGTGATATACACCGCCTTTGGCATTGCAGTGGGAAAAAGATTTGGGTAGGCATGTGAGGATGATCCCGCACCAATTGTGAAGTTTGTCAACACACTGTGATTAACTGGATATATTGCATTGTTTTTCCTCAATCCTGTCGCATGCTCGTTGATGACTGACGGGTTCATTGTTACTCGCCTTACATTGAGCACGGCATTACTTATGTTGACTTGATAGTTTGTAGCTCCAAAAGCCATTAACGCGAACTCAGGATTTGCGCGAATAAATTTTATTTGCATTTTAACCTGTGATAGCAGATATCTAGATTGACGAAGGAAATCAAGATAGACGGGTCCTTTCAAGTATAATTCCTTTGAATCCGCTGTTAAATCCATTCGTCTTTTCAACCCTGTATTTGAGACATCATCAAATTTCCCTTGCTGATCATCATACCACCCAGAAACTTGCAAGTGTGACTGTTTAGCTTGCTTTTGAAATTGAGTCATTGTATGTATATATGCTCCATATGGATATGCTCGATCCCCTCCTTCAATCTGTTTGTCATTCAATATTAGATACACATCTGAGAACAGACTGGCAATAGGAAGATTTGCTAACCCCACTTTATCCTTGGATGAATCGATATTTGTACCATCAGTCTTCTTAATTTGTATACACAACTCTAAATCAATGGATTGACAGTCAATATAATCTTGAGGATTGGCAGGTATATCAAACTGAATAGGCTGCTGGTTACCATCGATATTTGTTGTGGGGACTATGTCTACAATTGTTGAGGAGATGATGTCTGTCTGATGAGGGGAGAATCGAAGAAACACAAAGCCGAATTGATACTCTGCATCGTATTAGCTCTACAAATATGTTGTCTTCCTTCGTTTTGACTTGTTTCTAGTAGCTGTGGAATTTCGTTTGCGCTTTCTTGTTTTCACTCGACGTCTAGATTTAGAACGTGCTGCTCTAGTCGGCTTTTTACTTTTCCTGCGTCTTTGCTTAGTAACTCGGCCTGATCCAACTTGTCTTGACTTCCTACGCTTCTTCCGAACTGTACGTCTCGTCTTTGTTAAATCATCTAATGCGTCTATGGCAGATTGCTGCGCGCGCATTTTCATAGATTCACCGATATCCTCACCTTGAAGCGCATCAGCTGCAACATTTGCACCAAAATCTAAAGCCCTGCTTCCAACACGCTTCATGATTGGTACGCCATACTTTTTGAGTGTTGGAAGAACCATACGTCTTAGTGCACCAAATATGCCTCCTCCAACTTGTCGTCTACCTCCAACAAACACGGGATAACCGCTCTGATATGATGGTCTACTGTAAATGCCTGTCATTATGACTATTGAATAACTATGGAAGTCACAATAGCGTAAAGCCTTATTCTCGTGACCTAATATGTAGGGTCAAAACAGTAACACCACCACAGAACGGTACTACTTCTCCTGCATCATCATGAATTGATATGTCAATTCTATTGATGAAATTTCGGCTGATTGGTAGATACATTGTGTTAAAAAATTCTCGATTGATTAGTTGCTTCCTTACGGATGAGAGAGGAAATGTGCGCAGAAGTGGGGCCTCAATGTCGCCAACCCTTGTATATTCAATAATGTTACAATAGACGTATAAGTTACTTATATCACGCTCTAGTGATGGGGCTGTATCGCCTATTGATGTACCTTCATAAATAGTTGATTTTGAGAATCCCAATGTGGTCGTTAACACGCTATCCAGCTTGATAAGAGAGTTCTTCCCTACCTTTAGAATCATGCGTTTCTTATGTGGGTCATAAGAAAAGTGATATTCATCTGCATCAAGGTAATCTACACCAAACTCATTTAACTTTGTACACAATTCAGATGGCGTTTTTCAAGCTTTCAATGTTCAAATAAAATCTTTTACAAGTTCACTGGAAGTAGACAATTCATCACCCGATATGTCTTCGCTGTATACGTGGATATCCCATGAAGCATTTGTTGATGCTTTGAGTTTAGAAGAGGACAATTGAACCTTGAATGTATCATTTAATTCTGTCAACCAAGGTGCGCTTTCAAGGCCCTTAAACATCCCAATCATTTCAGATCCAAATTCAATAACAGCGGACTCAGACTTTTCCAATGGTGTCTTTTTAGTAAAAACAATAAATTCTGCCTCCGTTTCAACAGTAAATAAAGTTACTTTCTCTTTCTTATATTCACAAGTCATTAACGTTTCTGGCACTGATCCTTGAAACTTTCTTGCAAAGTCTTCAACACTTCTAATGACCTCAAATTTATTTTTTACTCGGATGCTCCTTTTTTTGTAATGCATACAATGGCACAATTCTACATTTAAAATCAGTGACTTTCCTCTCCGAATTCCACCCACGTCCATTGTACCAATACCTTGATGAGAAAGTTGTTCTGGAATACCCAAAAGTATGACTCAAATCCTTACCTAATACAAGAAGAACATGCTTCCCTTCCTTCATCAATTTTGTTGACCCCTTTATGACTGGTTTGTAGAATTTATTCAAAGTCAGCTTGAAGAGATCATTTATTCGTTCAAACATTCTACCGATTTCCTTTTCTGTATCTTGCAAGCTCATTGTGGGAACCTTAGAATCAAAAGTTGACGTTGCAAATGCCTTTTGAATTTTAATCATGTTTTGAACAGATGGTAAAGATGTTGAAAAAGGATGTAAAGTTAGATGATGAAAAGCCCATGTACCATGTAGACTATTTTGAAATATGCGAAAGCAATCATCCTTCTCTCGCACTTCTTTATGTAATTCAAAATAGTTGTTCTTCAGCAAACTGATATCGTTGTAATAAGTAATTTCAGTTAGAGCAACTTCATGGGGTCCATGCAGAGTAATTGGATTAGCGAATTCAACAGAGTATAGAGATGGTTTGTTAC